>JAVBJF010000134.1:600000-941937 GCA_033439095.1 Pseudococcus viburni
TCATAAAAAAACCTCTACGAGATGTGATTTTATGCCAAAGAACAGAAAGTTTCCTTCACTTACATTGAAATTAAAAATTCTTGAAAATAATGCAATGAAATGGCCATAACTCCGAACAAAGGGGATAGGAGTCCAAAATTTTGTGAAAAAAATTTTCTAATCAATATACACCACTTGAAGCGTTTAGGAGCCCAAAAACGTCGGGGGCCAAATTCACCCCTTATCCCGCCCTACCTTTTCATTTTTTTCAAAAAAATTATCATATGAATTACAATTTTTTCACCTTGGAAAATTTTCAAGTTCACATTTTCATGATTCTCTCAAATTGTTTCATTTTTTACTTATTGCTTTTTTTAAATTAAATTTTTCTCAAAAATTCAATCAATCCTGTTTTTCACGTTAAAATTTACATAATTTTTGATTGATTAAAATTTATTGTTGATTACTATCTGTTTTACGACAATAAATAATATTCTTTTAACAAAATTTGAATTTTGAGACGTGATTTGAAAAAAAAATCCTCTTAATGAGTTCCAAGTAATTTATCTTCTTCGAAAATATTCAAGCTCAAATTTTCATTATTTTCCTCGATATTTTTCTTACTTTGAAAATTTTTAAGTTTAATTTTTCACAATTTTCTCAAATTGTTTCATTTTTTATTACTTTTTCGTTTTAAATTCAAATTTTCCCGGAAATTTAAAAGTTTTAAAATTATTTTTACGTTTTAATTTTCATAATTTCTCCCCAAAAAATTCCATACGATTTCTAAGTTTTTTTCTTTGAAGAATTTCCAGTTCAAAATACCTTGCCTATTTTATCAAATTATTGAAATTTTTTGCATTTAAAATTTTTTTTAGCTTGAAAAGATATGCTAAAAAAAAAGTTTTAAAATTAATAATTCAATGTTGATTCATTGATTTTTTGACATTTAGTCCAGTTAATAAAAATGTTGGAATTGAAAAAATCGAATTTTTGAGAACATTTGAACTTTGAAAAAAAAATGTAAGTCCATTCGAGGAAATTTGAGAGATGAAGGATTTTGTGGTGAATGGGCTGGGAGGGGGGTGGAGGGGAGGTGGCTCAAAGTGGAAATTTTCGAAGACTCGAACGTTTCGACTCGGAGTTTGAAAATTAACAGAATCTGGCCTACAATACATTGAGCTTTTCTGTATCACGAAAGCTTTGAGAAACAGCTCCAGGGAAATCCGAATTCAGCCTCGAGCAATTAAACGCCACGATTATGGAGACGATTCGTCGATAAATTTACCCCAGTTGGTTGCAGATATTTGGGAAGTGTTAAGGAAGCTCTCGAGATTTTGCAGAACGATTTACGACGATACAACGGTCGTTTCTAGAACGGAGAATATTCAGCTAGGTACACGAGGCCAAAAAACCGCCAGCAATCAAACCAGGTGGTGGAAAAAACCTCCCCACGTTGGCCATTTTCGCCACCCTTAATTAATTTCATCGCCCTGTGCGGTTTTGAAAACAAAGACGCAGAGTGGCTTCGAAGAGAGACCAGATGTATTACAGACTGTTTAGGAGCATTGTCATCGGAATGGTTTTTTGCGAAAGCACGTAAAGATACGAATCCCGGAGGTAGACGGAGGGGGGCGAGGGGGCATTAAAACACAGCTCGTCGTGTCGCCGGGATATATAGCATAAATACGGAATGCGAGCTTTGACGCGGAGCCGGGGACGGATTCGCAGGCGGGCGCCGCAACGCGAATATATATCTTACAAGCCATTAAATTTGAATACGTTGAATACAGAAGTTTCATTTACACAACTCATTTCGCGTTGCTACACCAAATATCCGTTATATTTAACGACATATTTTAATTCCTTTATCGTGCGAACTTTACCTGACACATGCGTCTATTTCCCCTCCCACCTCGACGCCGGTGGCTTGTTTGCAGAGCACAGATCGAGGTATATGAGGCGGAAGTTCCCCCCTGGACGCAGCCGCGGATATCAGAAAGTTTTTTTTTATTTGCCAGACGTGCTCGGTATTTAAACTGGGTTGTTTTCGGCCTCCATTTTTTTTTTCCTCGTGGTGTATTTGGAATAGCCGACAGGGAGGTGGGGGGAGGAAAAATATAAGGGTTGAGACGATTGTATGTGTATCGACGTATAATACGATTATATCCTTGACCGAAATAGACGATTATATCGATACCCATAAAATCGAATGGTTTGAAAAGTTAAAAGGAAGACAATTAACGATGGAATTTCGCTACTGATGCCGAACAAGAAAGCTTAGAATGCAGCGTGAGCTCGAAGATGTCGACGCCGGTGACCTGGAAATTTCACCTATGCGTATTTGTACATTAGGGTGGATCGAAAAAAAAACATATCTTGGATTTTGACCGAATTTGGTGAGGTGGTTTACTTTGAGTGGGAGACTACCCAAAAAAAATTTGAGCCTCCCAGGTGCAAGTGGAGGGGAGCAGGGGGTGCTCAAAGTGCACCTCCTTTTGAAAAAAACGCAGTATTTTGTGATTTTTAGAAAATCAAAACCGTGCGAGAAGCGGTCACAGCACTCAAAAGTTGCGATTTGAGTTTCTACAACTCCCTGAACCATCGCCGTCCTCCTCCGATCAAAATTCAGACTGCTACCAGGGGGTCCAAAAGTTGCAGATTGCAATATTTCAATAATATGAATTTTTCACCAAGTTGGAATGATTTTTTTCATCCAGTAATTGAGCAAAATTTTTTTTTTCGATCACTGAAAGTAAATTTTGAAAAAAAATATGAAAATTTGATGCACCAGTGCAACCAACAGTGAATCGTAAAATTCCAAAATACAGAATTTATGCCAACTTTGAATTGATTACTTTTTCGCTTGAAAATATGAATTTTTTTCACTCACTAGAAGTAAATTTCGGAAATTTTTCGGAAAATTTTGTATATCAGTGTAGCCAGTTATAAATTCTACATTATGAAATTTACGTTAATTTCGAATTAATTTTTTTATTGTTTGAAAAATTCACAATAATTTTTTTTTCAGTAATCAGATATGAAAATTTAAAAATTATTTTTTGCGAGGTCTGTATGCACAGAGGAACGCGAAGGATTCATTGCAAATAAATTGAAAAACCGAACCTTTTTGAAAAAATTCGAAACAAAAAAGGACTATGCTGTTTAAGATTTTCAACATTTTTTTTTAAAACTTTGGTACCTAGCTGTTCGCGTTCCTCTCCGCATGCAAGTTGAGAGGTAGGTGTAAGTACTTAAGTTGAATCGATTGTGTATTTATTAATATTTCGCCAAAAACGTATTTGTCTTCAAATTTTCAAAAAAGTTATCTTGTATTTATTTTTATGCCTGCGAAAGAATATACCAGTTCTGTTTTTTTTTCTATTTTCTAGCGTTCTCTTATGGAGCTGACAGCCTACCAGCTTGGCTTCTCAACAATGGCTTCAAAATCAAAACATACTTCTATTGATCTGATTGAAAACAAAAATAATACTGTGAATTTTTCAAACGATAGAAAAATTAATTCGAGATAGACGTAAATTCCATAGAGTAGAATTTACAACTGGCTACACTGATATACAAAATTTTCCGAAAAATTTCCGAAATTTATTTCTAGTGAGTGAAAAAAATTCATAATATTTTCAAGCGAAAAAGTAATCAATTCAAAGTTGCCATAAATTCTGTATTTTGGAATTTTACGATTCGCTGTTGGCTGCACTGGTGCATAAAATTTTCATAATTTTTTTCAAAATTTACTTTCAGTGATCGAAAAAAAATTTTTGCTCAATTACTTGATGAAAAAAATCATTCCAACTTGGTGAAAAATTCATATTATTGAAATATTGCAATCTGCAACTTTTGGACCCCTTGGTAGCAGTCTGAATTTTGATCGGAGGAGGACGGCGCGATGGTTTAGGGAGTTGTAGAAACTCAAATCGCAACTTTTGAGTGCTGTGACGGCTTCTCGCACGATTTTAATTTTCTAAAAAACACAAAAAACTGCGTTTTTTTCAAAAAGAGGTGCACTTTGAGCACCCCCTGCTCCCCTCCACTTGCACCTGGGGGGGCTCAAATTTTTTTGGGTAGTCTCCCACTCAAAGAAAACCACCACACCCAATTTGGTCGAAATCCAAGATATGTTTTTTTTTTCGATCCACCCTATTGTACATGGTGGGCTGGAAATTGAATAGGTGCCGAGGTACAGGTTCGATGTGCTACGTAAAAATACCTACGTGCACTCCGAATGAAAATACTCTCGAATTGAGAGGCTATCTGTTCTATGCTCAAGTACGTATATTTTTAGGAGGCAATGTACTATGTATAGGTATTCCCAATTCGAACGAATTACATAGTCTATAGCTTCGGCTTCGGTATACACTATGTGAAAAAATATTAGAGAAAAATTCGAATTTAAAATTCCCTCGTGGATAATGCTCCGACCACGTACAGATGTGTATAGGTAAACGGAAATCTTGACAGTAAGACAATTCAACGTTACGTTGCAGTAGGTACTTTTGTAATCTCTAGAGACCATTTTATTTATACAGATTCGACGACTCGTAATAATTTTTTTTCTATTTCAATGGAGTGATAATGGTGTAAGTGGGAGATCGTCGCGAAAAAAGTAGCTAGAGCCGGATATTTGCTGGGGGTTTTACGGATGCCTGGAAAATAGCGCGATATCCGTTTCTATTAAATTTTTCGTGTTCGTGGAATTTGAATTTTTACAGCTGAACTTTGGGTTTTGTTAGGTAGGTATTTACTTGAGATGTTTTTTCCAACAGTCGATTTTTTATCGTGCTGAAAATTATTTAAAAATTAATCATGTTCCATTTTTTTTTTTAGTAATAAACAATGTCATTTTCTAGATAAAATCTTGATTGAGCAGCAGCTTTTCGATGTACTATAAATTGCGATCAATAATTTTTTCATTCGGAAATTCTCTATTTGCTTCAATTTTGGAAATGGAAAAAATTTCGTTCGATATCCTTTTGAAAAAAATATCATAGCTTCAATTTTAGAAATAGAAAAAATTTCGTTCGATATCTTTTTGAAAAAAAATATCATAGCTGCCACTATTGCTAAAAAATGATTTTCCTTGAGGTTCCAAGTTTTTTGGGATAATTTTTTCAATTTTTTAAAATACTTTTTTACTTCGGTACCAAATTCAAGTATTAAAGAGTATAACCATTGAACTAGGAACTAAAATTTTGGTAAATTTTTTCAACTAAGTCTGTTAAAATGCTAAGCAGTGGTTTTTCTCAATTCCATAACTTATTTTGTAAAAAAAATGTTACCTTCAATTTAACTATACGACAATCTATACCACTTGAAAGAATTTTTGAAATTGCCTATCCCAGATTTTTAAGGTGTTATTTAAACAAATTACGATTTTTTGAAGGATCTTGATTTTTATTCATTTTAGTGATGGAATCGAAATAATTTTCAATACCCTTGAAATTGTTCAAATGTTTGTTTGAAAAAAAAAAGTCTGCTCATTGAATTGTTGATGCTTCCGACATTAGGTACAAGTTTCCTGAACTGAAATTGAAAAAGGTAATCCTCCCCTTCCCCTTCACCATTTGAAATTTTTTACTTCAATTATCTCGGAATTTATGACAACCTGATTTGAAAATATGAAAGAAGAGATAAGGTCCTTATTGCATTTTTGGAATTGATTTTGTCATTTTTACCCCCCCCCCACCCAGGACACCTAGACGAGATACGGTTCATATTGAATTTTCTGATCACATTTTATCGTTTTATTCCTCTCCCCTCCCCAAAACACCATAACTGAGCTAAAAATGAAGTGTTTGAGATCCCACGTCGACCGTGTAGTTGACCTTTGAATTTTTACAATTTACCTAAAAAAAAAAAAATAGGGAAATATTGAAATTTTTTGATAAGATTGCAACATTTGAAGAAAAAATGGGATAGAATAATGGAAATTTTACAAAATTTTCAACAATTGGACAATTTTTATGAAATTTTTAGCTATAATTTGATGAAATTCTCAACATTTAAAAAAATAGTCAAATTTTATACTTACAAGGGAGGTATCCCAACTCAAAGTAAAATTTCGAGCCCAAACAACAAAAAAAAATCGCAAGTACATCATAACAGAACCTCGCACCCAAAATTTCAGGTGCTGAAGTTCATTTCTCGATTTTTGGCGAATTTTTGAAATTTCAAAATTACCTCATCACGTCCTAAAAAATATGAAAATTTGATTTAATCAACGAAAAAAGCTGAAATCCAAAAAATTTTGGAATTTTCCAGCACATGAAAAAATGTTTTTCCCAAAAATGCAAATTTGAACTCAAAGTTACGAATTTTGAAAAATTGTATTTTAATCGATGAAATAGGTTACCAATATGGATAATCCGCGATTATAGGTGCTGAAGTGCATATAGGTCATTTTTACGGGCTTTTCTCCAGCGCTGGAAAATTCCAAAAAATTTTGGTGGCTCCGAAACGTCCTGAAACCACTTCCAATCGATTCAGGAGGTCGAAAATAGGGTATATACCAAATTTCTGCTTTTTTCGTTGATTAGATAAAATTTTTATATTTTTTAGAACGATGAGTAATTTTGAAATTTCAAAAATTCGCCAAAAATCGAAAAATGAACTTCAGCACCAGAAATTTTGAGTACGAGGTCCTGTGATAATGTACTTTCGATTTTTTTTTGTTTGGGCTCAAAATTTTACTTTGAGTTGAGATACCTCCCTTGTTAGCGATAAAAATCAATTACCTACTTATTAAAGTTTTTTATTGTCGGAGTTTCTTCCTTCATTTCGCATGGGAATTTTTTTTTGAAAATACGTGATTTGAGTTTTGAGTTTTGTTTAATTTTTCGTTTAGGATAAATATTTTACTACATATATTTCACCAAATCAAGGATAAAATGTTTAAAAATTCAACAACCGATCAAAAAAAGTTATTTTTTCATGCTTTTAAAGTTCTCAAAACCCACAAAGCTTTGATTAGGTTCAAGGGCTGTTTTATAAATTATATTTACTTTTTTTCAAATTCCTGTTCCTTTCCACATAATAATTTCATAAAATCAAATCGAAATTGTTTAAACAACAATAAATTGGCTCAAAATCCAATGCCAAAAAAATGTTTAAAACATGCATAAAATTATTAACAATTGTTTAGATCCAATCCCTATCAACTCGAACCCAGTAATTTTTTTCAGGGTTCCCCCTCGATAGGCTTATAAAATAACTGACATTATTTTTATTCCAACTCTCGAAAAGGCTTGGAGGTCGACCTTAAAATTTTCGAGGAATTACGAATTTTGGCCGAATTACTCAATTTTGAAGGTTTACGTAATTTGAAAAATACGAAAAAATTACAATAAAGAACTCTTTTCATCCTTTTTTCCATAAAAAGTAAAGTAATACATTAGTTTCTACTAATTCAAAAGCGTAGAGTTCGAATATGTACTTAATTAATTTTTTCATCTGACCCATCTGAACCACCCTCCTATATCAGCCCTTTTGAAAAGTCAAAATTCAAAAAAATTAATAACGTGCGACGTATCGTTTGTTTGGTTTTTGAAAACATGAGTTCAAATATTTTTCTATTTTTTGGATTCGTACTTCAGTACTCCATACCCTCCTAGTTGAAAAAAAAGCGTGCAAAAAAATAAAAATAGCATGTGACATAGCGATTCTAGCTCAGAGCCTTACACCCTCCCGAGCTCCAATTCGACCCACTCTCCAATTTTTTTGTCATTTGAAGAGAAGATCTATCAGAGCCCGGAGAGAGAATCAGATCGAAGAATCAAGCCGATAATATGTTTTGAAATTATGTAATGAAAATAATTAAAAATCCAAGAAATTGAAATCTATATAAAAAATTTTTAAACATACCATCAAAATTACAGGTAGGCAATTTTTCACACTTCGAAAAGAAGTTCGAATTTCCCTAAAACCCATTAAAAAATTCTAGATGATGATAAATCATCATTAAAATTGATTTTGTTTCAAATATTCATCTCCAAAGTTTGTGACATTTTTAGTCCGGAAAATTTCAGCTTAATTGGAAATTTTAAGAAAAATGATGACCTGAAAAATTATTTTGAATATCTAAAAAATTCTTTCGTTAATTCTATATAAAAAAGAAAAATTTTCGATTTTTTTAGCTCTCCAATAATGCTTCGATTCTTCCCTTAATATTACGAGTAGGTATATCAGTCTTTATAATTGTTTCGAAAATTTCTACTTATTCTCCAAAATCACCTTACCTTTGCTGGTGACTATTCGCTCGAACGTCGGTACTAATTATGCAAACGAAATTTCACTCAGCTTTATCGAGGAAATACATATGTAAAGTAGAACATACAATTACGGAGAAATATTTTCGTATATTTTCGAGCTCTTAAAGCCCGTCGGAAAGGAAACACGGCTAAAATAATTTCCATTTCATCAGCGTTAAAACAGTCGCAGAACCGTCGAGATAATTACCTCGACGTATATTTCGCGAGTATTTTCTAGAAAGACGCGACGAAGAAGGGAAAAAGCACGGAAAATGATATAATCGCGTGAAATGTACCAGGAAACGAATACCTACGAGTACGTAGACGTATGACCGGAGGCACGTATGGTAGCGAACTTACACACGTTTGATACGAGCTCGGTAGACGTTCGTCTTATACCGAGAAGTTGGTTGTAATTAACTTTATATACGTAATTCGGGCGGCAGCCAGATTTACTCGTCCCGGGCTGGAGTGAGAGCGGAAGGTGGGTACGTCTTATTCACCTGATTTTCGTATTTTTCGCGACGTCGACGACGAGTTGGAGACGAAGAGCGTTAGCGAAGCAGAAATGGGTGAGCGGGCTTGTACGTAGACGTACGTATGAGAAGAGGGCCGAAAGGGGGAAGAAAATGTCAACGATATCGCCGGTAAATCTTCAATCTCTCGTATCCTTTACCGTTGTGTATAATCCATTTGAGCCTTTTGAAAACATTAATCTTGGCATAGATTCCGCCGGCTTACACAGTTTTAATTCCCTTGATATTTTATCGCCCTGCTTTCTGCGGCGCGAGAGCTGCTTTTCTTCGTTTGCTGCGAATGCGAGAACCGAGGCGAGGGGCAGAACGAGAGGACATTCGTGTATAAAACTTGGTTGTCTTTAAACTTTCTTATGAAATAGGTAGGTTAGGTAGGTATCGACGGCTCGGTTGAACACCGCGGCCCGATTTCGTCCACGTGTTTTGCCACCTTTTGTGACACTTGCACTCGAAAATTAGCCTGCTTTCGACGATGCGGCAACTGGTACCTGGTTGGAAATTTCCGACGCCTAGCACGTATCGCAGAATAGATAATCAGTTTCCAATTGAAAAATCTCGAGTAATCAGAATTCCCCTTCGAGGTGTTTCGCAGTCGCCATCCACGAAAGAAACGTTTCGCGAGGATAAAATGTAAATGAAACCGACGTTGTAGCAGCCGGTGTGCGAAAATGCTTCCGATGTTCTTATTTTTAATTATTTTATCGCGAGCAGGTTGCGCGTCCACGCGCAACGACTTGATAAGGGATAATCTCCAGCAATTAATGAACGCGAAAATTTCCCTCGGTTCTTCTTCGCGTTTTTTTTTTCTTTCTTTTTATTTTATAACCAGTCGAGTTCGTTTGTAGCGGAGTTGAAAATGTAAAATTATTAATACGAGGTGATTCGGTAAAGTAAAGTGGTGTTGGAAGGATGCGGGTTGGTAGATTATATTGCCACGAGGTTCGATATTGCAGATGTTCTTAGTTCCTATTTGAAGGTCCGATTACATGCGGGAAGTTTAAAAATATGTCGAAAGATGGAGATTTATGGGAGAGAAATTCGGACGATATTTACTCTAGAAATTTAATTAGTCCAGCCAAATAAGAGAAAAAATGTACCAAACCCTCCAAAAATTAAAGCCTGATTTTTTTTCGCGTTTTACGTTCGTAATGGTCCACTACACAACATACTAAAATGGACACCCCACAACCCTCCGCTACCCCCAGGGGAGGGGTAAACGTCCGCTGAAAACCGGATTTTCGTGAATATCTCCTCAAATAAGCCTCAAAATTGAGAAGTAGTTATGAACAATCTTGTTCTACACGTAATTTCCTATCGGAAGGGGGTTTTTCTTTTGCAAAAACACTCACTTCCTTGACCAAAAATTAAGGGTAAAAAACACCTATTTTTCAACAATTTACACCATTTTTGGAAAAAATCGAAACTTTTGGGAATATCTCCTCAAAAAATCCTCAAAATGGAAAAATGGTTATGAACAATCATGATCTACGTGTAATTTCCTATCAGACAGGTTCGTTTTTTTTCGAAAACACCCGCTTCTTTGCCCAAAAATTAAGGGAG
The DNA here is from genome assembly GCA_033439095.1 of Pseudococcus viburni. NCBI lineage: Eukaryota > Metazoa > Arthropoda > Insecta > Hemiptera > Pseudococcidae > Pseudococcus > Pseudococcus viburni. The sequence goes on from JAVBJF010000134.1 coordinate 610,340, forward strand.
GAAAACGCCTATTTTTCCAATATTCACAGTATTTTTGGAAATTATGGAAATACGAAGCTAAAAGTATCCAAAATGAGTATTTTTTTTATTCATGCTGGTATAAAAAAAGCCACCGCAAAAATTTCAACCCCTACCGTTAATTATAAGGGAGGTTATTGAAATTGAATACTGCATTTAAAAAATCGAAGTTGTGGAAAGAAAAAGTACTATAAACGCGATGTTATTGCTGATTATTGGTGATATTTGTACTAAACATTTCTTTGCGTCGTAAGGATTCAAAAACGATATTTTCAGCTTTGTATTTCCATCATTTCCAAAAATACTGTGAATATTGGAAAAATGGACGTTTTTCACCCTTAATTTTTGGGCAAAGAAGCGGGTGTTTTCGAAAAAAAAAAAAAACGAACCTGTCTGATAGGAAATTACACGTAGATCATGATTGTTCATAACCATTTTTCCATTTTGAGGATTTTTTGAGGAGATATTCCCAAAAGTTTTGATTTTTTCCAAAAATGGTGTAAATTGTTGAAAAATAGGTTTTTTTTACCCTTAATTTTTGGTCAAGGAAGTGAGTGTTTTTGAAAAAGAAAAAAATCCTTCCGATAGAAAATTACGTGTAGAACAAGATTGTTCATAACTATTTTTCAATTTTGAGGCTTATTTGAGGAGATATTCACGAAAAACCGGATTTCAGCGGACGTTTACCCCTCCCCTGGGGGTAGCGGAGGGTTGTGGGGTGTCCATTTTAGTATCTTGTGTAGTGGACCATTACAAACGTAAAACGCGAAAAAAAAATCAGGCTTTTATTTTTGGGGGGTCAACTCCTAAAATGCCTGGACTAAATAGGCGGTTCTCCAAATTAAGAAATGTAGTGTGCTTGGCCGAGGGGAGGAGGGTTTCGAGATTTTGAAGTGAAAACTAACTTTTTAGTATTTTTCAGCCTATAAAAATCTTATCAGAATTTATTTTATAGTGCTCTCTTAATCTGAATCAGTCAAATTGACTGATTAAAAAATTCAGAATTGAGTCATTGATGAAATCAGTGAAAAATTTATTGATTCAATTAGTGAATTATCATTTCTAAATCAGTAATTTTTTTCTTAATCACTGAAAATAATCAGTAAATTGAAATCTTCACTGATTTATTTCAGTAGTTGAGAAAAAAATTACTGATTAAAAAAATGAAAATTCACTAATTGAATCAGTAATGTTTCATATTGATTGGCAGTCAAATTTCACAGAATAACAGTGGAATCAGTGGAATTTCATTGCCAACCCAGTGACTCAATTTTGTCGATCTCAATCAGTCAATCTTCAGTTTTTGACTGATTCAAATTAAGAGAATGAATATGTTGTAGATCAATTTATGAAACAAGGAAAAAATGTTTGACATCAAAATTTCAAGACCACTGAAGAATATTTTGATGATGTGACATTATATTGGGATCGGAGAAAATAGAAAAATTTCAAAACAAAAGGCCATTAAATTGAAAAAAAAGATTTACTTGGTAAAAAGTTGTCCCTTAAAATCTTTAAAACATATTCATAATTTAAACAAGCAAAACTTGTGTTGGTGTTTTTGGGTAAGGATGAAAAATTTTATTTCTTTTTGAAATGAAAAAAATTTTGCCCCCTCCCCCTGGAGAAAAAGTGTATTGACGTCGTGGATATGTTTTTAGGTGGGAGGGAGAGGGGAGGGGGAAGGATTTGTCCGAGAAAAATGACCAAAGTCGGGCAAAACGTCAAAATCATTTCGATTCGTCAAATTTTTTTAAAAAATTTCAAAGTTGAATTGTCTTTTGGCTTTTGGCTTTTAGATGAAGATTTTTGGATTTTGGATTTTGTCTTTTGGATTTCAAATTTTATCTTTTACTTTCGATTTTTTTCTTCAAACGCCATCTAATTTTTCCCAAAAGTAGTAAAAAAAAATTAAATTCAAGAGTTCTGTAACATTTTGACATTTTGGCAGACTACAGAAAACAGAAATTTGATGTGAGATACAAAAATCCAACAAAAAGTCACTATATTGGTATTTTTAAAAGTTTATTGGCGTTTTTTTCAAGGTTAACAAAATTATATTTCTGTAAAAATAAAACGAGTTCCACGCCGAATTACAATGATGATTTGTTACTAATGTTTTGTCGAGGATACATGCACTCAACTTCTTCAGAGTGTAGTTGAATTAAAATACTAAAAAAAAAATGTTTCATCTTGAAAGTCGTGAGAACTATTGCTGAGGCACGTAGAAAAAGTCATAAAAATTATTTTAAAAAATGGAGTAGAAATAAAGAGATCAATCTTTGAGGCAATTTTTCCAATATTTTACCCAGGCTGGGTCGAGGCAGAGGAAACTGCTAGCGCTCTGATTCCCCTTCCCCTTGCCACCTTTCCACCCCCTCCCCCCATTTGCAAAAAATTTATTTTCGTTGGAAAAATTACGATTGAGTTGAAAAATTTTCGAAAGTAATTAATTTTTTGGAAAATTTTCTTTCCCAGTTGGAAAAGTGGATAAATCTAGGTATTTTTTTTATGTGTTGAATTGGAAAGAAGAAGAGGAGTGAAATAGGTCATTGGATGTATTTTTCACGATGTTGAATGTGTCATGTTCAATTTTTCTCATAATATCGTAACAAATTTTCAATTATTCATGCAGATTTGCAAAACTATTCAATTTTTTCGTAAAATTGTTCAACTATCAAAGTTTTTTACTTTTTGAATCATCAACTGAAAAAATTAGAAAATTAGGTGTATATTGTAATTAAAAGCCATTTTGAAAACATATTCGTGATTTAGAAGCTTTTGCTCCAAAGCAAAACGTGGGAAGTTAAAAAAAAAAAATGGATAATTTGAACACTTTTTTGGTTAGTTTTACGACATTTTGAACAATTTTCCAGATATTCTGAACAATACCATAATTATTCGACTCTAAAACTTTTGCTCATTTTAGGCATTTCAAAAATGTGAGTAATTAAGTTCATTAATTTTCTCAACCTAGATACCTACTTACAATATTTTAACGTTATGTAAAATATTCATAATTTTTTTGTTACATTCGGAAAATACATATAACGATCTTAACCAATTTCTCGTCATTTTTGAAAATTTTGAAGCCAGAAAAAGACCAGGAGAGGGATGAATGTATTAAAAAACCACTGGAGTTTTGACTTTCATTATTCTTTTTAAACATTTCCTCTGCCGTTTAATTTTCTATCCTCCCTCTCCTCCCCTTTCTCGAAGAAAAATCAAGAGCTTTCTCGATGCATTTATTTTTCCATAGACACCATAAGTGAGTTAATGGGAAATAAACTATCTTAGAATTTGATCGATAGAAATGAATTCTAAGATTTTATTTTAGAATAATTAAATAAATAAATAAATAAAACTTGAAAAAAAAAGTAGGTACCGGGTGCCCGAGAGATTCTAGCCCCCCTGGAATTTTTGTGCTAAAAAGACCATGTTTTGTCTTTCTACAAGTTGCCAACCTACGATTTTTTACACAAAAATGCCAGGGGGCTAAAAAATTTTGAGCACCCGGTATATAACCTCTCTCAAATAGTCGGATGTTTCTGAAAATCCTGTATAATCTACACAGGTGACAATTTCGGTAACCTCAATAGCAAATTGAATATAAGAAGATGTACTAATGACTCACAAGCAGACAGGTCTTGATTCGAGGTGGAAATCTGCTCACGATACCTGTGCATAATAAAATCCTACTGAAACTTTTAACACAGCACAAAAAATAAAAATATTTAAACTGTACTCGCAAAAGAATAAAAAAAATGAATGGTTGAAAGAAAAAAGAACGAAGCAACGTATTGATGGCCGAGTTGGCAAAGTTTTTCGCGAAATTTATAATTCATGAATGTTTCTCCCTTTCTCTGCCCCGGATCGGTATCATTGTACGAAATTTTTTTTTACGTCTTTATCCGTACCGTATATACTTTCACCGTCCGCATAATTCACCATATTTAATGCTACTTTGAGCTGGTTTTCCGTTGCACGGTGCGAAGAACGAAGAAGAAGTTTTAACTCTTGACGTAGTAGTTTAACGCGTACGTAGATATACGCGAGTTTATAGTATCTTCGTTTCTTTTTCCCAGTATATTGTTGTAAGTATTTGAAGTGTAAAAACTATTCGCATGTATTTATACCCAGCGACGCCGCCGATGCTGATACCATACGGTAGCTGGAGAAGAAATAGTGCGAGTTTGAGAGAAGCAGAAAAAAATCCTCGGTATTAAAAGATTTATTCGATACTGGCGTATAAAAGGTTTAGGTGCCAATGCTTTTAGACTCTCGCAGTACGCATCATTAAAATATGGCGAAAATAAATTTTACGCGCTGTTTTACGACGCGAATCAAATTTAAGCGGCAATATAACTCCCCGCTCGCCCCCGAGGAGCTAAGGCGACGCGACGAGGCAATCGTAAAATACGCTTTTTGCCAGGAGGGCGAAGGATTTTATAAAATGTCGCGGCTGTTTGGCATTTCGCGCGCTATTTCTTTATACATAAAGCTTTAGCTCGATTGATATATATGTACGAGTTGCCTTGGCGGACTAGAATTTGGATCGAGAGACGATGAGACGAAGGAGGCTTGTTTTATTTTTTCGTATGTGTCTTTTTTCTTTTAAAAAAAGAAATCTTTATGGGTTGGGAATGAGATGGCGATGACGATGGAATATTTAAGTATTATTTATTACGTGTAGGAATACAGAAGCTTTGATATTACTGTAATTCGATATCGAAGGGGTTATTGTGTGAGAAAATTCCGCGACGAAGCCACGAATATTGTCGAAATTTTCATCGTACCTTTTTCTTTTCGGAGACCTTGGTTTTTTTCTTTCAAATTGAGAAATTTTTGTTGGAAAAATGCCTTTTGTGAAATACTCTGCGGTCGATTTGCAATTTTACGGTTTCTCGCTGCGGGAACCAGACCTACGCGAGAATGGAAAAAACACCGGAGAAACAATGCCGCATTCGGCGAGAATCCACTTCTCGTGGGAAGAAGAAAAGGCTAGAAAAATGACGGTTAATTTGTTACGACGTAATATAAATATGTACAAATCGTTGCATAAAGCGTGTTTCGTAGGCGCTCGGCGAAGAATTTTTGGCATAAAGCGACGTCGCTTGTGCCCTAATGGATTGCGACAGGCGCAAATTACGATTTCGGTTTTTATAAATCGTCGCTCGTACAGACGAATAACGCGACAGTGGTGAGTATTTTTCGTATCAACAATGGAAAAATATTTGTTCCGGAATGTTGAAAATTTAGTGGTATGACGACTCAGGTGGCATCAGAATAATTATTTTGCTCAACGGTTTGATGTGAGTAAATTTTCAAACCGTTGAACAAAAGGATTATTGCCTCCTGGCGCAGAACCCCCCTCTTGAAAATTTAGTGATGGCGATTCAGTTGACATTGGAGTTCGAATTCCAAGACTTGGATTGGACTAATGTAGATGTTGAGAGTCCTAGAAGAATTTTTTTCGAATATTTCAAATCAATCAGTTGAAAAGAATTGCCAAATGAGAGAATTGCTGCCTCCTGGCGCAGAACCCCTCTCTTGAATATAACAATAATGATGATTCAGGTGGCAACAGAGCACAAATTCCAAGACTTAGATTGGACTAATGTAGATGTTGAGAGTCCTAGAAGAGTTTTCAACAAATATTTTCGAATATTTACTTACATCAAATCGAAAAATGGGAGAATTGCTGGCTCCTGGCGCAGAACCCCTCTCATGAAAATAACAATGATGATAACTCAGGTGGCAACAGAGCACAAATTCCAATACTTAGATTGGACTAATGTAGATGTTGAGAGTCCTAGAAGAGTTTTTAACAAATATTTTCGATTATTTACTTACACCAAATCGAAAAATGAGAGAATTGCTGCCTTCTGGCGCAGACACCTCGTCTTGAAAATTTAATGATGAGGATTCCAGTGACAACGAGAGAACAAAATCCAAAACTTAGATAGGACTAATGTAGAAGTTGGGAGACCTAGAAAAATTGTTTACAAATATTTTAGATCAACCACTCACATCAAATCGTAAAATGAGAGAATTTCTGCCTCCTGGCGCAGAACCCTCCCTTGAAAATTTGATGAGAGCGATCCAGGGGGCAATGTAACACAAAGTTCAAGACTTAGATAGGTCTAATATAGATGTTGAGAGATCTAGTAGAATTTTTTAAAAACATTTTCGACCGATCAGTTGCAACAAATGCTCAAATAGGAAAATTGCTGCCTCCTGGCGCAGAACCCCTCTCTTGAAAATAACAATTATGACAATTCAGGTGACAACAGAGCACAAATTAAAAGACTTATATTGGACTAATATAGATGTTGAGAGTCCTAGAAGAGTTTTTAACAAATATTTTCGACTATTTACTTACATCAAATTGAAAAATGAGAGAATTGCTGCCTCCTGGCGCAGGCACCCTCTTCTTCAAAATTCAATGAGAGCGATTCAAGTGGCAATGTAGCACAAAGTTCAAGACTTAGATAGGTCTAATGTAGATTCTGATAGTCCTAGACGAATTTTTTACAAATACTTACTTCCGACAATTCACTTGCATCAGACCAAAAAAATTGAAGAATTGCTGCCTCCTGGCACAGAACCCCCTCTTGGAAATTCAATGATAGCGATTCAAATGGCAACAGAGAAAATGTTCCTAAACTTAAATAAGGCTAATGTAGATGTTGAGACACCTAGAAATTTTTTTACAATTTATTTTCGATCAATCACTCACATCAAATCATAAAATGAGAGAATTCCTGCCTCCTGGCGCAGAACCCTCTTTTGAACATTCAATGATAGCGATTGAAATGGCAAAAGAGAACAAGTTTCAAGGCTTAGATAGGTCTAATGTAGATGTTGAGAGTCCTGCAAGAATTTTTTACAAATACTTTCAGATATTCACTTTCATCAGATCAAAAAAATTGAAGAATTGCTGCCTCCTGGCGCAGAACCCCCGTTTGAAAATTTAATGATAGCGATTCAATTGACAACAGAGAACAAGTTGCAAGACTTAGATAGGTCTAATGTAAATGTTCCGAGTCCTAGAAGAATTTTTTACAAATACTTTCAACTATTCACTTACATAAGACCAAAAAATTGAAGAATTGCTGCCTCCTGGCGCAGAACCCCCTCTTGGAAATTCAATGATAACGATTCAAATGGCAACAGAGAACAAGTTCCAAGACTTAGATAGGGCTAATGTAGATGTTGAGAGGCCTATAATTTTTTTTACAAATATTTTCGATCAATCACTCACATTAAATCGTAAAATGAAAGAATTCCTGCCTCCTGGCGCAGAACCCTCTTTTGAACATTCAATGATAGCGATTGAAAAGGCAAAAGAGAACAAGTTTCAAGACTTAGATAGGTCTAATGTAGATGTTGAGAGTCCTGCAAGAATTTTTTACAAATACTTTCAAATATTCACTTTCATCAGATCAAAAAAATTGAAGAATTGCTGCCTCCTGGCGCAGAACCGCTCATGAAAAATCAATAATAGCGATTCAAATGGTGACAGAGAACAAATTCCAAGACTAAGATAGGGTTAATGTAAATGTTGCGAGTTCTAGAAAAAAATTCACGAAGATTTACGACTATTTACTTACATCTAATTGTCAAATGGGAGAATTGCTTCCTCCTGGCGCAGAACTCCTCTCTGGAAAATTCAATGATGATGATTCAGGTGGCAACAGAGCACAAATTCCAAAACCTGGATGAGACTAATGTAGATGTTGGACATCCTAGACAAACGTTTCATAAATATTTTTGACAATTCACATACTTACATTAAGTTATTAAACGATAGAATGACGCCTCCTGGCGCAGAACCCCCTTCATTCTTCTGGGAATCTAATATCAATAAGTAGATTCATTTTCACCTGAAATCACATAAAATCATCGAATTAGCTATATATTCGAAACGCTAGATAAAGAAATGAAGATTTGACAGAAGAAAACAGAGAATCCGGCCACCGTCGTTCTTTATGACTTATGAGAAAAATTCATCATCTCGAAAATTACAAATAGTATTCAAACAGTGAAGATATTTCTATTAATCAAAGTATATCCGAGTGTTCTACGACTGTCACCCGCTCCTCCAACCACCTACTTTCTAAAATGAAAACTACCTATCTAAGCTGCGAAAGCGACGAAAACGTAGTCTCCTTCAACAATCATCGGCGAGTTTGAATAATTAGACTGCATCGAGGCGGGGTGGAAATCTGAAATTGTAGGTATTCGCCGTAGTTGTTGAAAAGGTATGGGACGGGCAAAGGCGTTCATTCGGCGAGAATTTACTTAAACTATGCGACGACGACGACGACACGATCGTCGTTTAATATTTTAATCGCAGGGAGACAAGATGAAAGGAAGAGGGGGGATACTTGCTAGTGTTTTGTTCTCGTTTTACAACAAATGTCGTTGTCGAAATATTAGGTTAATGCGAAAAGAATAAAAGACGACTGTGTTGTTTTATCGAAAATGAGAAAACGAGCTCGAGAAATTCGGAATGTGTGAAATGAGAGAGAAGCGGAGATTTTAATTAAGTAGGGAGTAAGAATACTCAAGGTGAGAAAGATTTGGCGCTGTAGATGAAAAGGAGAGGAGAAGGGGGAATATCGTCGGTATCAGCGAAAAAATAAGGATGAGAGATTTGGTAAAAAGCCCATTTTTCGAGACGTAAAAAGATAGCGATCGTATATTTAATTCGTAGAATTAGCGAGGAAAGAAAGGAGCTCGGAGGTGAGGCAAATTGAGAGGTAATCGCGAGTAGGATCGTATATTTTAAAATATTGATTTTACTTTGACGATGCGTGGTGATAGAAATAGAAGTGAAAGGGAATTGTTTTTTGGGAGGATTTTTCTCAAAGGAAGTGGTATCTATTGTAGCAGGAGCTGATAAAAGAATTTAAAATGGTTTAATTAATCGGTCTTAGCATTTATAAATGGTTCCTTTGACTGAATCGATCGTTTGCGAATGATCTACTCGGCAAAATCGATCATTGAGATCAATTCATTTGAATCAATAATTCATGAATAATTTATCTAACTAAATCAATTGTTTCAAACGATTCCTGTGTTGAAAATCGGTCGTGCGTGAACGATTCACTTGATTGAATCAATTCTTTGCGAAATATCTGTTCAAGTGAATCAGTCGTTCAAGAATAATTTGTCTGAATTATGAATCAGTCATTTGCAAACAATTTGTTCAAATAAAAAATCAGTTATTTCTGAACAATTCATTTGATCAAATCAGTCGTTAGCGAACAATTCGTTAGGTTCAATTAGTCGTTCTCGAATGATTCATTTAATCGAATAAGTGGATTTTGAATGATCCGTTCAAAATCTGTGATTCTCGATCGATTCATTGGACAGAATAAAATATTTATGAAATATTTGTTCGAATCTATCAGTCGTTCTCTAACGATTCGTTTAATTCAAAAAAGTCAGTCGTTCTTGAACGATTAATTTGGCTGAATCGAACGTTCGTGAACGATTTCTTCGTTTTAATCAGTTGTTAAATAACAATTCATTTGTATTAAAACAATCAGTCATGATTAAATTAGTCGTTCTCGAACGATTTGTTCAACTCAATGAGTCGTTTTTGAGAGATCGATTTAACTGAATCAGTCGTTCGTGAAATTTTTTTTGTTGAGGTCAATTAATCGTGCTGAAAGAAATCATTCGACCGGATCGTCGTTCACGAACGATTCGTTCGAAATCAGTCATCATCAAACGATTCATTTGACCGGATCGGACGTTCCTGAACGATTTCTTTGAATTGGCCAGTCGTTCGCTAACGATTCGTTCAATTCAAAATAGTCTGTCGTCCTTGAACGAATTATTTGACCGAATCGGATGTTTGTGAACGATTTCTTCGACTTGATCAGTCGTTTACTAACGAATCATTTGGATTAAAAAAATCAGTCATGATTAAATTAGTCGTTCTCGAACGATTTGTTCAACTCATCATTTTCAAGAGATTCGTTTGACCATATCAGTCGTTTGTGAAAAATTCATTTGTGGAACTCAATTTATCCTTCTAGAACGATTCATTTGACCGAATCAGTCGTTCTCGAATGATTCGTTCAAAATTAGTCGTTCTCGAACGATTTGTTCAACTCATCATTTTCAAGAGATTCGTTTGACCAAATCAGTCGTTTGTGAAAAATTCATTTGTGGAACTCAATTTATCGTTCTAGAACGATTCATTTGACCAAATCAGTCGTTCTCGAATGATTCGTTCAAAATTAGTCGTTCTCGAACGATTCGTTCGAAATCAGTTGTTCTCGAATGATTCGTTCAAAATTAGTCGTTCTCGAACGATTCGTTCGAAATCAGTTGTTCTCGAATGATTCGTTCAAAACCAGTCGTTCTCGAATGATTCGTTCAAAACCAGTCGTTCTTGAATGATTCGTTCAAAACTAGTCGTTCTCGACCGATTCGCTCGAAATCAGACGTTCTTGAACGATTTATTTGACCGAATCAGTCGTTCGTGAAAGACTTTTTTTTACAGAATCAGTCGCTCACAAAATATTCATCCCAATCATTTGACCTGATGAAATTTCTGCGAACGATTTGTTCGATCGAATCAATTCTTTTGGAATGATTTTTTTGATTGAATCTATCTTTGTCGTTCGGTTGAGAAATTCAGGTTTTTGTCGATATATCCGATAGAATCAGTCGTTCACTAACGATTCGTTTGACCGTATCGATAAATTACTCATTCGGACAATTAATAAATGCTAAAATAAATTTGTACTACGAGAAAAAAGTAATTCGGCTCTCAACATTTCCAAGCCTCCTGCTCGCTTATCTTTATCGGTCGAAGATTCTATAAACCAGACTCCCAAATTAATCGTCGCTTTCCAAATTCTAATCCGACTATCGCTGTTTGTTTTTTTCTCTCCGGCATAAATCTCGCCGCGATATCGGCAACACGACGACGGCGGGGAAAGACGAGGATGGGACTCGAGACGGTGTAAAGTTCTAAACGGAGATAGGAGCTCGTAAACAAATGCTAAGGAATTGCGGTACTTTATTATTTTTTTTCACGCGGCTCGGTACGGCGAATATTTAGCGAAGCATGTTAAAGAAAATTACGCGGATGAAGAGGAGAAAAGTGCGAGAGAGACTACCTCGTGCAAATGTATGAGAAGACGATGAGCTCGCAAGAAGAGACTTTCGTCCTTCGTCGTAAGGGTTTCGAAGAAAAGGGTCTCGAGGAGGGAGAAAGAAAGGAAAAAAATAAGGGGGCGATTTCTCCTCGTTGCTTTCTCTGTTTCTCTGTAAAGCACCTCAATTGATCACGGAACGCGGGAGAGAAACGGCACCGAGAGAGCTGGAAAATCGTCCATTAAACAGATTACCAGCATAGCGTATTCAGATTTCAGTTTATTCTTATCTAGGGTACAGTATAGTTGTGTGCTTTCTGGCGCATGTACCTCTTCTCGCCGTTACCTCGTTCCATGCACATGCGGCAAGTTGGTTCTTTCTTTCTTTCTTCCTTTTGTAATGAATAACAATATTTTCTGGGTGTTTAAAATTTACATATTATTTCGATTTGCCGGTAATACGAAAGATTTTCGAGCTCGCGGTGTAATTTAGTAGCTTTACAGAACGGGATTTTCAAAAGACGTCGTCATCGCAGGCAACAAGTCTCCTTTCTTACAGAATGATATACGATTCGGTATTTATTAGCGAGAAACCCCCGTCAGCCCCGGTCCGCTATACGCTTCACTTATTAAGGATAAGAAGAGAATTTTTGCACCGTCGTACGCAGCTATTATCTTTGTGTACTCGGCGTCGTATCTTTCTCTCGAGGATACCGGAGTAAGAGAAGCTTATACAGCGAGATTTTTATTTTTTAACGTGAGAAGTGCGGCGCGAGCGCCTTATTCTGTTGTTCTCGGTGTCAGCGCGATGGCGGTGCAGATGTTCATGGTGCGGTCGACCCAAGAAGGACCGAAGGGATTTTAATTTAGCGGCCAGTTCGGTTACTCCTTACGCGGTAAATTAAATTCCCCGCTTATTAATTTTAAATTGCGGCCGCGTTTTAATTAATCGTCCGTCGTCTGCGATATTAATATAAGCCGTTTTACCATCAGACCTTCGGATAGGATAAAAGAGATGGCTTTTAGGATGCTGGGTCTACGATGCTGTTATCTTAACGTGTGCCCAAGATGAAGGATAAGAAATGAGGTGATTAGAATGACAAGAATGAGGTGGGGTTTTAACGCTGATGATATGAAAGCAAAAAAGGAAAAAATGGCGAGAAAATGGAAAAGGTTTAAGGAAGCAATATTTCCACAGTGAAATTATGAAATTGAGGGAAAATAATAAATGGTAAGAAAATGCCATGAAATAATTTAAAGGTGGTCCTTATTTCGTAGGTAAAAAATTTTCTCATTCAAAATTTTCATTTTTGTGAAAAAATTAATTCTATCGAGTTTCACCTTCTGCCCCTCTCCCTTCTTAAGCAAAATTAATAAGGAATTTAGGGGTTCCAAATCCCGAAAGAAATTGTTAGAAATTGCAAATAAACTGTTCTGACATCAATGGACACTTTTGAAAATTTTGGTATTGTTCTGAGGAGTGAAATTAGAAGTTGAAAAAGAAAGTAGGCTGAATAACTTAAAACAATTTAAAGAGTTGATTAATTAAATACTTTTTACGTTCCAAACTTTCGATCTTCAGATGTTTGTCTGATTCTGAAAAAATCGTAGAAAAATCTCTGTAAAATATGTATGTACTTCTAAAAAAATCTCTGCCCTCGCCCTATAAAACAAAAATACTAAAAAAATCTCAAAATTTATTCAAATTTTCGAAAAATTAAATAGATAGCCGAAGAAAAATTCGAAAATTGGACAAACGACTTGTTATTTTCTTCAGATAGAAAATAACTGGGGAAAAATTATTTTCTTATCCTTAATAGGAAATAGAAATGTAAAAATTTCAATAATTCCAGAATTTTGTATGAAATATATAAAATATCGAGGCAACCTAATTTTTTTTTTGAACAAGCCAGCAGACCAATTTTTAAAAAAATCAAGTACCCTGCCTAGTTTAAGAAAATTTACTCATTTTTACGTAAAATTCCAAAATCTACAAAAGAAAAAATTCTTCAAGAACACGAGAAACTTTTATTACATTTTTCAGTTTATTAAAAAATGCTAAAAAAAATCACCCAAAAAATGTTATTTTTTAGAATGAGCTAAATTGCTGTTTCAATGTAAAATTTCATTGTATTTTACAGTAAGACAGGGGAAAAAAAACGTTTTAGGAAAATGAAATTCAACAATCAAAAATGTGCTCAAAGAAACTTTTTCAGTAATTTCAGTTTAGCTAAAAATCCCTAAATCTGACAACTTACTGCAACAAAAAAAAATATAGATGTCAAATTTTTTGAGAATTTTTCAATTTTCAGCGAGTAAGTAATATTTTGAATAGTTTAAAAATTGAAATCCTCAAACTTTTCATGAAATCAGGTGGTTTGGGGGGAGAGAAGGGAGAAAACGATTTTTTATAGGAATTTCATGTTGAAAGAGGAATTAATTTAATGTGCTCAAATTATAGGATTTTTTAAAATTTTTATGCAATTTTTCTTAAATACTTTTTTGAGATTATGAACGAGAAAATAAGAATTATTTTTTACAAAAATAAACAATTTTGAAAAATGAGATTGGAACTTTTCATGACTTGAAAATAAAGTCTACCTAGAATAAAATTGAAGGTCAATGGAATTTTTTTACGTTTAAATTTAGGTGTTCTATCTTTTTTTCACCTTCTTGGATTTCATTGACCTTAGTCCTCAATTTTCGTCTGAAAATTGAAAAAATAATATTTTTAAGTTGCATTCTGAACTGTGACTTTTTTTATGAAAAAATTTGAAAATTTTATCCTCTCGGTTGAAAAAATTTAGGAAAATAATGCACCGGACCCAAAATTTTTGTCAACTTTCCGAAAAAAATTCTTTATAAATACATGACCCTGGACGAAGAAAGGATGTTGTCCAATTTTTTTTAAATAGGTATTGGAAAAAGCACTTAAGTTCGTATGAAAAAAAAAATTGGACACTAACATCCTTTCTTCACTCGGGGATACATTTGAATTCAAAGATGGCGAAAAAACGATAATAATAAAAATACATAACGCAAAGAGTATAGCCGGTTAAGTATAGGGTTTTGGCCTTGGAAACCGATTTTGACCGTTCCTACCCTAAAATGTTCCCCTAATCTGGCAATTAAGTTTGACACCATTTTTGGACCCCAAGCTCAAGTATTTTGGGGGGGGAGGGGCTAAAATGTGTGTTTTTATTCATAATTTTTTCATTTTTCGCCAAATGCAAATAAAAACTTCGCGTTTTTTTAGATAGCTTCTAGAAGGTTAAGAGAACCCCAAAAAAATTTTTTCGAAATTTTTGGGCACTTTCCCCCCAAGTTATGCCCTTTTCAAAATTTTGAACCCCCCTTTTGGGATGAAGGGTCAAAGGGGCAATGGAATTTTTTTCCTCAAAAGAAGTGTTGTTCACCCATAAGTATACCACAAAAATTTTGAAAATTTTGAGCATGTGGAACATTGTCAAAAAAAATAAAAACTAACCCCCCGCGTGGTGAAATACTCAAAATTCACGTAAATAAATACCTCCAGCACAAGTAGGTAATTGGGAAACTAGTTACCAATGTCGATCATCACGAAAATATTTCATTTTGAGGACCACAGAACATTGTGAAAAAGGGCCCACACCATTGGCCTCCCTTACCCCTCCCCTTCCCCCACCCCTGTGGTCGTTGTGATAAATAAAGTAATAACCGATATTGGTGTCGTTTTCATATGAATCAGACCTTCTGAAAACGATTTTGAAGTCCAATTCCCATTTGAACCACCACCACAACCCCTCCCCCCCATCGTCAAATTGGTATACCCAAGTATACATTACATAAGGGCTATTCCGTGCTAAAACAGACCAAAAGTGAAGTCGGGTCTTCCGATTTCGCTCAGAATTTTTTTATGAGTTTCTCTTGGTGGTCTATTCACGAAACCACGATTATTTTTTTTCTAACCCTCAAAAGGGCTGGGGGGGGGGGGGTGGGCTTCATAATTTTCAAGCAATTGTGATTTTTCGCCGAACTACCCAACTTTGAAGGTTTATATCTTGAAATAGGATGTACATTGGGGAAAACCGTTTGCGGGGCCTGAAAGAGAGTTGAACTTTGGTGGCGAAAGCTCAACTTTCATAATATGCACAAAATATGAAAGCTACCATTTAAAAATCTGAAAAAATTACAGTGAGTAGCCCTTTTTACCCTTTTTTCAACTGAGAAATTTTCAAGATGGGATCTCCAGACCCCTGGGAGTACAGAGGTCCACAATTTTGACCGAAATTCAAAAAAATCGATAAATTCGAGTAACACATCGATGACTACTAATTCGAAGACGCTGAGTTCGAATATGTACTCAGTTTTTTCATCCGACCCCTCTGAACCCCCTATTAGCCCCCTCGATAGGGCCAAAATTTGAAAAATGAAAAATAATGTGCGATCAGTCGTTTGTTAGGTTTTTGAGGGCGCTGAGTTCGAATATACCGACTACTTCCCCTCAAATTCGTATTTTTTCATTCCGTTAAAGCGCGAGGAATGGGGTCAAATCAAAAAGTAAGTTGACATTCGAATTCTACGCACTCAAATTAGTGAGAATCGATATGCCACACGCCATTTTAATATCTTAAACCACTTTTCCCCAAATTGGGGGGCCAGTAGGGCACTCAGGGGTCAAATCCAAAAAATAATCAAATATTCAGACCTGACTTCACTTTTGGTCTGTTTTAGCACGGAATAGCCCTTATGTAATGTATACTTGTATACCAATTTGACGATGGGGGGGAGGGGTTGTGGTGGTGGTTCAAATGGGAATTGGACTTCAAAATCGTTTTCAGAAGGTCTGATTCATATGAAAACGACACCAATATCGGTTATTACTTTATTTATCACAACGACCACAGGGGTGGGGGAAGGGGGAGGGGGAAGGAAGGCCAATGGTGTGGGCCCTTTTTCACAATGTTCTGTGGTCCTCAAAATGAAATATTTTCGTGATGATCGACATTGGTAACTAGTTTCCCAATTACCTACTTGTGCTGGAGGTATTTATTTACGTGAATTTTGAGTATTTCACCACGCGGGGGGTTAGTTTTTATTTTTTTTGACAATGTTCCACATGCTCAAAATTTTCAAAATTTTTGTGGTATACTTATGGGTGAACAACACTTCTTTTGAGGAAAAAAATTCCATTGCCCCTTTGACCCTTCATCCCAAAAGGGGGGTTCAAAATTTTGAAAAGGGCATAACTTGGGGGGAAAGTGCCCAAAAATTTCGAAAAAATTTTTTTGGGGTTCTCTTAACCTTCTAGAAGCTATCTAAAAAAACGCGAAGTTTTTATTTGCATTTGGCGAAAAATGAAAAAATTATGAATAAAAACACACATTTTAGCCCCTCCCCCCCCAAAATACTTGAGCTTGGGGTCCAAAAATGGTGTCAAACTTGATTGCCAGATTAGGGGAACATTTTAGGGTAGGAACGGTCAAAATCGGTTTCCAAGGCCAAAACCCTATACTTGACCGGCTATACTCTTTGAGAAAAAATTGATATTTTTAACGAAATAAGATTCCAAATAATTTAAGCTCTCCCAATTACATTGAATCCATCCCCTTTCCGTTCTCAAAATGTACACAAATTTTCAATACTCGCTAAAAAAATCGTAATATTTTCTCACCAACCGATGTCTTCTTCCCTTCCTGGAAAAAATTTCTTCACGAAAAAATTACATGAGTAAACACTATTCACCTCGTCTGATTAGGAACTGAAATTATCGAGAAAATTGATTCTGTAAATTTCATGCTGCTGGTTCTCGTGATCATCAGTCGCGTAAATTTATTATCATTTCCGGCAACCACCTTGCGGTTTTCTTCGCCCGCGTACGTGATTATAAGAAATTCCTGACCCTGTATTCCCTCGCTGGTCTGCTCGTACTAGAAAAAACCGATTGGATCCGTAATAAGAGTAAATTTCCGACAACGAACGCGATAATTTAGTGTATTTCGATAATTCGATTCCTTTTCCGTTTCATTTCCGCGTTTGGTCGGTGCTTTGGCGATGAAAAAAAAAACACCGAATGGACACGAAGATGGAGAAAAAAACGCACATTTCGAGAATTTTCCAATCGATTCGCGACGAATAGAAGGTAAAACAGGGATCGCAGTGGAACAGCGGAAAGAAATTAGCGTTCGAAAAGGGCGAATTATTTTAAGAGTAATTTCAAGGTGGGTATAAATTATGGCTTTGGGAATTTATTACTCGACCTGATACGTAACTTACGAGGTCTTACGTTAGCCGCATTATTCCTAGGTATGTACAGTAATAATTTGAAACTGGCGGGTATTGTGAATTCACTCGTATCTACGTCCGATCCTTCTTCATCGTCGAATTGCATTCTGTCATGGAGCTCGTATTGTATCATTATCGAGGGTGACACTGGTCGACGTGGAAAATGCTGTTTGAAGTTTAATGGGTGATTTTTATGATATTTTTCGCACTGATCACGAGAAAATAGTGAAAAAATTCCATCATCTGAGGATTTTTCACAATTTGAATTTTTTGTTGAACAGTTTTTCGACTTTTTTTGATAACTTTGGCACTTGAAGTCAATTTTCTGAGAAAAGAAAGGGTTCTACGAAAAAAAATGTATAGAACATGATCGTAGAGCGTAAAATTTTCTTTCTGTATTTTGTAGAGTCCAATTCGTTTTTTCCAAGAAGGTTTAGCTTTTGAGATATTTCAGTTCAAAGTTCAACGTTTAAAAAAAATTGAAAATATCTCAAAAATTGAGCCTGTTAAGAAAAAACTAATTGGATTCTACAGAAAGAAAATTTTACGCCTTACAATTTATGTTCTTTTCATTTTTTTCGTAGGACACTTCCTTTCTTCAAAAAATCGACTTTAAGGGTCAAAAGAAGATTTTTGTAGCTAGAAGTTTTCAAGTTTTATAGCTATAAGGCTTTCAAATTGGTTGAAAATTAAATAAATTTTGGAAATCGTAATTTGGCTGTATTTGGTAATCAGCGTAATTTACAATTATTCCTTAATTCTTCATCGATTGTTGTAATTATTCATTGTGCTTTGTAATCAATTACTTGCTGTATCTTTCGGTAAATTACCGCAATCCTTCGGTAAATTACCGTAATCCTTCGGTAAATTACCGTAATTCTTCAGTAAATTACCGCAATCCTTCAGTAAATTACCGTAATCCTTCAGTAAATTACCGTAATCCTTCAGTAAATTACCGTAATCCTTCAGTAAATTACCGTAATCCTTTGGTAAATTACCGTAATCCTTTGGTAAATTACCGTAATCTAAATTACCGTAATCATTCGATAAATTACCGTAATTATTCGGTAAATTACCGCAATCCTTCGGTAAATTATCATAATTTGTCGTAATCCTCCGGTAAATTACCGTAATTTGCCGTAATCTTTCGGTAAATTATCATAATTTGTCGTAATCCTTCGGTAAATTACCGTAATTTCTTGTAATACTTTGGTAAATTACCGTAATTTGTCCTAATCCTTTGGTAAATTACCGTAAACCTTCGGTAACTGACCGTAATTTGTCGTAACCTGGATGAAAGTTAAGAATTAGAATTTTTGAAGTTCATTAGCGCACAATATAAAATAAGTAGTAACATTTAATAAAATTAATTTTGGAAATATTCGCATTTCGGGTACTTGTATTTCGGGTACAATGCATTCGAGAAATAGATTCGGGTAAAAAAATTCGTGAATTTGCTATTTGGAGAAATGTCTTTCGGGGGAATGAATTCAGACAAATGTCCGATAATCTTTTCGCCCTGATCACGAGAAAAATAGTGAAAAAATTCCAGCACGTCCGGATTTTTCAAAATATTGTAATTGTTCGTTAAGAATTCGTTTTACATTTTTTAATGTAAATGTTGACCCTTAAAGTCGATTTTCTGAAGAAAGGAAAGGTCCTATGAAAAAATTAAATGGAACAAAAATTGTAGAGCGTAAAATTTCCTTTCTATGAATTCCGATTAAATTTTTCTTGTAAGGTTTAGTTTTTGACATATTTTCAATTTTTTTTTAAAGTTGAACTTTGAACTGAAATATCTTGAAAGCTAAGCCTTCTAAGAAAAAACTGATCGAACATTTTAGAACGGAAATTTTACGCTCTACAATTTATGTTCCATTCATTTTTTTCGTAGAACCCCTCTTTTTCTCAGAAATTCGACTTCAAGTGTCAAAGTTATCAAAAAAAGTAGAAAAACTGTTAAACAAAAAATTCAAATTGTGAAAAATCCTCGGGTGATTGGATTTTTTCACTATTTTTCTCGTGATCAACACGAAAAATACTATAAAAATCACCCACTAAACTTCAATCAGCATTTCAAAAGTTGAAAATCGTCGACCTGTGCAATCGATACCCATCGATTAACCCTCGAAATCTGAATTTAATTCGATACCATTCACATACCCGATACGATACAGATAGCCAGAGAAATTCTCGAACTGGACGACTACAGGGGGCGCCGGCGTTGCACAAATAGAAAAAAAGGATACCATCGAACACATAGAACGACGACTCGTAAAAAGCAACACGTTGTTTATGAAAATGAAATCGCGCCTCCGTACTATGTGTAAATTTGTCCAACTTTTTTTCCTCTCCGGTTGAAACGAGATGGTTGCCGATCTGCTCGCCCTTCGTCACGTACGAGGTGGAAAAAGAGAAAACGTGATAGCAATAAGTTGCTGGTGCTATTGGTAGCATGGTCGGCCGGCTAAAGGAAGCAGGAAAAAGACACATATCGAAGGTGGATAAAATTTAATAAAGGAACGAAGTAGACCTTTTTTTTTTAATTTTTCCGGCGCGATGAAAATTACATAAGTTATCGACGAAATGGCGAAAAGTACGTCGATAAAAATTGATTCATATTTGGCCAAGTTTTATACCTAGGACCGAGCAGAGGCACCTTTCTATTCGTACTTTTTCGCACGAATACACGAATGGAATACGTAAACGATTCTCGTCAGTGCCGCCGCTGCCTCCGAGCTCAGCCTGAACAAAAGCAACGGCAGCAGGACGAAATACATCTTGGGAAATTTTATTTTACCGAGAAAGAACTCCGGTGGAAGCATTTAAGAGCGAAATTTCAGGGGGTTGACTGGTTCGATGATACGAGAATGGCTCTAATTAGACTACGATGAGTAGAAGTAGCAGGACATACGCTCTTGTGCACATATGGTCTTTGTTTCCAGAAGATAGGTGAACGAATGTGGTAAGGAAGAGAATAAGACGCACACGGATGCGAAAGATACGTAAATTGAACGTGTGTGCGATATAAGTACGTATAATAAAGTTTACCTATACTCGGAGCGTGGTAAAGCTCTCAACGCAAAGTTTTAAGCCGAAAGGGAGGTAAGACGAGGTTAACGGTAAAATAACATGTTAGTTTCAATTTTACTCCAGCTCCGGGTGGTGAAGCTAAAATTGCGTATTACCTTTTGCATGTTTGTTGTCTCGGTGTACGAAGTTTATTTGCTACAGTCGGTCGAAAAATACCGGTTGAATTATAACACGAGTAGGCTCGTAAAGTGTACCATATTCGGCGAGTGTTTGATGTGTATGGGGAGGAAAAGGGGAGGTAAATCTGAGCCGGAGAAAGTGCTCGTGGAAATAAACGGCAGCGACAATTTGGAAAAGCGAATTTGCTATCGCCATAAATCGCGTCTTCCATTTTCTTAATCCTGCGTTACCCTTGGCTAATGTATCTCGTCGTGTTTGCGAGGTTTTACATCGTCTATTTCGTTCGGTTAATATATTGCGAGGAAGGTGAAGGTGAGGTGGAAGGTGATTTTGAGGTAGAAAGAGTAATTGTTTGAGAGTGGAGCGAGAAATTGAACGAGGGAGGGGTTTTCTGGAAGTAGATTTTGTAATTGCTCGAATTAAATGGATAATTAGTATGGAAATTTGGCAGAATTTTTATGGATCACGATCGTGTCAGAATAACAGTTTTTCAAAAATACGAAATATTTATCTTCATTTATTCAAATTTTTTGATGATTTTTCATCTGTAGAATGTGCATTATTGCATGCGCCAATAATTAAGGTTGAAATCTTGTTCGAACTAATAATTCTTTAGGTACCATAAAAAACGGCACCTAATTAATTATTCATTGAAATGGAACTGTAACGAAGTAAATAGATGCGAATTTGACACGTTTTTGTCTATTTTGTATGGATTAAGAGTCATTCGCGAAAACGTAAAATGAATTTTCAAAATTTTTCATCAATTTTTGTGGCGATAATGTTGATTTTTATGCAAATGTTTGCAACGATAGACATAAGCGCACCGAGTGGGGGGCTTATGAGGCTCGAGTCTCCCCCTCCCCCAAGTTCGGCAAGGAGATTTTTTAGTATAAAAGTGTCAACGAATAGTTTGATTTTTTTTTAATTTTTACCCTCGCTTTGGTCGGGTAGTATTTTAGTAATTATTTCTTGAATAAACATACCACTCTCTAAATATTTTGAATCAGTTGAATTTGCATAAATCCTTTTTTAATCAGTGAAACAATTTTCATTGAAAATTAATGAATTTTCGCTGACTTTCTGGCCAAAAATTACTAATTTATCAGTCAATGTCCCATTTATCAGCAAAAAATCAGTAATTTTGATTTTAAAAAAATCAGAAAATATCGTCATTTTTTAATTCTTTTTCTCTCAAATCTGTATAGGTATTTATTATCTGCCTACTGAAAATATCCTAACTACTCCAGCACCACGCAAATGGTCAATTCATTTTTTCATTGGATTTTAACTCATCCCCCTCCATTTTTCTCGAAATCTGAGCCCTCCCTTAAATAATTTCTGGATGCGCTTATGACGATAGATACCGAAGATGATTTGGAAGATAAGTGACCAATTGACCATTGTGTTAATACCTAGAGGCTTCTTGAATTACCTACCTATGTATTTTAATGGTTCCGTGTCACGTTTTGAATTGAAAATTAATAGATTTTTTTTCTTCAAAGATGATCAAATTTTAGATATGTACCAGTTGTATTTTTTTTTAATATAACCATTTTCAGTTTCAAAATGGTGATTTCTCTTCAAAAAATAAGGGAAAGGGTGAAATTCAGGAAGATTTTTTGAGAATTTACTCAAGTTTTGTTTTTGTTTATGAGAAATTTATTATTTTTGAAGAAAATAGTTGTACTTACTTTCGAATTTCGATTCAAGAAAAATACGACAAAAAAGGAAAACAAATTCAAAAAACGCTTGTTTTTCAGTTTCTCAAAAATTAAAATGAAAAAGGAATTATTTCTCAATTTGAAACCGAAAACTTTAAGAAAATCCATCAAATTTAGAATTTATTTTTCACTTATTCTAAGTATTATTTTAAAACTATCCTCTCTCCACCAAAATTTAAAGATGATCCACTTCCATATGATTTCATTTGATAAGTACTTCATTGTTTCTCTAGAAATTCTGACTTAATTTTTTTTAGAATATGAATAATTAAAGGAGAATGATTTCGATGGTTATGGACCGTTTTCCCGAAGCCGAAATCCCGAATCCTTTGTTTCCCGGATAAAAAAATCAATCACCAGTTTGAAATGAAAATAGAAAATCAATGAAGAAAAATTTTAAAGCCTTCTGAACTAGATTTTGTTAGGTACCTACTTATTTTCTTTTTGTACTCGCAAAATTTGAATTATCCCTTCAATGTGAAATCACCCTTCCCTATGAGCGTGACTCCTCCAAATGTAAATCAACATCTAATAAATGACCCTCAAATTGGCATATTTCCTTTCCCTTCTCCCTCCAAATTGTCCTGACCTTCCAATTTGAATCATCTCTCAATATGAGATGAAATTACCCCCAAAATTAGCATAACCTCATTTTTAAGGGTTTGGGAAGATGAGGGTTTTTAGAAAAACTGGAGGGGGGGTCATTCCTCATAGGTTTTAGGGGTATACAACGCATCATTGTGTGACGAGTTTTTTCGAATTTTTTGAAATTCGAGAGCCAGTGTGGGGCATATGGGAGGTCGAACCGAAAAATTTATTTGAAATATTTTCTCGAATTTTAGGGTCAACTAAAGGGTATGGTGGGGGGGGGGGTTGCATCAAAAAAATATATTGGTATTCGGGATCAGCGCCATTGAAAACATAGCAAACGATATTACAATATCCTCTGAAATGTTTGGCCAAATTCTAAAAATTAGATGCTGAAAATATGTTAATTGGTATAATACTTCTAGAAATTTATATCTGTTCCTGAACAATTTTTGGGAATTTTGAAGGAAAATACATGTGTGAGCCTGAATGTCGAAACCACCCTTAGGTGTCAAAAATTGATTTTTGAGTTGACACTGATTTTGGGCTTTTCAGAAGAAGTGGAATCAAGGAGGGACCTCAACTCAAAAATCAATTTTCAACACTTAAGGGTCAGTCAGAATTGCAGCACAGTAATAAATCAGCAAAAAAAAATTCAATGAAAGCAAACCAGTGAAAAAAATCCCAAGATATCAGTGAAAATTCACTATAAACTCAGTGAAATTAATGGAATTCACTGAAAAATCTGTGAAATTCTTTGAAAAATCAGTAAAAAAATCGCTGAAAATCAGCGATTTTCACTGATTTTTCCTGTGCTGCAATTCTGACTGTTGATCAGTGAATTTACACTGATTCAGAATGAGAAAGCAAATTCACATATATTTTACAATTACTACCTCTCGCTTCAGATTCTGAAATTTATTGGTTATCGGATACAATTGCCATAGCCTAAAACTGAAATTTTGAAAATTCGTCAAAATCGAAAAATCAACTTTAGCAGCTGAAAATTGATGGTTGGTTTTAGGGGCATGTTTTTTCACTCTATTTGATTTGATTTTTAGAGCAAAAGCCATGGCAGATGGCAATACTTTATTTCGAAAAATTCTTTCTGTTTGAGTTCGTGAAACGAGAAATGATAGATGAAGGCAATTTTCAAATAATACCTAATTGGATTTTTCTAAATGCTCGATCTAAATGGCCAATAATTATGTTTCAAACACCTTGAAATAAATTCTTCTGATATAATTTTCTTTATCTTTCTCTCTTAATACGTCCATAATTAACTATCTAAAAACTGAACAACATGCACATTTGCAATCCACATATCTATTTTCTTCTTTACTATATCTTTCATCATCACAAATCCATAACAAAAAATCCAGGTTCAAATCGATTAATTATGGGTTTTTTACAACACGATAGCAAAATCGCTTCTGTTATCATTTTAATGGCCCTAAAAAACCCAAACAACTGTTTACAGCTTTTATTCGAATTATTTTCGTTTATATACGACCAGACGAACAGAGTTTTTGTATAAACGGAACATAATCAAAGTAGCTGATAACTTGTCGTGTTGAAAACTCTCATTGTTTTTAATTTTTTCGCTGTCGATCAGTCGTTCGCTTTAAAGTGCCTAAAATGAATTTTCAAAAGTTTTTATTCGTATTTGTGGCAGTGGTGTTGGTTTTCGTGCAATTCTTCGCAACGACGACTGCTCAGTGTTACATAGATAGAAATGGTAAACAAATCTGTAATAATAAGCCCCGCTGTACTGTGCAGCCTGATGGTAGAAGAACATGCGTGGTGTAGAAAATTAGCTGATTTGTTGCCTTGAGAGGACCAAAATTCCGAAATTTAATCAATCAACTTTCTATGTAAATAATTATCCAGTTAGCCATTTGACAGGAAAATTCATAGATGTGTAAAATTCTGAGTGTATTTATGGTAAATAAAATTCCGATTCTCTTTTTACAGTTGTATATTTTTTACGTCCAGATGATTATTGAATTTTTTTAAAACCCGATTGGAATATTTGAAAAATCATTAATAATTGAAAAAAAAATACTTCGAATTATGAGTTCCTAGATAAGTTGGTGGCGAATTGAAAAGTTTCGAATGGGTTCCCTGGTGATTCATACTTCGAAAAATGTGTTGTATGTGTGATCGTAAAAAGCGAGAAATGGAAAGCTGGTTGGAGAAGATTTCCAAAAATTAAACTTGCGATTGCTCATGTACCTGGTATTTTCCCCTCCATTTCTCAAAATTTATCACGAACTAGCTCAGCGACGAATTTAATTCTCTGCGATCACTGTTATCATCATAAATTCGTGTTAAAATGTCCAAGTTAATTGCAATTAATTAGGATTAATTTGCTGCATCAGTGAAATCATTTCTTATTAGTGATCATATTTACTTGAAAAAATAGATAATTGGATTCACAGATCTCCATTCCAACTAATTATGTTTACAAGCAAAGCAATATATAAATATGGAGCAGAAATAAAAAGTGTATAGCAGTTGAAAGCGTTTAAGATTCGAGTCATTTTTGATTTTTTTGATCTTCTATCGATCCATATAATTCGTGAGAAAGTGTAAAATGAATTTTCAAAAGTTTTTGTTCGCCGTTGTGTCGGTAATATTGGTTTTGCTACAAATGTTTGCTATGACAAACGCCGCATGCCGAGTGGATCGTAATGGTAAACAGATTTGTGATACAGTGCCTAAATGTACTGTCCGTCCTGATGGTACTAGAACTTGCGTTGTGGGATAAGTAAACCGGTTTTTGCGTCGAAGATGGCCATAATTATTCTGAGTACACCTACCTAAGTGATAAAATTTATTCATAAAAATAATCACCCAGCAGTTATCTTTCTGATATTATTATTTATACTTATACTTAATACCTGGAAATTTATCACGTACATATGAATCTGCATTAATAAAGTAATTCGTTCAAAATCTCCTTGCAATCGTCGATTTTTTTACTTTGCTTCAAATATTAATCCGATACCTTTTCAAAAACTGAAAAAATCGCAAAATTATTAAAATCAGATGCTAAAGATATGGAAACATAGAATTTCTAAAAACACGGTTCAGCAGTTTCGAACCAGTTGTAAATAATATCAAAAAAAGTGGAGATATGAAAAAAAGTTTGAAACAAAAGTTGTGAAGAATTAAAAAAAAAAAATTGTTTCCCATCTTGCAATGGAAAAAAGTTGTGGTACAAAGGTTTGAATATAATTTTTTCTCATTCAAGCAATAATTCTTCTCTATTGCCGGATAAAAAAAAATTACAGAATGAGATATATTTAGTTTTTAATTCTCTACAACTTTTATTTCAATTTTTTTTTTGATATCTCCACTTTTTTAAAACTGGTTATCGAATTGAAAAAAAATCTCCAAGGAACTTGGAAAAATTGGGTTCATCTTGCACCGGGTTCGAAAAAGTGGAGATATCAAAAAAAGTGTGAAATAAAAGTTGTAGAGAATTGAAAACTGAATATTTCACGTTCTGTAACTTTTTTCACACCTAGCAATGGAGAAGAGTTATGGATTAAACAGGATAAGATTATACTCGAGTTTTTTGTACCATGAGCCATGACTTCTTTCCATTGCAGGATGGAAAAAAAATTATGGAACAAAAAATTATTGTTTTTTAATTTTCTACAACTTTTGTTTCAAACTTTTTTTCATAGCTCCACTTTTTTGCATATTATTGACAACTGGTTTGAGACTGCTGAACCGGTTCCAAAAAGACATATCACATTTTAATCGCATCAGCGTGTAGACTTGATTTCAATAAAAAAACGTACCCCATTTTTAGACCCAAACCGGTTTCTCAATTTGTGGACACCCTATAGGAAAGACTAGAAATTTAATTATCGATCTTCAATGTATTCGTCGCCAACTGAGATATTGAGAAGTGTTTACCACTGACAAGACTTTTATGTCATATTGTATTTTTCTCTATTTTTCTCAAAATTGATAACGAGCTAGCTCAGCGACGAAATTACTTGTCTGCGATCACTGTTATCATCATAAAGTCGCATTAAAATGTCGAAGTTCATTGCAATTAATTAGGTAAGATTAATTTGCATCAGTGAAATCATTTATTATTAGTAATCATGTTTATATGAAAAAAATAGATAATTGGGTTCACAGATTTCCATTCCGATTATTTCTGTTTACAAGCAAAGCAATATAAACCTGGAGCAGAAATAAAGTGTCTAGCAGTTTTAAGTGTTTAAAACTCGAGTCGGTTTTGATTTTTTTGATCTTCTATCGATCCATTTAATTCGCGAGAAAGTGTAAAATGAATTTTCAAAAATTTTTGTTCATCGTTGTGTCGGTAATGATGGTTTTGCTACAAATGTTTGCCATGGCAAAAGCCGGATGTCGTGGGTACCCTAATGGTACACAGATTTGTGATACAGTACCTAGATGTACTGAACGTCCTGATGGAAGCAAAACTTGCGTTTTGGGATAAGTAAACCGGTTTGTTGCGTTGAAGTTGGCCATAATTATTCCAAGTACACTGAGAGAACAGTATAGCGATTTTTGCTAAAAAATGTAACATAATTTACTATATTATATAGTATTTATCAATAAATGCTATATTTTTGAGAAAAAACTGCTATATGATGTAGTGAAAATTACCAATTGTAAAAACTGCTACATTGTTTGGTAATTTCAACTATATAATGTAGGAAAATGAACTAAACATTAGGTTCATTTTTACTATAAAAAATAGTAATCGTCAAAAATAAAATGGCATCATGGTATTGATAAATTAATGTGATAGTGATTATGTTGTGAATGATTAAAATTATCGAAAATTTCAAACGTATATCAGTGAATTTTAATGAAAAAATATAAATACCTAACTGTTAACTTAGAATAAAGACACTGAAGTACCCTTGCCAAAAACTCTTTAATTGATTTCAAAAATTGTACTGGTTTTTCAACTGATAATGTGTTTGGCTAATTTTTCAAGTAATTTTCTGGTACCTACATAAGTACATCAGTCTGAATTTCAAATTAACTCTTTGATGTTTTTCAAACAACATTTCGAGAAGTTGGTAAGTAAAGGCTAAATTTTTTTAAAGTGATTTTTAAAAAAATGCAATGAGCTTGTTTATGCTCGAAAATATCATTATCTGAAAGATGGCATGAAACTATAAAAATTTATCAGCTTATATTGTTCACAACTTCACTTAGATTATAACTAGGCTTTCAAATAATACTTTTAAAAAGTTCAGACTTTCATAGGAATCAGAAAGAATTAATATATTACATCGAACCTGTACTCTTATATTAGGTCCCCATAGTCTAGTGGTTAAGTTTAGGTAGTTAGGAACGTAAGGTCAGAGGTTCGAATCCCAGATAAGTAGGAAAATTTTCTGATACACATTCGATTTGTAAATATATGATCAGATTCCTCTCAGTAGTGCAAGAGTAATGATGGTATAATCAAATGAGTTGGTTAATTACTTTATTTTTAAAAATTCATTCCTTGAAAGTATTTTATACACAAAAATAATTAAAAACCATAACAGTGCTTGAAAATTACTATAATGTTTGGTAAAGTTGCTCCACTGGCGATTTATAGAAAATATTACTATAATATGTAGTGATTTATACAATAAAATGTGGTTATTTGAACTATAAAATATAGTAGTTCATACAATAAAATATAGTAATTTATATTATTCTTTTTATTAAAATTCACTATATATTGTAGCAAAAAATACTAAAAAAACCCAGAGTGGAGCAACTTTACTTTTTTTTATAGTTATTTTTACTAACAAAATTTCTCTCAGTGTATACCTACCTAACTGATCAAATTTATTCATAAAAATATCGCCCAGCAGTTATCTTTTTATTTCTGACATTATTATTTATTGGTACTTATATTACACCGAAATTTATCACGTACATATGTATCTTCATCAATAAAGTAATTCGTTCAAAATCTTCTCACAATCGTATATTTTTCATTTTCCTTCAAATATTAGTCGGATTCCTTTTCAAAAACTGAAAAAATCACAATATTATTAAAATCATATGCTAAAGATAAGGAAATATAAAATTTCTAAAAACAGGAGATTTCGATTCCTGGGCAATTTTTAGGCATTTTGTGGCAAGAAATGAATACACCTAGTTTATTTCGTCTGTGTAAATAATTTCGGTGTAGCTCGAAACTGAGATTTTGAAAATTCGCCCAAAAATCTAAAAATCATAGGTATCAACAGTTGAATTTTTTCACTCGATGTAATTTTCGTGGAAAAATCTAGACTTTTGACTGTTCGACCTACGTGGTCGATAACCATAAAAGTAGGTGTTGATTTCAAAACCCTCGAAATAATTTCTTCCTATGTAAGTTGTCTTTATATTTCTCTCTTAATACGTGAATAATTAGGTACTTACTTAAGTTTCAATTCCGACTCTATTTTCGCAATTGTATATTTTTTACATTTAGATAATTATTGATTTTTTTAAAACCGTTTGGGATGTTTGAAAAATCATTAAAAATTGAAAAAATACTTCGAATTATGTGTAGGCAGGTACCTAAATAATTTGGTGGCAAATTGATGATTAATAATATCCTATTTGTTCAATGTCAAGTTTACTTTGAAAAATTTGTTGCTTGTGAGATCGTCAAGAGAAAAATGGAAGGCTGGTTAGAAACGAAAATCAAAAAGTATACTTGTGATTGCTCCAACCAAAAATGATCTATAAAATCGCCTATAAATATATTTTGAAAACCTTGTTATAGATTTTTATACCTAATAACGTTTAAAAATGACTTCAAAAGTGCCTAGTATTTTCCCCTCTTTTTCTCAAAATTTATAAAAAACTAGCTCAGCGACGAATTTAATTTTCTGCGATCACTGTTATCATCATAAATTCGTGTTTAAATGTCGAAGTTCATGGGAATTTATTAAGATTAACTTGCATCAGTGAAATCGCCTCTTATTAGTAATCATATTTACATGAAAAAACTAGATAGGTAATTGGGTTCACAGATTTCCATTCCAATTAATTCTGTTTACAAGCAAAGCAATATAAATATGGAGAAGAAATAAAGTGTCTAGCAGTTGGAAGTGTTTAAAACTCGAGTCGGTTTTGATTTTTTTATTTTCTATCGATCCATATAATTCGTGAGAAAGTGTAAAATGAATTTTCAAAAGTTTTTGTTCGACGTTGTGTTAATAATGTTGGTTTTGCTACAAATGTTTGCCGTGACAAAAGCCGCATGTTATGTGTATCCTAATGGTACACAGGTTTGTGATACAGAGCCTATATGTAAGGACCATCCCGATGGAACCAGAACTTGCGTTTTGGGATAAGTGAACCGGTTTGTTGCGTTGAAGTTGGCCATAATTATTCCAAGTATACCTATCTAACTGATCAAATTTATTCATAAAAATCATCAACCAACAGTTATCTTTCTGACATTATTATTTATACCTACTTATAATGCACCGAAATTTATCACGAACATATGTATCTACATTAATAAAGTAATTCGTTCAAAAGTTTCTCGCAATCGTCTATTTTTTTGCTTTCCTTCAAATATGAATCGGATTCCTTTTCAAAAACTGAAAAAAATCACAAAATTATTAAAATCAGGTGCTGAAGATATGGAAATATAGAATTTCTAAAAACATCGATTTCGGTTTCCGTGCAATTTTTAGGTGTTTTGTGGCAAGAAATGAATATAAGTTTATTTCATCTGTGTAAGAAATTTCGCTGCAGCTCAAAATTTAAAATTCGAAAATTCGTCCAAAAATCTAAAATTCGTAGGTATGAACAGTTGAATTTTTTCACTCTATCTAATTTTCGTGAAAACCCCTGGACTTTTGTAATTTTTCGACTTACGTTATCGATACCTAACCATGAAAGTAGGTATTGATTTCAAAAACCTCGAAATAATTTCTTCCTATAAAAGTTGTCTTCATATTTCTCTCTTAATGGGTGAATAATTAGGTAAGTTTCTTTTCCGATTCTATTTTCGCAATTGTATATTTTTTACGTTTAGATAAGTGAATTTTTTTTTTAACAGTTTGGGATGTTTGAAAAATCATTAAAAATTGAAAAAATACTTCGAATTATGTGTAGGCAGGTACCTAGGTATTTTGGTGGCAAATTGAAGAGTTTCGAATGGGTTTCCTGGTGATTCATAATTTATAATCCTTTTGGTTCAATGTCAAGTTTACTTTGAAAAAGTTGTTGCTTATGAGATCATAAAGCGAGAAATGGAAGGCTGGTTGGAGAAGAATTTCAAAAATTAAAATTGTGATTGCTTCAACCAAAAATGGTCTATAAAATCACCTAAAAAAATATTTTGAAAACCTTGTTATAGATTGTTATAATCACGTTTAAAAATTACTTCTAATGTACCTACCTAGTACAGTATGGCCCAGAAGTCTTGTCAACAGTAAACACTTCTCAATATCTTAGAACTGAGAAGAGATACCAAGGCGATTCAAACGGCAATGTATTCTTGGCAACGAGGGTATTGAAGATCGATGATCAAACTTTCTAGTCCTTCCTATGGGGTGTCCACAAATTGAGAAACCGGTTTGGGGCAAAAAAATGGGAGGTCCGGTTTTTGTTATTGAAATTAAGTCTACACACTGGTGCGATTAAATGTGATATTTTTTTGGGAACCGGTTCAGCATTTTCGAACCAGTTATCAGTAATATCCAAAAAAGTGGAGATATGAAAAAAATTTGGAACAAAAGTTGTAGAGAATTTTAAAACAATAATTTTTTGTTCAATAATTTTTTTCCCATCTCGCAATGGAAAGAAGTTGTACAAAAGGTTTGAGTATAATTTTTTCTCTTTCAAGCCATACTTAATTCTTCTCTATTGCTGGATGAAAAAAAAATATTACAGAACGTGAAATGTTTAGTTTTTAATTCTCTACAACTTTTATTCCAAACTTTTTTTGATATCTCCACTTTTTTGAAACCGGTTTCAAAAAAGTGGAGATATCAAAAAAAGTTTGGAATAAAAATTGTAGAGAATTAAAAACTAAACATTTCACGTTCCGTAACTTTTTTCACATCCAGCAATAGAGAAGAGTTATGGCTTTAAAAAGAGAAAATTATACACGAGTTTTTTGTACCATGAGCCAGGACTTCTTTCCATTCCAAGATGGAAAAAAAATCATGGAACAAATAATGATTGTTTTTTAATGCTCTACAACTTTTGTTTCGGACTTTTTTTCATATCTCCACTTTTTTGGATATTTTTGACAACTGGTTCGAAACTGCTGAACCGGTTTCAAAAAAATATATCACATTTTAATCGCGTCAGCGTGTAGACTTGATTTCAATAAAAAAAAACGGATCACTATTTTTCGACCCAAACCGGTTTCTCAATTTGTGGACACCCTATAGGAAAGACTAGAAATTTGATTATCGATCTTCAATGTCTTCGTCGCCAACTGAGATATTGAGAAATGTTTACCATTGACAAGACTTTTGTGTCATATTGTATTTTCCCCTCTTTTTCTCAAAATTGATAACGAACTAGCTCAGCGACGAATTTAATTCTCTGCAATCACTGTTATCATCATAAAGTCGCATTAAAATGTCGAAGTTCATTGCAATTAATTAGGTAAGATTAATTTGCATCAGTGAAATCATTTATTATTAGTAATCATGTTTATATGAAAAAAATAGATAATTGGGTTCACAGAGTTCCATTCCAATTATTTCTGTTTACAAGCAATGCAATATAAATATGGAGCAGAAATAAAGTGTCCAGTAGTTGGAATTGTTTAAAACTCGAGTCGGTTTTGATTTTTTCATTTTCTATCGATCCATTTAATTCGTGAGAAAGTGTAAAATGAATTTTCAAAGGTTTTTATTGATCGTTGTGTCGGTAATGTTGGCTTTGCTACAAATGTTTGCCATGACAAACGCCGCATGTCACAACTGTCACAGGGATCGTAATCGTACACCGGCCCCTGTAACAGACCCGCCTGAATTATGTACTGACTATATTGATGGAACCGTCGGAACTTGCGTTCAGGCATAAGTAAACCAGTTCGTTGCGTTGAAGAAGGCCATATTTTTTCTGAGTACACCTAAGTATCTAACTGATCAAATTTATTCATAAAAATAATCAACCAACCGTTAGGTATCTTTCTGACATTATATTTTATACTTACTTATAATAAACCGAAATTTATCACATACATATTATATGTACCTACATTAATAAAGTAATTCGTTCAAAATCTCCTCATAATCGTATATTTTTTACTTTGCTTCAAATATTAATCAGATACCTTTTCAAAACCTGAAAAAAATCACAAAATTATTAAATTCAGATGCCAAATTATATGGAAATATAGAATTTCAAAAAAAAGATTTCGGTTCCTGCGCAATTTTTATGCATTTTGTAGCAAGAAATGTATACACCAACTTTTCGCTATATTTCGCTGTAGCCTAAAATTGAAATTTCAAAAATTCGCCAAAAATCGAAAAATCATAAATCAACTTCAACAGCTGACTTTCTTCACTCGATCTAATTTTCGTGAAAAAATACAAAATTTTTGTGTCTGTTCGACCTGCTTAGTCGATAATCATAAAAGGTATACCTATACCTATTTCAAAAACCTTGAAATAATTTCTTCCATTATAATCTATTTTTATCTTCCTCTCTTGATGCGTGAATAATTAGCTTCCTAAGCTGAAAAACATGCACATTTGCAATTTGCATATCTCTTTGTTTCTCTACTGCCACTTTCTTCACCAGGAATAGGTACATAGTGTAAAATTCAAGTTCAAATCGATTAATTATTATGGGTTAATAGCAACACGACAACAAAATCACCTCTCTTTTCCTCCATTTTAATGTGACCAAAAAAATGAGAAAAATGTGTTCATGGCTTTCGTTCGAACTATTTTTGTTTACGAGCAGAAGCGTAGATTATTAGTTTGAACAGAACAAAATTCTAGAATTTAAGACGTTGACGTGTTGAAAACTTACATTGCCTTTAATTTCGCTATCGATCAGTCACTCGTGATAAAGTACTTGAAATGAATTTTCACAAGTTTTTATTCATCGTCGTGGCCGTAATGTTGGTTTTTTTACAAATTTTTGAAATTGCAAATGCCACATGTCTCAACTTTCGTAATGGTACAAGGCGGTGTGATAATAAGCCCAGATGTACTTACAATGCTGATGGAAGCGTAAAATGGTGCGTTTTGAGATAAGTAAACCGGTTTGTTGCACTGACTATGGCTTTACTCGCCTAATGAAACATATTTATAAAATAATCACCCGGCAGATCCAGTAGTCTTATTTTTGATATTATTATCTTCTACTTACCTATATATGTAAATTTAAAATTGCCATTATTGTAAACAAGTCATAATTATCGATGAAACTTTATATCGAATCGTAACACTTTATACTTCAGTAATATTGGATACATGCTTTAAAAATGTTCGAATCAGTTGGTTTTACTAAATCTAGTAATGGTACTTTAGTCTGTCTGGAATATTAATCTTTTTAAAAAATCGTGACAGTTTACAGTGAATTTAAAATTATTGCTAAAATTTAGCCTCAAGAATCCCTCTCGAGTGTTTTCTGGGACGTTTTTCACTCCCCCTTCCCCCTCTTCTCTCCAAACCTAAATTAGTCAAACTTGGAGAAATTCTGCTTTTTTGAATCGATGAAATAGAGTTTACTACAAATCAGTGATTTTTCACTGATTATTCAGTCAAAAATGACTGATTTTTCAGTCGTTTATCATTTATTTTTTTGATTCAAAAAAGGAGAATTTATTAAATTTGGCGATTCAGATTTAGAGAGTTCTCCATGCAACTGCTTCATCAAGCTAAGGTACTTTTATGCTTTCAATCAGAAAATGAAAAAAAAAATCTGTAATGGATCCAGGAAACGATGGTAAGATAATATTATTTCGTGTTCGATAACATGTTTATAGCCAAAATATGGGTTGCACCAGATCTTTCTACTTTTTTTTTAAATCAACAAAAATTTAAGCTGATTAAAGATTTTAAGAAATCTAAAAAAAATTGGAAAATTATTCGATTTGTTCATTGTTAATGATTTATAATACCTATGTGGTTCATTTTGAAAAATTTGTAGTGTACCTTGTAAAAAAGTATAAAATTGGGGACGGGGGGAGGCAAATTTTCAAAAATTTAAACTCGCAAAATTATTGCTCCAATTAAAGACTTTGTTATAATCATGTTTTAAAATAACTTCTAATTATAATCTATTTTTCGTAATTTGTGATTAATTAGCTAGGTTACTTAATATATCTACACAATATAAAATCATAAACGTTTTACTTATCTACGACCAGTATTATCATCATGAATAAGGTACGCGATGAAAAAAATATATATTTATTTAATTAAATTTGAGTAATTTTGCATCAGCGAAAATACCTCTTGTTAAGTATCATACGTGGAAAAAATAAGTAGGTAATTAAATTTACAGATTTCGTTCCAATTAATTTTGTCGACGAGCAAAGCAATATATTTTTTCATCCATATAAATAGTTACCAATGAATAGGTGAAAAAAAAATGATGAAAACAGAACATGCGTTATGGGATAAGTGAACCATTTTGTTGGGCTGGAGAATACCATAATTTGAAGTTCAAGTAGAAGTTCCTTACTGATCAATCATGTTAAGAAAAATAATCATCCAGAAGATATTTTATTGACGTGAATCCAGCACCAATGCACCTATGATTTACTAAGTATGCATCTACATACCAAAATAAAGTATTCATTCGAAATCTGCTCTCATTCGTATAATTTTTTACGTTCGAATAATTATTAGAGAGGTACATTTTTCAAAAACTGGAAAAAATTGAGAAATCAGGGAAAATTCATGACTTAGGTATTGGATAAATATATTGTAGTCTTTGAGAATATTTGAAGAAAATGCTTGGTACTTGGTTGAAAAATGTAGATATTTAAAATTATTACTAAAATTTTGCAATTTCCTTTTTACGTTTGGAAGTTTTCCAAACATACGTGATTCATATTAATTGAGTTTATTATAATAATGCAGAATTTACATTCAAAATTCCTCATACGTTTCTTGGAACGTTTGTCGGCCCCATCCTTTCCTTATGGAACTGTCCTAAGAAAAAACCATTTTACGCTTTCCATCGAAAAACGTAATTTTTTATTGATCTTTAACTCAAAAATCATTGATTTCTCAGTTTATT
This sequence comes from Pseudococcus viburni, assembly GCA_033439095.1. Taxonomy (NCBI): domain Eukaryota; kingdom Metazoa; phylum Arthropoda; class Insecta; order Hemiptera; family Pseudococcidae; genus Pseudococcus; species Pseudococcus viburni. The sequence goes on from JAVBJF010000134.1 coordinate 646,497, forward strand.
TCTCAAATTGTGAAAAACATCAGTAATTTGACAAAAATATCAATCAAAAATGACTGATTTTTACTAAAATTTAGTTCACGGGTTCAAAAAGCTATAATTTTACATTTGACTGATTCAGATTTAGAGAGTAAGTAAGTAAGTAATTTCGAGTCGTAAAACTCCAATCTGAAATAAATCATTTTCCAGCGGTACTTGATTCTCAAACTTTAAACCGACGATTTTTTTCGTTATATGTAATTTAACAAAGCAATGGATAATAAAAACATTGTTCTTTAATCACAAAATTGTTTCGTTAGAAAACGTGGTTTTATTAAAGTTATCAATTTGCACGTGAACCAGCTGTATACGTTGTACAGTCCTCGAAATGTTTTATCGCCATAAATTTCTGTATTAAAAAATTTAACGTGCACATATTATATGCTTGTTATTTATCTTTTTTTACGGAATAAGAGTGTTTTACATTTTTTTATCAGTTTCACTGCTTTTCTTCGAACTAGGTTGTTTTTTAATTGCAAACCAAACGGTTGTAAACAACTCATGAGAACTTTAGTGATTGGCATTTTTTTATCTTCAATCTGTCGCGAAATACTGAAATGAAAACTCAAACGCTTCTATTCGCTTGTGTGATGGCGATGTTGATTTTTGTTCAATTTTTTGCATTGACTGCTGGGCAGTGTTGGTTTACTCGAGATGGTAAACGTCATTGTACTCCTCCTGATCAGGTTATATGTAAAATTGATGCGTTTGGTAACAAATCATGTGTTTTGAAAAAATAAACTGTTTGATTAGGCTGGGATTAATATTCAATTCTACATCAACATGCCTAATTTGGAGTTTAAATATACCTACCTACCTATGTTTTAAATATAATTCTATATTAAATTACAAAATAAAGAAGTAATTTCAATTGTCCTTGGAAAAAGCTGTGTATTTTTATGCTCTTTTTCTTTAATTTATGAGATTTTTGGGTCTGAATATTTGCATGTTCACTGTAAATCTATTTTGGCAATTTTTTATCCCTGACCCTTGGGCCGGCCCTCAATCCAAACACAATTTCAACTTCAAGTTCAAAAGAGAAGTTTGTTGTTGGTGAAATAAGAATCTGAAATAAATATTAAATGCTGAATTCGAAATTCTTTTTAAAATGTTGTACTTATTTCCTTCATTTGGTATTTTTGAAATATTCTTAGCAGATATCGTTTTGTCTGAAAAATGCGAAAATTTCAGGGAGAAAACTCAACTATTTGGACAGGTCTGTTTCAATGACAAGTTACTAGGGTGAAGAGGTTTTCAATTTTTTTCGACTTTCGAAAGAACAGTGACAAAAATAGTTGTGAAATGACCTCAAGAAGACGTGGTAAAAATTTGAAGTTTTTTAATCCGTATATTTATCCTATATCCCCATCAGAAGCCCAAAGTTTCAAAATTTTAATTTTTTTTTCAAAAAAATCGATTTTTTGTCCTTTTATATATGAATGATTGGTTGTATTATCACTATTGAGCCGTAAAAAATTTCCAATGCACAAAAAAATTGAGAGACCCTAAAAAAGAGGAAATGGAGTTGGGAGTTGTCTTAGATCTATCTAGAGTGAGAATCAACTTGACAAAATTGATCAAAGCTTTTGTAGGTATGTAATTATTTTTTGTACTTACTCATTTTCAAAAGATCTCTGAAAACAGCATTTTTGGCCATATACAGAAATCATGTGAACACTGAACACCCCAAATAACTTAGACCATATAGTATTAACATAGACCGCGCTACTGATAAGCGGCGAGTTCCAACAATATTTTTTAAATTATTTTGCATAAATTGGGCCCATTTCTACGGGAAAAATCACTGAAAAATCAAGAGAAATTATACCACATCAGCAGTCAGACAATTTGCATCAATCATAAAAAAAAATTGGAGCGAAATGAGAGGATACGACTTCATTTTTGGTTCGAGTTCGGTGCTTTGATCGTATTTTCCGCCCTGGACCCAGTATTTATTCGCGTGAATTGGGACCATTGCTGCAAACGAAATTCGGAAAATCGGTAGTCAAACAATTTGTACTATCAATGGAGACTCATAGAAACAATTAGAGCGAAATCAAATGACGCGAGTTCGTTTTTAGATCATTTTCCGCGTTTTCCGCCCTGGACCCAGTTTAATGTTGGAACACCGTAACAACATACGTCTTATGGACCGTAGCGCGGTCTATGTTAATACTAAATGGTCTAAGCCAAATAAAATGAGAAAAATTGAGAAAACTTTCTCCACTCTTTATTTGTCATAATACGATTAACTAATCCATAAAAAAGCATTTAAAAATTCCATTTTTTTTTTGAAAAAAAATTAAAATTCTGAAACTTTGTTGACCTTTTACAGTGATACCAACGAAATGAATTTTCACCACGTATTGTTTAGATCATTTTACAGTCATTTTTGGTATAGGCCCTCCGAAATTCGAAAATAGTTAAAAATGGATCCACTCTAGTTAGTTATTGACAGAATTTCTTCAACTTTTATTATTTTCGGTTGAAAATTAAAAGTTGAAGTGATTCGTGTTTTTCTGAAAATGAAAAATAATTGGACATGTGTTCGTTCGCAACCAAAAAAAGTGCTGGTGTTGGGTAATAATCAGTTGACAGTCGAGGAAACTTTATCTTTTACGTTTGGATTGATTTATTTATTTACGTAGGTACCTGCGATAATTCTGTCATCGCTGCACAAATACTATTTTTTTTTCAGGTAAAAAAATTCAACGTAAAAGTACTTAGTAAAACAGTTTACGTTTACCTATTTATTTTTTTCTAGTTTTTCCTAAGAATATTTTTTTGTACGTAAAATAACCGAGTATTTGGCTAGGAAAATTGCAGCAGGTATTTCAACGAAACAAAGTAGCTAACTTGTAAGTACATAGAACTTGTCGTGCTAAGAACTTACCGATAATTTTCAGTGACGAGAAAGCGAAATGAAAATTCAGACGTTTTTATTGATTGGTGTGGCGGTAATACTGATTTTTGGGCGATTTTTTACAAAGACTACTGCGCAATGTTATGTACAAAGAATAAAAAAATATGATCGGTGCCAATATGATAGCCAAGGCAGGCTTCGTGGTTGCGTACCATAAACTAACTTTGGTTTGGTCATAGGAACTCTGTAAAATTATTTGAGTGATTTTTTTTTTTAGAATAAATCCACTGCTGAGAGAATAGCTACAAAATTTTGAACCCCAAAATAGTGATTTTGGAGTCAAATGTTTCGCTTTGGACAAGAGTTTTTCCTCAGCCTTGCCTCCTTGGTAGATCGCATGTTTGGCAAACGTGCTAAACTCATCCTACGCGTCACTATAGATACCTTTGGGGAAAAAATAGAAAAAATAATGGTAAAAATTTTGGAAATTTTTTTCAAATTTTCTCCCAAAAATAAAAAGAATCACTCACTTACTAATTGACCATTGCTAAAAAATAGTTGTAGGCAATGTTAAGTTCAGCAATAAAGTTTCAATTTCAGTTTTTAAAATTTTTTTACACACCTATTGTATTAGGGTAGATCGAGAAAAAAAACATATCTTGGATTTTGACCAAACTTGGTGGGGTGGTTTAGTTTGAGTGGGAGACTTCATAAAAAAATTTTGAGCCCCCGAGGGGCAAGGGGAGGGGAGCAGGAGGTGCTCAAAGTGCACCTTCTTTTGAAAAAAACGCTGTTTTTTGCGTTTTTTAGCCAATCAAAATTGTGTGAGAAGCCTTCGTAGCATTTAAAAGATGCAATTTGAGTTTCTACATCTCCCTAAACCATCGCAATCCTTCTCCGATCAAAACTCAGACTGCTACCAGGGGATTGAAATGTTGCAGATTGCATTTCAATAATATGAAATTTTCACCAAGCTAGAATGAATTTTTTTTTCATCGAGTAAGTGAACAAAAGTAAGTGAACAAAAAATTTTTTCAACCACTAAAAGTAAATTTTGAAAAAAAATTGAAAATTTTATACACCAGTGCAGCCAACAGCAAATCATAAAACTCCAAAATACGGAATTTATATCGACTTCGAATTGATTATTTTTTCGCCTGAAAATATTATGTATTTTTTCTTCAATCACTGAAAGTATATATTTCGAAAATTTTGTATGGCAGTGCACTGCAGCCAGTTACAAATCGTGACATGCTACACTATGGAATTTACGTTGACCTATAATTAATTTTTTTATCGTTAGAGAAATTCACAATAATTTTGTTTTCAATCATCAGAAATTAAAAATGAAAAATTTATCTTTAAAAATTTCGTACGTCTGTGCAGCCAGTTCCTAATTGGGATATTCTGATATTATAAACTCAAATGCATCATTTTTTCGTTAAGTGATTGGACCAATTTTTTCTTCCAAACAATAGAAGTATGTTTTGAATTTGAAGACATCATGTCACGATTTGTGACTGCCAGCAATGATATGCAATATTTTCGAAACGATTTTCGAAATATCTGGAAAAAATTTAACTCTGACTTTTTTTTCGTGTTTTTTTGTTCATAATGGTCTACTTGACAACTTGTAAATTGTCCATCCCCAGAAGCGCCTGTTACTCCCAGGGAAGAGGCGAATGCTTGCTAAAAACCGGGTTTTCACGAATACCTTCTCAAATAAACCTCAAAATTGGAAAATGGTTATGAACAATCTTGTTCTACGTAAAATTTCCTATCAAAAAAGTTCATTTTCTTCAAAAACCCCTCACTTCTTTGGCCAAAAATTAAGGATGAAAAACACCTATTTTTTAAACATTTACAGTATTTTTTGAAAATTTTTCGGGGTTAAATCCCAAAATGATAGACTATCAGTGTAATTTAATTTTTTCGAGAAAAAAATTCAAAAAAATTTACCATGATACTTAAATATTTATAAATGAAAGTGAAATGAGACATTTTTGTTTGTTTACAACAATAAAAAAAAAGGTAGGTACCTACCTATTAAGTAATAACCAGTTAGAAGTTTTGAAAACTTTATCTCTTACCTACGTCTACATTTAGCTACCTATTTATTGAAGTGTAGAAATTTTGTTATCGCTGTACAATAAGTTATCATTTTTAGACCCAAAAAATTCATCGTGAAAATGAAACAGCTTACCTATACGTTTACCGATTAGTATTTACGTGTTTTGTCAAAATAAAGTAGCTGTAAGAACAACTTGTCGTGCTAAAAACTTTTACCTATTGTTTTTGTTTTTTTCGATCGTAAAAAAAAAGCGAAATGAAAATTCAGATTTTTTTATTCGTTAGTGTGGCGGTAATGTTGATCTTTGTGCAATTTTTTACGGCGGCGACTGCTCAATGTTTTAGAGATAAAAATGGTGTTCAAAAATGTCCTGATGGGCCTCGCTGTATTAAGCAGCCTGATGGTACAGTCAATTGCGTGAATTAGAAAGTGAGCATGATCTGTTGTCCTGAGATGACCGAAATTCAGAAATCTAACCAATGGACCATTGTAAAAATAGTTATCCAGTTATACTCTCAACCTTATCCACCTGTAGTTTACCTATACCAGTAATTATGTTTATTTTTCAAAAATTAAAAAATATCAATAAATCACTATGAGTTTTTTTGTATTTATCATTGAAAATATGACGAACAACATTTTTCGACGTGTTTTCCTAAAATTCTTGCTCGAATATTTCTTGAGAAAAATTCAAACGACATGAAGATTATTCGCACGCCATAAACATTTTTTAATTTTTCTCTCTTGGAGAGATTATTGACTGGAGATGATAATTTCGCAATCTTTATCGAAAGTCGAAGACAGGAGAGGCTAAAAAGTTGTATCAAGACCTCAAAACGTCCTGGTAAAAAATTTCATTTCCCTTGCTTTACTTACTCTTAATCTTCCCTATTCGGACGTAAAATCAGATTGTATACGAAATATTGAAGAAAAATAACTGGTGACAAAATTTTAAAAAATGTTGACTTTATTTTTCTGCGGTCTTTAAAACTACCACTTTTTTCAAGTTTTTTAAAATTAAAACCTACATAAATAAAAAATAGGAAAAAATTATTTTTTTTCCAAAATGATATTTTAATATGAGAAATAATCCATAAAAACTATCAGCGATTATTTTCCATAATCTCCCCTTGCCCAAATCATATTTTCAAAACGAAAATAAATCTGGTTTATACTTTTCAGAAATTGAACAAAAGTGTGGAAAATCACAATCGATGATTTTCAACAGCTAAAATATTCATAATGTCGTACCTAAAAGGCTAAATACCAATGAAAAATGAAATTCCAGTGGTATTTTTAGGTAAAAATGTCCATAAGTATTGAAACCATTTTCAAAAAAAAATTAAAACATTATTTTTCTTATAATTTTTCAAACTTTTTTGAAAAAGGCCAGATTTTGTGATCGATTGGAGTGGGTCAAAAATGGAGTAAGGGGAGACAAATTCCTACCAGGTCATTTCGAGATCTAGTCACATTTCCTAGCCATACTTCCTCTTCGACTTTGGAGAAAAAAATTGATTTTATCAATATTAGCATTTTTTTTGGTCAAAATTTCAACTGCTTAAGTTCATATGGTGAGTAAATAAAATGATTTCTCCATCATTTCATTAGCCATCAAAGCATGGCGATGGGTCTTTAATGAAAAAAAGAGGAGACGACACTGGTACACATTTTTAAAATTACTGAATGAACAGTCTGTCCCCGAGCAGAACAATGGTGAAGATTTTTTGAAAAATCACACTGAAGAGCAAAAATAACCCATTCTTTGCCTCTTTCAAGTGTGCCATTACACTAGTTTCATATTTTATGCTAGAGCAAAATGAAGGTCAAGGCTGAAAAAATGTCGATGGTAAGAGGAAACCCCCAAATTTTCTCAATCTTGTTTTCTAATTTCAAATCACATGGGTATTTATCAGAAGTGACAACTTATTCTGAAAAAAGTCAATTACCACTCAGAAAATTTCCACTACAGGGGATTATTGGGGATTTGTTCTTCCTTCCCAAAGGACCAAAGCTCTCAGCTTAAACATAGTTACAATTTCCTGACATTGTTGTTTGAACTCGTTCAAATAAGTTTAAGAAGCTGAGATATTAAATATTGAGGTAAAAAAAATCTAAATGCTATTTTATACCTAGGTACCTATTTCTTCATCTGATGTTTTTGAAACAATCTCAGTCTTATTTCATATTTTCATTGAAAAAATTCAAAATTAATTTGTTTTGACCATAACCATGTTCAAATAAATATTTAGAAATATAAAAATGGGGCATTTGTTTGTTTTTAACAAAAAAAAAGTGTTGGTATGAGGTGATAACCAGTTGAAAGTTATAAAACCTTTATCTCTCATGTCCGCATTTATCTGCTTATTTATTTATGTGCAGAAACGTTTTTATCGCTTCGCAATACTTAATTTTTATAGCTAACCTCATATTTAAAACGATGCAGAAAATCAGTTCGCAACAGTTGGTAGTTTGCTCATACAATTGGCTTGACTCGTTGAGGACTCGTATTTTTCCAATTTTTTTCGTTGAATTTGTCGTGGAATACTGAAATGAAAATTCAAACCTGTTTATTTGCTTGTGTACTAGCGATGTTGGTTTTGGTGCAGTTTTTCGCTTTGATAGCCGGGCAATGTTACGTAGATGAATTTGGTGAATCAAAGTGTGATAGTGAACCGACTTGTGAGACACATGGCGATGGTTCTGTATCATGCGTTGTGTAAAAAATGGTCAAGTTGACTAGTAACACTGAGCTTATATTTCAAATAATTAGGTATTGATTGTAAGTAGATTGTACAACTACAAATCTGAGACCATTCCTCTCGTAGGCGTAATATTATTTTAATCCTAAAACTTGATATGTAATTACAGGTAATTATGCAGTCGTGTTTATAGGATACATCCAAAACAATAAAAAATCAATCTTAACTACTCATAAGGGTGTACATTTTTTGTGTTTGATAAGGCTTCATAAGGTTTTTCAGTTTTTGTAATATCATGATAGCAGTTGAGTGAAATTGTTTTTTTCTAATTCTTAGAATATTAGAAGACTTTGCGTTTTGAATAAGAGAATTGGAAACGATTTTACCTGAATCAGAAAATTTCAATTTTTTGCTCTTTTCCTCTAATCGTCCAAGCACAATTTCAATAATTTTAGGAAAATTTGTAATTTCCAGTGTTTTATTGATGAGCTCGTTCGAATCAAAGTATCCATCAACAGAATTTTTAATTTGAAGTACTTTTTCAAAATTTCTACGAGACTTTCGGCGAGACATGCCTACCCCGTTCCCGACAATTGGATAATTTTTATAGTTCGCAGAATTTCTCAAATTCTTTATAATATTTCAACAATAAATACGATAAAAAATGAACGAAATAAAAAATTTAAAGTTCGAGACGTTCTGAAAAAATATAATTTTTTATTGAAAAATTCAGTGAATAATGTATGACCCAGGTGCAAGATTTTTTTTCATCACTTTATCGCTGTTAGAAATTTTGGTCAAATCAAAATCGAACTGAATTGGCGAGTAAAGAGGAAAGCTTGCCTCTTGCCAAGGTGAAATTGCATTTTCAGTCGGAAAAATGAAAAAGGAGTCAGAAAAGTTTCGTATCAAGTCGTACAAAATGATACCTGGAGTTGGAGAAAACAGGAAAAATTCTCCTTCAGAAATTCCCGTCTTTCGACGTTTGATATATCGAAAGCAAAAATCGTACTTTTTTGAAATTAATGGATTCTCGGCGATTTTCGGTGGGCAGATTCATGAAAATTTTCCGACATCATGCCAAAAATGTGGTGAGCCCCTTTTCCCTTCATTTCCATTCTCGCTTCTTTCGCCTTGGAGTAACAAGGGAATGATTTTTTGAAAAATTAGTCACTTTTTTTGCTCAAGATAAAAAATAGTTTTATATTCTTTCCACTCCAAAAACCGAATTGTGCAGTTATGCAAGGCCAAATCGAAGGCGAAATTTTTTCTAAAAAATATAAGTAAGTACTTCAATCTGCTAAGAAATATACTTTTCCTGAAAAAAAAATCAGTGAGTTCAAATTACCTCATTTTGTTAAAAAACTCTGGAATTGAAAAACGAGGTAATGATTCTGGTAGAGATTTTCAAATTCAGGTACCAAATGAATAATCTGGTTCGAGCGGAACAATGGTGAATATTTTTTGAAAAATCACACCGAAGAGCCAGAATAACCATTTCTTTGTCACTTTTAAGTGTATCATTACACTAGCTTCACATGCTCGAGCAATGCGATGGCCTCTGATTTCAAATAACTATAGGTATTTACCAGAAAGTGGCAGCCATCTTACAGCCCTTGAGCCCATGGTAGCAGTAGCAACACTGAAAACAGCAGACAGATTACAATTGATCATTTTTTGGGAGTTGTCGGTTATGTTCGATAATCGAAGTTTATAAGAATTTCGTATTTTCTGGACTTTTGTATCAAGGGCCTGAAGTCCCTCTCCTAAAAAAATTTCGAAGTTCTTAAAATCAATGAAGTGCACCCATAGGCGCATCTTCGGGAAGAGCTCCAGAGACTCGAGCATCCCATTTAAGCTCAGCGAGGAGATTTTTATATTTTTTTTGCTTTTCAAACATCAAATATGATTTTTTTAAACACCCTCGTTTTGCTCGGGTTGAGCTTTAATTCATCTATGAATTTCTCGAATGAACATAACTATGAAGTATCTAAATCTGAATCAGTTAAATTTAGTGAAATTCATGCCCTTATTGAATCAGTAAAAGAACTTCTACTAAAAATCTGTGATTTTTCATTGATATTCCAGTCAAAAATCACTCATATTTCAGTCAATTTCCAATCGGTCAGAGAAAATAAGTAATTTTTGACTAAAAGAGTGAAAGATCAGTGAAAAATTACTGATTTTTCTCTGATTCAAGAAGTCAGAATTTTACCAAGTTTGACTGATTCGGATATTTTATGACTATAGGGTATTATATTGTCTAAGGAATATTCTGATGCGGAAAGTATGAAGTAGGTACCTATATTTTGATATATTGATTATTTTTTTCAAGTTAGTATGATTCGTCTATTGAAAATCTGCTGACTACGTCACTGAATAACAGATTACTCAATTTTTTCCATGAATTTTGACTCCCCTCCTCCATTTTTTCTCCAATTCAGCACCTTTTTTCCCCGCCTCGACACACGGATTTCAAAAATGACCCAGCCCATGCATTTTGGGATATTTTTGGCCGAGTTATAGGTGACTTGAAAACGTTGGCCTGTTCTGGAAAAGCACTGGCCTACCCTAACTCTGTGAGATTTGTGTCAAAATTCCAAAATCACTGGGGTGATTTCCAAAACAACTGGGGTGATTTCCAAAACCACTGGAAATACTGGAATCACTAGGATGATTTCCAAAACCATTGGGATGATTTCCAAACCCACTATGGTGATTTCCAAAACCACTATGGTGATTTCCAAAACAACTGGGATGATTTCCAAAATCACTGGGGCGATTTCCAAAACCATTGGAGTGAATTGCAATATCACTGGGATGATTTCCAAAATCATCGGGGTGATTCCCAATACCACCGAGATGATTTCCAAAACCACCGGGGTGATTTTCAAAACCACTGGGGTGATTTCCAAAACCACTGGGGTGATTTCCAAAACCACTGGGGTGATTTCCAAAACCCCTGGGATAATTTCCAAAATCACAGGGATAATTCCCAAAATCACTGGGATGATTTCCAAAACCATTGGGGGTGAATTGCAATATCTTTGGGAATATTCCCAATATCACTGGGATGATTTCCAATATCACTGGGGTGATTTTCAATATCACTGGGATGATTTCCAAAATCACTGGGGTGATCTCCAAAACCATTGGGATGAATTGCAATATCTTTGGGATGAATTGCAATATCTTTGGGATAATTCCCAATATTACTGGGATGATTCCCAATATTACTGGGATGCTTTCCAATATCACTGGGATGATTTCCAAAATCACTGGGGTGAATTACAATATCTTTGGGATGATCACTGGGATGATTTCCAAAACCACTGGGATGATTTTCAAAACCACTGGAGTGGATGATTTCCAAAATCACTGGGGTGAATTGCAATATCTTTGGGATGATTTCCAATATCACTGGGATGATTTCTAATAAGGGTAAGGTGCCCCATTATCGCCCACTTTTTTTTGAAGTCTCACCATTTCAAAAGTTTAAGGGCTGGAAATGTCATTGATGGCTTAATGGATACCTACATCCTTCCCCTACAATTGTGGAAAGCCCCGGGGCCATCCGTTAAAATTTAGTATTTTTTAGGAATTTTTTTCTGAAACATGTCAAAACGCAAGGTCGAAATTTTGGGTTCCCAATATCGACTACCGACTGATTTTGTCCGCTATGAACGGAATCTACCGGAAAATATTTTTTTTGTGTTTCTCTTTCACAGATGAACAATTTGAGACCAAAATGACAACCCTACAACCAAAATTCAAGAAAATTGAAAAAAACGAAATCACTTAAAAACAACAAATTACATTAGATTATAGGTGGTCGATAAAGGGACACACCATAAAAATGAACTTTGAGTGAATTTCTTTTTTACTTAAAGTTGTAATTATTAAAATGCGATGATTATATCAGAAACTTTGAACTTTCTCAATCACAAAAACACTAGAAACATTTAATTCGATAATTTTAAGAAAAAATTCCAAGGCGTGCAAGCAATTGCTAAAAAAAAGTTTTTGGCCTTCCAACTTCTTCTTTTCTATTTTTCTCCGCGAGTTTTGGCTTTCAGGATGTCGGAGTGGTCTTATTTTTCCGGATTTTCGATGAAGAATATGAAAAAAAAATTTCGGCTCGCTGTCGCCCATAGCGCCGGAGATAGACGAGGTGGTCGACATTGGGCACTAGGCGATAATGGGGCACCTTACCCTTATCACTGGGATGATTTCCAAAACCACTGGGGTGATTTCCAAAATCACTGGGGTACTTTGAATAATTTTTGGCTGAGCGAATGTTTTGTATTCGGTACCAACTCGAATAGGGCAAATCAGTCCCAAAAACATATCCATGATTTTAAAACTTTTTATTCCGAAGAAATATCAGCTTCAAATTTTTAACACAATCAATTTTTTCTGAATTTTTGCAGTGAAACCATCGAAAATGGAACTGAAAGGACCACCAATGCCAGTACGTCAAAACGCCTCGGTCACATTGGCCTGCAACGTCCATATGGCGAAACCAGAAGCCAATGTAACATGGTTCAACGGCACCATCCCCTTGAATCGACGTGATAATCAGATTGAAGAAGACCGAGACAGATGGGTTTGTAGTCATTACCTACGTATCTATTTATACCTACAAATACACAAGCACGTCGAACTATTATATTAACATCTTGCCAAAATAACGAGAACAAAACCGAGAGATTGCCTATATCAAAAGGAAAATGTAAGAGGGTGGGTGTCAAAGACGGTGACGTCGAAATACAAGGGGTACTGATACTGATACCGAGTCGATGTCGGTGTAAATATTCATAATCTGTACAAATAACGTTCTGGCAACGTATATAGCGTATAATTAACGACTTTATATGAAGTATTTTCGTACTGCTTGGTTAAACAATACTGCGGAAGATTGAAAGGGGTTTATTAATGACGAGAGTATTGATTTTAACGTATAAGCTCGGATGCATTTTTACCCGAACTAATTTCGAGTTTGATTTTTTTTAATGAGTTGGAGCTCTCGACGAAGTGTGCTTTTGACGCGCGAGTACGTGTACTCGTATAATATTGTGTTATTTTTTGCATGTCTGCGCATACGTCGGATGGAATATAGATGTGGAAGACGAAATATATCAAAAACGTAAGTTATTTCGTAATTAGTATTAATATTGATGATGGAACGTCATTCTAATAAATACTCGACGTATAAAGTATTACGCCGACGACGATACGAAGGCCAGAGACGCAAAGGGGGTGGGAAAAAATCATCTTTCGATTATTTACAGTAAAACGATGAGGCGAAGTTTAGATATAATGGCCGGCTACGGCGGAAAAAGCGTTTTATAATCATTAATCATAATAGCCGAAGCTATTTGTAATTGTCGTTAGAAGTTAGCTGGTCGATTTTACCCGGTGCCGAGGGTTTTTTTGCCCAAGTTGGGATAATAGGTATCATCGGCCAAGGTGGGGGCGTAAAAATGACTCGGATGTTGGACGAGAAGCTGGACATTGGGCCAGAGCTGTGCTGGTGATAGGTTATCAAAATAGTTTCAAATAGCTCGGTTTTTGGGAAAGTCAATAAAGCTGTACAGTATGGCACAGAAGTCTGTCCACTTGAAATGCTTCTCGATATCTCAGAACTGAAAAGAGATAACAAGATGGTTCAAAAGGCAATGTTCCTGGCGACGAGGACATTGAAGATCGATAACACAGGTCGGAATTTTTAAACTTTTGAAATGTTGTCTGAAATTTAATGGATGATTTTTACAGTATTTTTCACACTGATCACGTAAAAAGTAGTGAAAAAATTCCATCACTCAAAGATTTTTCATAATTTGAATTTTTTGTTGAACATTTTCTTCACACTTTTTGATAACTTTTGTCGCTTGAAATCAATTTTTTGAGCAAAAGAAGGATTCAACGAAAAAAATAAATAGATCATGAAGTGTAGAGCGTAAAATTTCCTTTTTGTAAAGTCCAATTAGTTTTTTTCTTAGGAGGCTTAGCTTTCGAGATATTTCAGCTGAAAGTTCAAATTGTTCAAGTCATTTTTATTATTGAAAATACTTATCCCAAAACCTGAACATTTTAGAAAAAAATTGAACTCTACAGTAGGGAAATTTTAGGCTCTATAATTCATGTTCTATTCATATTTTTTTAAAGGGTCGATTTTCACAGAACATCGATTTTTTGTAATGTACGACATTTTTAACATTTCCTATTTATTTTAATGGAAGTATCATAAGGTCCGGCAAATCAACAATTTTTTTCTGCATAATTCATTCTGATTAATGATTCTAACCTAATTTTTAGTGCTGAGTTCGGATATGATTTCAGTCTTGCTCCCTCACAGGATTTTTCATAATTAGAATTTTTGTTGAGAATTTGTTTTACATATTTTGGTTCAACTTTTGACCCTTAAAGTCAATTTTCTGAGCAAAGAAAGGGGTCAACAAAAAAATGAATGGAACATAAATTGTAGAGCGTAAAATTTCCTTTATGTAAAGTCAGATTAGATTTTTTCTTAAGAGGCTTAGTTTCTGAGATATTTTCAATAAAAATATAAAAGTTGAATTTTCAACTAAAATATTTAGAAAGCTAAACCTCCTAAGAAAAAACTAGTTCAACTTTACAGAAAGGAAATTTTATGCTCTGCAATTTATGTTCTATTCATTTATTTCGTTGAACCCTTCCTTTGCTCAGAAAATTAACTTGAATTGCCGAAAGTTATCAAAAATTGTAAAAAAATGTTCATCAATTTCAAGTTTTGTAAAATCCTTGGGTGATGGAATTTTTTTACTAAAATACTATAAAAACCACCCAATAAACTTCAAACAGCATTTTCTATGTCGACTTGTGTTATTAAACTTTCAGGTCGACTCCGGATTCGGGAGTCAAACTGACTCCAAATTGACTCCGGAGTCGAGCTGGAGTCAGAAGTCAACTTTCTCCCTTGACTCCAGTAGTCAAGCCAGAGTCAGGAGTCAACTTTTTGACTGACTCCTATTCCTTGGCCCTACCTATAGGGTGTCCACAAATTAAGAAACCGGTTTGGGTCAAAAAGTTTAGGTCCGGGGTTTTCATTGAAAGGGAGTCTACACACTGACGCCGTGACGCGATTGAAATGTGATTGTTATTTTTGAAACCGGTTTCGCAGTCTTGAACCAGTTGTCGATAATATCCAAAAAGTGGAGATATGAAAAAAACTTTGGAACAAAAGTTATAAAGAATTAAAAAATAATCATTTTTTGTTCCATAACTTTTCTCCTCATTTTGCAATGGAAAGAAGTATGGTACAAAGAACTCGAGAATAATTTCCTCTTTTTTAAACCATACCGAACTCTTCTCCAGCGGTAGATAGAAAAAAAATTACAGAACGTAAAACGTTCCGTTTTTAATTCTCTACAACTTTTATTTCATACTTTTTTTGATTCCATTTTTTCTGTGGAGTCCCCCCCCCCCTCCCCCCTAGTCGATAACAGATTATCAAAAAGTGGAGATATCAAAAAAAGTGCGAAATAAAAGTTGTAGAGAATTAAAAACTAAACATTTCACGTTCTGTATTTTTTTTCTCAACTAGCAATGGAGAAGAGTTATGTCTTAAAAAATAGAAAATTATTCTCAAGTTCTTTGTGTCATAACTTCTTTCCATTACAACATGGGAAAAAAAGTTATGAGACAAAAAATGTTTGTTTTCCAACTCTCAACAACTTTTGTTTCAAACTTTTTTTCATATCTCCACTTTTTGGATATTATTGACAACCGGTTCGAGACTGCGAAACCGGTTTCAAAAAAACATATTACATTTTAATCGCGTCAGTGTGCAGATTCCATTTCAATGAAATACCCGGACCCCTAATTTTTCGACCCAAACCAGTTCCTCAACTTGTAGACACCCTATAGATAGGTCTGAAAGTTTGATTATCGATCTTCAATGTCCTCGTCGCCAGGAACATTGCCGTTTGAACCATTTAGGTATCTCTTTTCAGTTCTGGGACATTAAGAAGTGTTTCAAGTGGACAAAACTTTTGTGTCATACTGTAGAAATCGAAGTTGTAGGAGGAATTATGGCAGTTGGAAATTTTCGAAATGAGTAAATTATTCCAAATATGGCTGCGAGGTTATCTGGGGCCAATCACGGTGCCGAAGAATCGATATGCAACCTTTCCATCCAAAGTTGAATGTAAATTTTACACGAGGACGATGCTCCAAGGGACACATCGGCCCGATATCGTCCTTGAATCGGTATCCAGCTCGGAGAATTTCTAAGGCGAGAAGGTCAACATCTCGAAAGTGTAACGAATTTAATTGTTTTAAAATACGAGCACCGGCTGCGCCTCTGTGCCGTGTAAACTTCGCCTTTTGTCGGTGTAAAAGCCCTACGCAAAGGAGACGCTTAATATTACGCCGGAGATCAATAACGGAAACTAGATTTTACCGAGTCATTGTACCGTGTACCCGAGTCGAGGTAATTTTATTTGTTTGGGCAAAGTTTTCTGTAATGAAAAGCATATGGTGTGGTTTCGGTATGCTCCCTGCTTCGCGTCGCCTTTCAGCTGTATAAATCCGGCCGCAAAACCTTACAGAGACGGTACCTACGAGGATTATGTTTGATTTAATGTCTAGCTAGATAGTTGAGAAAAAAGCTAAGGAGTGTCATTCAGGAGATGTATGACTCCGAGGAACCGAGAGATTTGCATTTTTCGGCCATGATGAAACAGTAAAGCGAAAAAGAAGCATAAAGGTGGCAGCACAGCTTGACGGGGATCCGAGCTTGTAAAGTTTGACGGTGGCGAAGAGTCATTAGTGATTATTAAAAAAAAGTCTAGGTAAAAGAACAAGGCGATAAGGCCAAGCTGCCGTTAAGCAACAAGAGTATGACGATGACGTCGCTGGTAAAATTTATAAAGGCGAAGGAAAAAAATAATTTTTATATTACATTACGACGCAGCTGTTTTCGTTCCCAGATCCGAGCTAGAGGTAAGCAGGTAATCGTTGAAAAATTGAATTACCCGGAGACGACGAGGGAATGTTGGCAGCAGGGAGAGAAAAAAAAGGACTTTGGGAGACGATAAGGACAGGGAGTAAACGAGGTTGTGGAATTATGTAAAATAATAATTCGGAGTTTTTTTTCGGGCTAAGGCGACGAGGGTAGTTTTTTGGGTAACGGTGTAGTCAGGTAAATGAAATTAGTATCACATAACTCACCGGTAACCGGGGGAAAGCTGTTTTACTTTCTTCGCTTAACGAGCCTCTTAAAAACAAATTCTACTCGTAAGAGTGTACGAAGAAGTAGACGAGGGTGAAGTTCGCATATATAAGACCTTAATCGCTTCTATAACGCCGAAGACGAACGCAGACGAGGTAAAGTTGAAAGTTTTCAAATTATGATCTCGTAAGACGGTTTTAAAGTTCAAAAGCTGAAAAGCGGATTGCGACGCACTTAAAGGAATTAACAAGACATTTGACTGTTCGGCTGTTTCGTTATGTTAGGTTTTTACATACCCCTTGCGTCCTGTTCAAGTGCTCTAGTGCCTTTCCGTATCCGCGATGGGGTTACAAATTCAATTTGCATCTCGGAGACAGTCGTGTTATGATGGGAAATTTGACGTCTCTGTAATTATATTTTTTAAAAAGAAGTGCGTTTGAAAATATGTGGTTGGGTGGGGCAGGATTTTTATCATGGGTCTCGTGTGAAGGAGATGCGAGTTCTTGAAATCAGATATTGATATGGAAAGGATTAGGAGTGATTTTTATAGGTGTCAATTTCAAAAGTAGAAAAATTCGGGTTGTAAAGGTTTCATCGTAAGTTCATACGAAAAAAAAAGAAACAGCGGATAATTTTTAATTTGATTTGATAGAGGTTTATTTTCAGTGTAAAAACTAAAATTTAGCTGTGCCATTTCAAGTCTGAACTTTGGAAAAATTCTTGAAAAGATAAATTTCACATATTTGTGTAGATTGATTTTCTAAACGAGAAAACTAAATTTGACTTCTCTTGAAGAGCTAAAAATAATCTTCAACTAGTTTTTCGCTTTTTCCATTAGAATAAAAAGGATTACCTAATTAAAAAATTTCAGGGGTAAAAGTTTTTTTACGTTCGATTTCCTGCAGAAATGTTGACAAAATTTTTGAAAAATTTCAATTTTTAGCTGTTTTGGAAGGGTTGAAGATAAGGATTTTTCAAAATTCACAATTTTTTCCTCATAAGAAACAAAATTATTTTTACATCGAGTTCCCAATAGAAGACATCTTTCAGTTTTCGCAAGCGATCAAGGGTGCCTGAAAAACAGATTCTGGGTCAATTTTCTGAATGCAATTTCCCGACCGACCGAATTCCTGATTAGAGAAGTTCTCGGATTTATTTTCCAGAATGAAATTTTTTCATATTTATTTTCCCCAATCGAATTTTTTCCGAAATTTGACTAAAATTACCACACTTAAAAAATTTTTTGGGTGAATTTTATGGATCTTCTACTCAAACTTGATTCGAAGAATGTAAAGTGCAAAATTCACCAAACTGCCACAGAAAAATTAGGCTCATGGGAAACGAAAGCGAAAATTATACATGGTGGGCCATTTATGTATATAATTGTGGTACCTGAACTTTATGACAGTAATAAAGGAATATAGAGATTTTGGATTTATGACATTCGATTCCTCATAGTTTTTTGGCCAGGCCTTTGAGAAATAAGCTCGATCAAATTACATACAAACCAAACCAAAAAAATGGAGAAAAAAGCCACTAAAAAAATTCGAAAAAAATTTGTGTCTCAGCGTGATAATTGAATATCGAGTATCGAGAATCGAATATCAGATATTGGAATTCTTTGAAAAATCAGTGAAAATCCGCTGAAAATCGAAGAGTTTCGCTGATTTCCCCTAGGCTGCAATTCTGACTATTTATCAGGGACTTTTCACTGATTCAAAATGAGAGAGTGGTGTCCCCAGAGTGAATTTGGTGAAGTGATGCGATGGGTTGTTTTTTTTTTTCAAGCGAAATAAATAAAAATCGTCGAGGGGTATGGAAAGTGAACTTTTCAACAATAAACCTCAATTTCTATCTTAAAAATATTTGTCCCGGAATATGTCTTCAATTTTTTTGCAATTTAAAAAAAAAAATTAGTTCAGAGCTGGCTCAGTCTCGATCGACGCTACGATTTTTTTGAACGAAATGCATTTGGATATTCTTAAGGTAGAGGAAAAATACGTACAAAAGTGGCCTAAATACCAAAATTAAAAGAAAAGAAATATCAGCAATTGAAAATTGAAAAATGATTTGATTTTTGAAAGATTTCAAGTATGGAGAAAAAAACGTTGGTCAAGCAAAAGAATTTTTTCTGAAAAATCGCGTTCAAAAGAAGGTTTCAGAATTAAGAAAGGTCGTCATTTTTGTGAGAAACGACAAGAAACGACGGATTTACAAAATTGAAAAATGGTCGTTTTTCATCGTTTTTGAAAAAACGTCCAGAAATAAGCAACTATTTTCCAGATCGGTATTTTCTAGAATTTCAAACAAAATTTTTCATGATTAGTGCTATAGAGGAGAAAATTTCTTCCTTGAATTAGTCATCATAATTTTTGTTTACCTTCAAGAGATAAAAATGTTGCAAGAATTAAAAACTGCAATTTTTTTACGCGACTGAAAATTTTTTCTCAAATTGAAGGTTCACAAAAATGCAATGACTGATACTGGTAGCCAATTTTCGATAAATTTCTTCGTGAGAGGCTTCAGTTTAATGTGAAACTGCCAAAATACAAAAATGTAGTTTCAGATTCCTGAAAATACCAAAGCTGTGGACTTTAAAAGTGATTTTCAGGGGGCTAAAAAATATCTCAGATTAAAAACCAATCCCAGAGATTTCATAGAATTTTGAATATTATCAAATTTTCACCAATTCGAACCGAGTAGAGAAGGGGGTGGCTGGTAAAAAGCACAAAACCTAGAGTTTTTCAAAAATTACTTTACTTCTGGCACTTCGTTCTCACAGATCAGTAGTACTAAAATTTTGTGTGGATGAGTTTCCATTTAGGTGAGAACCACGAATGGCAGATTTGGAAGCATTGTTTCTATTCCCCTCAACTTCAAGTTTCCAAAATAACATGAGTGAGAAAAAACCGCAGATAAGAAAATAAAAATTTATAAAGATTTCTCCATCTCTCAATTTTCTACCCTTTATCTTTATTCATTAAACGCTCTTCAAAAGGGAAGCCAGCGCCATGCGGCAGCGGCACCTTCGGCGGTGTCGCGGTTTCGAGGTCAATAAGAGGAAAAAAGGCGGAAAATCGTGTGCACCTGACATAGCCGACAAGCACACCGGTTAACGACGTATTGTGCTCGTAAAAGCCTATATCGTAATCTTGGTTTATGCGCGTTTAAAAAGAACGTTAAATTCGCAATATGAAAGATTCTAAATGAAATTGTTTCACGGTAAAGCTTTACTGTACACATGGCTTAACATTAGACCTCCGTGCCGGAGATGGTGTGTGGAAAAGTAGACTAAAGTAGATGTGTATGAAAGGGTGAAGTTTAACAGAGGGAGGGGAGTGGAGTATCAAAAGTTCGTCAAGTGGGAGAATCAACAATTTGGGAGAATTTTCTTCTCACTGGTGTTTAATTTGTATTAAAATGAGGATTGAAGACTCGAAAAGGCGTAAGAGTAAGTTGTTTCAAGTGAGAAGAGAAAGTTTAAAAATTGTGGTAAATTTAGCCCAGTAATTTTAGGTTTTGAAAAAAATTCACGGAGAAAATAATTTTACATTATTTGTGTATAATGAACTCTTAAACAACATTCTAAAACTTGCACTCGGCAAGTGTCTGGCAGCCCACGCAAGAGGGTAAAACCCACCCTCAAAACCGGGTTTTCACTTTCTCCCCCGAATCAAAAAGTTTAATCAAAAAATGTCAAGAGTAAAATTTTTTCTACGTTAAATAATTAATTTTACGTGGTTATTCGATATTTTCAGAAGAAAAATCACCAGAAATAATTTTTTTTACGTTGGTAGGGGGAAAAAAGATTGCTTTTCATGGAAATAGCAATGATGGTAATAAATCAGTAGGACGAAGCAAAAAAATCATGCCTCGAAGTTTGACAAAACTGAGAAGAGGGGTTCACTTTGAGTTGGAGACTCACCATGAGAAATTTCAGTCCCATAGCTCAAATTGAGGCGGAGCTGGGGGCCTTCAAAGTGGAGTAATTTTCGAAGAAATTGCAGCTTTTCATGGGTAACCAAAAATTGAAATGGTGTAGAAAAGAGGAAGTGAGCTACAAAGTTGCAGTTTGAGTTACTAAACCATTGATGGCTCGATTTGATACCACTTTTAGGATGTCTGCTGCTGGCTCAAAACTTATGGATTGTTAAAAAATCGAAATTTTTGATTTTCTTAAAAACGAAATAACGTTCTCTTGGTCGCCAAAACTCCACCAACAATCAAGCATTATTGTAAAAAAAAAAACTATTCTGTAATGAAAAATTGAAACAAATTTTGAACGAGCGCGAGCGACAACCTTCAGGAAAAAGTAAAATATAAAAATTGAAATATTTCATATTTTTAGCCCTCCTTCTACTTTTCTTCGCCATTTTAACTTGGGGTCGCCAATGAAAAATTTTGATTTATCTCAAAAATAACCCTACTTTGAGAACCCCTAGCTCCGCCCCACTTTGAGAAAGGGGGCTGAAATTTTTCGTAGAGCGTTTTCAACTCAAAATGAACCATTCGTATGAATTTGGTCAAAATTCAGGGTGATTTTTTTTCCACCACCCTACTGAATGTGTCTTTCCAAAATTCCTATTCCCATTATAAACAACCTCTTTCTGCCCCTACCCTCTCGGGTTCCTACCCATTACCTCTTATAAAGTTTCCCAAACGACCGAATTCTTGAATAGAAAAACTCCCGAAAAATTTATTCCCGAATCTATTTCTCCAAATGAAATTTTTCCGAATTAACAAGAAATTGAATAGGTACTTTTTTATTTCATAGTATTTTCACAAAACTGCATTGGTTATTGTGATCACACGCTCGAAGAAAACCAACTTGGATTTCATTTTGATTCGAAATTTTCTCGTCAAGTTAATTGAACAGAAAAGCAAAATTTTTCAAGAATTTCAGCGCAGTAATAAATCAATGAAAAAATTCTAACTGAAAGCAAACAGTAAAAAAATGCTGGAAAATCAGCAAAAATTCACTAAAAAACAGTAACATCTCTAAAATTTGCTGAAAAATCAGTGAATTTCTTTGAAAAATTCGCGAAAATCCGCCGAAAACCGAAGAATTTTGCTGATTTTTCCTGTGCTGCAATTCTGACTGTTTATCAGTGAATTTTCACGAATTCAAAATGAGAGGGTATCAGTTGTCTCTGACGTTATTCGATATTCGATATTCTATGATTTTTCAGCAAAATTTAGAAATTTTAATGACTTTCCAACGAATTTTCACTGATTTTTCAAAAAAATTTCCTCTATTTGCTTTCAATTAATTTTTTTACTGATTTATTGTTGCGCTGCAATTCTGACTGTTTTCCAATGATTTTCGATAATTTCCACTAATTTATAAATGAGAGCAGATATTTCCCAAATACCCCCTCTTCCAATCGCCTATCGCCTCCAACCGGTTCGTTTTGCCATCTCGATCAAAACCTGCCGCTCGCGCATTGTTTATTCAAACGAAACGAGCGTTTTAACGCGCGAATAAAATGTTATTTTGAGAGTTTACAAGCGTCAAACGATAAACTAAATTACCCCAGACTCTGCAATTTCGTCTGCATTTTAAACGAGCAACTTTTCAACCTCGAGAAGAAGTTTTTGGGTTTTAACGAGCGCGACCGCGAGAAGGCGGAACCCGTAAGATTCATCCATAAAGCAGAATGATAGTCTAATAAGAAAGTTAATACAGAAGAAAGCGGCCTGGTAATTGTTAGTTTAAAACAATGTACGAGCTAATTTGCAACCATCGTAAAGTTTTCAATGTTTGCTTTCGCACACAAAACTTTCTTATTAAGAGGAGTGTAGACGGTACCGAAGGCAACACTTTTGAGGAGTCGGTGGCTGCAGGAAGAGTAGAAACGTTCGGATACTCTTTAAAGTATTAAGAAATGGAAAAGCCAGAACCACGTAGCGATGAAAGATGGTCTTATTTATAAACTTATTATATCTAATTTTAATTGGGCTCGTTTTGCGGATTTTCGCAGATTGATGGCACCGTCGATACCAAAAGCAGATTAACATTTACCGCCACCAGACACGAGAACTACAAAGTCTTCAAATGTCGCGCTTCCAATACGGTCATAACGAAAGAAGAGCAGCCCATGTTCGAAAGGGAAATTCCGATAGAAGTACATTGTAAGTATACCTTTAGTTTAATTTCCAAAGTCGAACCCGGATATGAGGTTTTTGTGGAGAAAATGTCTAGGGCAGCGGCGATTTTGGAAAGGAAAATGTGAGGAAATTAGAGGTGTGGATAACCGGTAGTTTTGACTACCTGATGAAAAAAATGACTGTGAAAAAATAACCCGAGAATAACCGTGATTCTCAAAAATTACCGGAGCTACACCAGTTGACCGCGCCAAAAAAAAAATGCAAAATGCAACAAAAAAATGAAAAGACTGAAGAAAAACATGAGGAAAACGATGCTGTATAATTAATTTATTCTGTTTTTTTAAGTACATTTGGCTACACTGATTGATAAATACTTGAAAAATTGAAGTTTTTTCCTGATAGATAACCATTTTTCACAGTTTTAGACTCGATTTTCGCTTTTTTCAATAACCGGAGGGTTGTAAAATAACCGGTTAACCGTTGGAACACCACCTATAGAAAAAACAACCTAAATTTCGGTTATTTTCACAAAAACTACCGGTTGTTTACCTCTGGTTATTGTCCACCCTCATCTCTAGAGGAAATCTAAAAATTGTTTTTATACAAATTTATTATAAAACACCCAAAATAAAAGAATAAGTTCACATCTCTTGTGTCATCAGAAGTTATTTTCCATGATGAGGAAGAATCGTCGTCTTTGTTGAAGTGCCATATCCTATACAGGATGTTGGCAGTCACATACCTACCCATTTTCTTGGGTTAGGCCAACACACCGTTATATAATGCCTTTTGTGACTATCCTTGGGAATTTTGGCTTATTTTTGAGCATTTGTGTAGTAGTTTCCCATTGCTTTCTACGCTATCTACAGGTAACACATTCCTCGCTAACTGGATCTTTACAATACTGAGTTCACAAGAGCACTATCAATAGTCCCTCAACCAGTTACAGCTTTTTCATTCTGATGATAGATAGCGTGCTTATTTATTCACCTCTGCAGTTGACTGGCTGCACTCAGTACTTATCATGCATTCCATTTCAATTACACACACTTGCGATATTTTTTGAATGCATGCATAAGCTTTAGTGTTAGGCGATTTTTAATCGATTAATTGTAAAAGCCGATTAATTGGAAAAATTGATTAATCAATTATATAAAATAATCGCCCCATCGATTATTTTAAAAAATGATTATTTTACAATTTTTGAGTTTTTTGTTGAAACCACAATTAAAGCATTCCAAATTTGAAAAAAACACATTCTAGTGAAAAGTTGAAGACATTTCGATAATGTGTTGGCACAAATTTTTTCAAATTCAGGTTACTTTAGGCTGATATTTGGGGCGTTTATAATCGATTAATCGAAAAAGGTGTTTAATCGGTAGAAATAATCGGAAAAAACGATTAATCGATTATTTTGAAAAATCATGAAATTTTTTTTGATTAATCGATTACTGAAAATATTGAAGTCCAATTAATCAATTATTCCCAACACTAATAAGCTGGTGTCCACAGTGAGACTCGAACCTACGACTCTCTGTTCAGGAGACTGTAGCCCAGCCCCCTACACCACCAAGCAGAATAATGAAGGATAATTTTTGATCGATAAACAATACTGATCATCCACTCAAATCTATAATTTTGCTCCGAAAATCCCGAATTGACTGCAATTTCATTTCTCAAATCACATCTTCATCAGTGAAATTTTCTCAACAATTTCCAAACTTTGATTTTTTTACTATTTTTTTCAATTTCTTATTTTTTATCACCTACTTTTTAATTTTTTTTCTAAATGCCTATTCACAGAGTTGGAAAAAATTTTAAAAAAATATTAAGTTGAAAACTGTTTTTTTTTTTTTTTTAATTTTCACATTTTGGAGTTGGAAGTTTGAACAAGTATGAATTTTAAAAAATTTTAAGTAATCCCACTTGGAAAAATGTTTAATTAAATTTTTTAAATTTCTTCTAATTCGAAATTTTTTACAATAATTTAAAAATTGTCCTCAATTTTTGTTGGCCTCGGAATTTTTGAAAAAATTTCTACTTCATATTTTTTAAAATTCCTTTTGACTAAATAATTGGTCGGAATTTTTATTAGAGTTGAAAAAATTGAACTCAGAAATTGGAATATATTTGGACTTAGATCGTTGAAATCTCGTTTTTTGCAAAAATAATAAATTTTTTCTGAATACATTTTACAAAAAAATTGGTATTACAAAAAATCTAAAGTTTAAAAGAAATCAATGGAAGTGTGACTTCTCTAACCTCCCTTGGAAACCCGTCTCTGGTCTAGGGCGAGGGAAACTCGAGGGGAGGAGAAAAACGACTCGACGACTTCTTGCGTATTCGTAAAGCGAACGCGGAACGCGTGAACGTGAAAACATCGGATGGAAAAACTTTTTGGCAGAAACGTTAGGTAAACGTTGTTGCCGAAAGCACGATGAATATTTCATAAAGTGTAAAAATTACTCGCTGTGTTTCGGCGTGTTGCTACGACGGAAAAATTTACTACATTTTAATAAAAAGCCAAGCCAACACTTATCATTTTACAAACGTAAATCAACATTAAAATAAGAGATTTAAGAAGCACTGAATCAAAACTTGCGAAATAGATGAGACTTAAGTGCCGGAATACTTATCTGGAGTTCTCCTGTGCTTTTTTTTACGCGAGGAATAAAAATAAAGAAAAAAACTATAGAAAAGTTTTTTTTTTCCTGCGAGTAGTATCTTTAGAAGTGAGAAAAGTTTAGAAATCTGTATATAACTTAAATTGAACAGGCTTAAGTTGAAGCTTTTCCACCTATCTTGCATCCTCGTCGGTCGGTTGGATTTTTTCTCCCTCTAATTTTCTGCGCTTTATCGTTTAACGTAAAAGTAACCCTTAAACGGTAAAATATTTTTAATTACTTTTTTCTCGTTCGCGCGCCCACGATGGGGTTCCTCGCTCGTCCCAGCATTGGTGTTTTTTTCGAACGTAGGTACCTAGATTCTTTATCCTAAATTATTAAAATTTAAAATATCGCTTTTTTTAATTATTTACGTTTTTACCTCGCCTTCGTCGGTATTGCTAAGATTAAAGGAAAACGTTTTATCCGTTGCCAATTATTTAAGGGATTTTGTTTTTTATTCGTTACTTTGGTTCTGGCAGATTGTAAATGTTGGGGGAGATTGCAAGGTGAAGGAGGTTGGACTGGGAGTTGGGGTTGTGTTAACAGACTCGTGACAGTAATTAACATCGTGGTGATTTGGGTTTGAAGATTTGAGATGAATTTGAATCGAATGTCTCGGCGGTTCGGAGCTGATTTTGTTGCAAATTAGCCCTTGTCATTTAAATAAAATTCAATTTTTATCGAAACTGTCATTTCTGAAGCATCAAAAAGAGAAAAAAGCGTTATTAAATGAAAAATTGAAAGAATGGTGAAAATCGTCATTTTTTTATTGAAATTTTAACGTCCTGAAAATAAGATTTTCGAATATTCGTGTTCAACTAATGAAGTAGGTAGCTAGGTACCTAATTGCCCAAAATTTAAATTGCAGAGTGTCCATTTTACAAACCTTGAACACAGAAATTTCTTGAGATTTAAAATTTAGAATTCTATCCATTCTCAAGATTTGAGGAAAAATAAATATTTTTACACAGATATTGGGAAACATTGAAAAAATCGTGGAAATTGGAAACCTTGAGAAAATTAGAATTCTTCTTTAGGATTGCCTAATTTACACATTTCGGCCACAATGAACCAATCTCGAAGCGTCTAAGTTCAAAATTCGAATTTTTAGGAATTTTTAAAATCAGAGTTTGAAAATTTGGAGTGAAAAAATATACTTAAGTATGTTTTTCGTTGTTTTTGAAGAAACGACCAAAAACGAATATTTTGCAGGATCGAAAAATTGACATTTCTGGTCATCTTTTTAAAAAAACGCGACGTTAAAAATGTGTCCGTTTTTTCAACGCTAATTTTTTTTAATTTTCTCATTTTCCAAGAATTTTTTTAAAACTTGTTTCAACGATGATTCTTTTAATTCTCTCATTTTCCAAGGAATTTTCTCATTATCTGGATTTTTTTCGAAATTTTTGGTGGAGATCGGTACCTAACAGGAAGATTTGTGAAAATAATTTTCATCTCATAGGTCATCTCAATTTTTTTTAAACTTTTTTCAACGCTGATTTTTTCAATTTCAACTCTTGAAAAGTAGAAAAATCGTGGGATGGCCTCTGAAAATGATTTTTATCTCAGCGGTTCTTTTACGACCAGAAAAATTGTGGGATGATTAGTGAAAGTGATTTTCATCCCAAAAATCATCTCACTCTGGGAAGCTCAGAAAAAGCGTGAGATGATTTATAAAAATGATTTCTATCTCAAAGGTCATCTCAACAGGGGCAGATATAAAATTGAAGTGAAAAAAATATACATGGTGTCTGAAGAAAATTTCAAACAAAAACATTGAGCTCGAATGATATTTTTTAACACTTTTTATTTTTTTATGGGCTCGTTCCTTTGAAAATCCATTTTCTCAATTTTTAAGATTTACAATGATAAATTTCGATTTGATCTCTGTTTTTTTTTTCTCAATAACAGTTCAATATTTATTTGCCCAAATTTTTCTCAAAATAGATTTTCCACGTTCGCTCTGAAAGTAGGTACAATAAATTTAAAAGTTTTTGCAATAGAGAAAAATTTGTTTGAAACCAAAAAATAAATACAGAGGAACGAGGGGGAAGGGGAGTAAAAATGCATTGACATAGTGTTCGTATTTTTGGACGATTCAATTGGAAACCAGAAAAAGCCCAGAGTCGGACCGATGACATGAGTGGAAATTTTAAAATTGGATTTTTTGGAAGGAAAAATGACATCTGGTTAAAAAAATCTCAAAAGTGATAAATTCTCCGAAAAATTTGAAAAATTTACATTCTTCGTAGAAAAAATTGAAGAGTTGAAAATTTTTTGATTTTTGGGCTCCTCAACAAATTCAACTTTGATTCTTCTCTGTTGATGACCCTTACAAACTTATAGGTACATAATAAACATTTGAAAAGCACCCAGCCCGTTAACCTGAATTTTTTTTTTAAATCAGGCAATTATCTAGAAAAAAATCTCGGTAAATTTTGAAAATATTGGTCAGTATTTAATAGAATTGAAAACTATGAAAAATTATTGAAAAAATTATAGTTTTTTAAACAATTTTCTATGTTTTGACATCGTTTTTCTTCGTGGTTTTTTTCCATTTCGTTAAAAACTGGCAATTTCTCTCTTCTGATTCATGTTTTCATTTGAATTTTTGAATAAATTTTCAAAAAAATAGCAAATTTTCCCTCAAAAGAGAAAAATATTTTTGTTGATGAAAAAATCAACGCGTGCACGTATTTTTCGCCAATAATTCATCGTCTAAAATTAGGCGTCTATATTGGTCCTTTTTAAAAAGAAAATCCTTCTCTCCCTCTCATTCCTTCCTTCGAGGAAAAAATAATTAGTCTTGTTGAAAAAACTAAAAAAAAAAAATGAAAAAATCTGTCAAAATAATTGATGTTTTGCAAAATTTTCGAAACTAAGATCAACAAAATTTAATTTTGAATTTTTCGGAGAGGCTTTAATTTTTACACCCAAAGTTCGGTTTCCGATCGTTGACTCTGAAAATACTAATTCCTTTTGATGTACATATCGCTTTCTTACACCTTTCTCTTCGATTTTAGCCTTCTCCAATCATGTGCTAAAAATTTTCAAAATATTTTTCACATAAAAAATCAGAAATCATTATCATAGAAAAAACCATTTTGAGCTCGAATATCGAGAGAGAATATTTTTCAAAATATTTAAGGAATTAAAAAACTTTCTTGGGAAGGTGAAATTCCAAATGTAAAAATTGGAAGTCGATTTTTGTAAAAATCAAGAAAATACCATTTTCTTGAGAATTTCGATAAGCTCAGTTTCGATGAAAATTGTGTTCTTCATCTCAATGTAATTTTAAACATTAAAGTTTTGAAAATGTTTGTCAATTTGCAGTTTAAATTCGATTTTTTCGTAAATTTGGCAATTAAGACACCAATGTTCTAAATTTTCAAGAGTTTTGCAATTTTAACAAGAGTCAAATTTTTTTTATGAATTTTTAAAACAAAATTTATTAATATTTACAGATGTAGGCGCACAATTTCCTGAATAAAGAAATACCTACTGGAAAAGTTGAAAAGAGACGTGGGTGTGGGCCAAATTCACCCTATAATCTACTCTCGCCCAAACCACCACAGCTCAATTTCATATCAATCGACAATTCGACGAATTTACTAAATGGTCAACAATACCATAAAATTAAGCCACATTATTCGATTGAATTTCAAATCCGTACAAGGAGAGAATACCGACGCTAAAATCATCCGTCACTGTGACATTCTCATTTTACTTTCCCTCCCCCTCCTCCCACCCAATTCATCCATTATTAGTTTAAAATACAAACGATGTCAATGGTAACTACACGCAGTTGTCATAGCCGCGATAAAACTTCGTCATAATGAAACGTCGAGCTTTCGGTGTTGATTAAAAATGACACACGTCCACTTCAAAGTCGAGAGAAAAAAGATTGTTAAACGAATTGGCTTTTTAGGCCGCCATACCTTGCTATTCGGGAAATACAGATTGCAGATTCGAATTAGAGCGACAGAACGGGGCACAGGAGAGTGAAAATGAGAGAAGGAGAAAAAATAACAACGTGTAATAAACTGAAAAACGCATTTTGCTGTTTGCAAATGAAATGTACGCGATACACAGAACGAGAGAAAAAAAAACGAAAAACGAAAAAAAAAGGAAGTATAATAATGTTAGGACGCGATTGCATATACGAATGAGAAAATTAATAAAACGAATTCAAAAAGTTAATAAAATTTTATTAAATTTTTGCGACCATTTTAATATCATTTTTCTCGACGTTCCTTCCCCTTCTCCGCTCTACTCGGCTGCTACATTTTAATACGTGTACACAAACGCACCAACGTAGTGGCGTTTAATTTAGACTAAAATATTTTCTCGATACCGAATATTACTTTAATATTTAGTTTTTCTTTCCGCCATCCGATCCCCTCCCCCCTCCCGATGTCATTTATGGCGATGGCGAGCTTTCGTACGAATTTACATTTTAAACGGGTTAAATTTGCCATTTCGTTGTCACAATTCGCTACCTACCGACGGGAAAAGAGTAAAAGCGATGAAAATACCAACGTAGTACACGCCGAGACTGAAATTACTGGTAATTTGTTGCAGATCCGCCTATTATCACCATTTCGCCTGAAGAAACTACCGTTAATGAAACGACAGAGGTGTTATTAAGCTGCGAATACGTGGCCAATCCGAAACTAACGCAACCCGGCGTTTGGTAAGTTTATTAGAGTGTGATTGTTTTAGGTGTGCTTTTTTTCGAGATGTTTTCGCTGGTATAATTATAGGCTTAATTTACGTGTTTTTGTACGTTGCTCTGGTGTGTTGAAGATGAGGGGGTAGGTGAGGTGGGGAGGGGGTTGAGTATTTGTTGAGAGGAGTTCAATTACGAGTGCTGTGGAAGAGTATCCTTGGAGATATTTTACTCCCGTAGGTTTTAGAAAAGCCAAATGAGGAAGTGAAAAAATACAGCTGGTGATAAATTTCGGTAGAAGAATAACTATTTCATTGATTTTTTTCAAAAATGATACAAAATTCGGAGAAAAATTGATAAAACATTAGATAAGTGATTTTTTTCAAAAAGTAGGTACCTAAGTAAAAGGATGGGTTTGAAAAAAATTCTATATTTTGACGAAAATTGGTGAAACAGTTTACTTCGAATTGGATATCTCTCAAGAACAATTTCAGTCTCTCAGCTCAAAGGGAGACTCTACTAGAGGACCTCAAACTGGAGTAATTTTCATAAATTTCAAGTTTTTGTCCAGTGACTCGAAAAATGAGTCAATTTTTTTTGGTCATTGAAATAAATTTAAATTGATTTTTTTTAAATTCTTTCAGCGATGCTGCTGATTGAAATTTTATGATAATTGCACAAAATTAAATATAGTTGGCAGCACTGCCATGAAATTTCTTCTTAGACCATATAGTATTAACATAGACCGCGCTACTGATAAGCGGCGAGTTCCAACAATATTTTTTAAATTATTTTGCATAAATTGGGCCCATTTCTACGGGAAAAATCAAGAGAAATTATACCACATCAGCAGTCAGACAATTTGCATCAATCATAAAAAAAATTGGAGCGAAATGAGAGGATACGACTTCATTTTTGGTTCGAGTTCGGTGCTTTGATCGTATTTTCCGCCCTGGACCCAATATTTATTCGCGTGAATTGGGACCATTGCTGCAAACGAAATTCGGAAAATCGGTAGTCTATCAATGGAGACTCATAGAAACAATTGGAGCGAAATCAAATGACGCGAGTTCGTTTTTAGATCATTTTCCGCGTTTTCTGCCCTGGACCCAATTTAATGTTGGAACACCGTAACAACATACGTCTTATGGACCGTAGCGCGGTCTATGTTAATACTAAATGGTCTAAGAATTTCTTGAGAAATTTCATCGAAAGTTATCGGAAATGACAAAAAATTTAGTCGGGGTGTTTCAGGGAACATTGAATCTGGTAAAAGTCAAATAAATCGTCAGAGACGAAACAATTGGAAAAGGTGGTTAAATTCGACTCATATTTTCTCAAAAAGTCGTCAAATTTTCTTGCAAATTCGCACAAAATATGGAAAAACACGAAATTTTGTAAAAAAAAAAAAATCGCAAAGCACGAAATTTTTACTTTAAAGTGATAGATTTTTTCAAACAATAAGTTGTTAAAAAACAATGGAAA
The DNA here is from genome assembly GCA_033439095.1 of Pseudococcus viburni. Taxonomy (NCBI): domain Eukaryota; kingdom Metazoa; phylum Arthropoda; class Insecta; order Hemiptera; family Pseudococcidae; genus Pseudococcus; species Pseudococcus viburni. The sequence goes on from JAVBJF010000134.1 coordinate 678,311, forward strand.
GATAGGAGTTGAGGATTTTGCAGGCACCTGAAAATTAAGGCTTGTATCCGAGACGCAGAAGACAAGGTTTGAGGATTTTGTTACCCCATTAGGATTGAAATGATTTACAAAATGATGAAATTTCCGAAAATTCGATTCTTAAAACATTTCTTGACCACCTTTTTTTCTCTTTCCATAATAAATTTTGAAGCAGAAAAAATACCTCATTACTCTTCTTTGCCTTCCTTTCAAGGCTAAAATATTGATTGAGAGTTTCAGCTTTTGGATGTCTTTTTCTTCAAAGGTTTTCACCATCGTTTCACTCGATTCGATGAGTTTACACAGTTCATTCTCTAAATAATGGTATGAACCCTCTTTCCTTCCATCCCAACTGCAATTGAAAATTTTGAAGCGGAAAAAATTTGCCCTTCTCATGTGGTGATCTCGAATGGAATTTTCAAAAAATTCAGGGAGCAGGGAAATGGCTCAAATGGAAATTCGACTGCAGATTCGTTTTCAGGAGGTTTGATTCATATGAAATCGATACCAATATCGGTTATTCGAATTTTTTTTACAAAAATGACCGCAGGGGAGGGAAGGGGGTCGAAGAATTAAGGGTTCTTCGATACAATTTTCTGTTGACCTCGGGATGAAATAATTTTATAAAAATAATCGTTTTTGCAAAATTTCCCATAACTTGTACGGCACATAGATATGCGAATTTCGAGTATTTTACAACGCAAGGAGCCAGTTTTAATTTTTTTTGACAATGTTCCACCACTCCAAAATTTTTGAAATTTATATGGTATATTTATGGATAAATTACACTTATTTTGAGGAAAAAATTCCATTGTAGGTTTGACCATTTTTTCAAAATGACGGCTCAAAATATTCAAAACACCATTACTCGGCGAAAAATTGCCCAAAAAAATTTCCTATTTTGATTTTGTTCTTCATCAAATCCTCTAAAATCCATCTGAAAAAACACGAAACTTCTATCTAAATTTGGCAAAAAATGACGAAAAATTGAAAAAATGACGAAAAACACATTTTGGCCTCTCCCCCTCAAAAAATATAATTGCGCTAGGTGTCCAAAATTTTTTCACGACAATTTCTCATAATGGGTGACCTTTTGGGGTAGGTGCGGTCCAGATCGGTTTCCAAGGCCAAACCACTATACTTAACCGGCTATACCCTTTCAAAATTACTCCATTGCCTTGCAAAATATGAAAATTTAATCTAATCAACGAAAAAAACTGCAATTGGGTATATAGTATACCCAATTTTTCACCTCCCAAATCGATTGAAAGTGATTTCAAGACGTTTCGAAGCCTTCACAAAATTTTGGGATTTTCCAGGGCTGAAGAGAAGCCCATGAAAATGGTCCAGATGAACTTCAGTGTCTTCAGTACCTCCAATTGCGGATAACCAATTTTGGTTATCTACAGGGTCTATAAATGAACCGGGCACCGTCTGCGTAAAAATTCCCATTCTTTTCTTTCCTTTTTTCCCCTTTTCGTTGCGATGCATCACTGATATTATTGTTGTAGTACGCAACGAAACGAAAGCAAGATTAAAAAAAGTGACGAAGTTTAATGTAAGGAATGAGTCATGTTATAAAATTAGCAGGTAAAAGTGTGAAATACGCTTCACAGAGTTGAAATGCCCACTCGATAACATTACATGAATCTTTTTTTTCAACATCAGAATGCCATAATCTCGAACGTAAAATTATCAATTCTTTGAAATTAAACTTTTTTATTAATTACAATTATTGACAAATAAGGAATGAATTTATCATTAAAAATTTAATTTATCAAAATTACAATTTTTGACACTTGATAAACTTTCTTTCAGGGGTAATAGACACGAAAAAACAAAAATCTGAAATTTCATTTTTTCAGGCAGGGATTTTCGCGCAGACGGTGCCCGGTTCATTTATAGACCCTGTATTTGATAGATTGAATAAGAATTTTCCGAAATTTGCAACTTTGAGTTCAAATTCATATTGTTTGACAGAAAATTAAATTTTTTCTAGAAAAATTGTCAGCCAAAAAATATGAATTTGAACTCGAAGTTGCGAATTTCGTATAATTTTAATTTAATCGATCAAATAGGTCACCAATATTGGTCGTCCACGATTATAGGTTCTGGAGTTCATATGAACCATTTTTATGGGATTTTCTCCAGCTCTGGAAAATTCCAAAATTTTCTAGAGTCTTCGAAACGTCTTGAAATCACTTCCAATCGATTTGGGAGGTCAAAATGGGGTATATACCTAATTCAAGTTTTTTTCGTTGATTAGATCAAATTTTCATATTTTGAGGGGCGATAAAGTAATTTTGAAATTTCAAAAATTTGCCAAAATTCGAAAAATGAATTTCCATACCTGAAATTTTGGATATGGGTTTCTTTTATGATGTACTTTCGATTTTCTTTTATTTGGGCTTAAAATTTGTCTTTGAGTTGGGTACCTCCCTTGTTAGTAAGGAATGTATTTTTTTAATTTTTTTTTTTTGGAATCAAAAAAGTAGAACGAACTAAGCACGAATTTTTGGTTTTTGATTTCAGTATGAACTCTGGTTAACATTTCTCTTTTTCCAAGTATATTGGTGTTGGTAAATTTTTCATTTTCACCCCTCCCCCCTCCCCTGAGATTTTTTCTCAAGTTTTATCTATAAAAGTAGTATCAAATTTCTAAATCAATGATTCAGGGAGGTGTAAAGACTCTAATCACACTTTAGAGGAGTGACCAAGATTTCCAGCGGATGACAATAGTAAAAAATGGTAGGTATTTTCTTTCATTTTGAGGTCTCCTTACTTCATCCTCCTTTGAGCTGGAAGCTCAAAAAAATTTCGAGAGTTCTCCTACTCAACGTAAACTATTTTACCAATTTTCGTCAAAATCCAGGATTCTTTCTATCCATCGTACTACAATTCACTGCGAATTTGACTAGTATCATTTAAAGGCGTAGGTAAATACGTACGTGTTTTAATAGCGTTCGTTTATCCCCTTCGGAAAGGGTATCTCAGGAAACGAAGGGGTTAAAAGAGGAAAAGGGAGGTTCATTGTACTAAGGGGTTAATTTGGTAAGCCGTTCATTACGATCACAAATGCATACACAGACGAGCGAGGATAGACTAAGAACGGAACCGGAGAGTAAGCCAACAATAGTACTTAATGACGTCATTTGCACACAAAATAAAAGACTTGGTCGGTTTTAGTTCGCTTGTCCGTATATGGTATTTACGCCTTCGTTTGGTGTGTACGATATCGTTCCCTTCGATACAGCCGTCTCCACCCCCCTGGCACCCAGGTAGCAATTTCGTTTCATTATCGCATAGGTACCTTTTACGTATGTATAGGTGTGGCTCACCGAATCGTCCGCTCGTGTGAGCGCCTGCCTTTGTACTAAATTTGTAATGGAAAATCACTTAATATGAGCTGGTTGATTAATTATACCGGCGTCGCGTCGATTTCCATCGTTATTATGGTTGCCGGCGATGCCCCTTATTCTCCAGTTACCCGCAGGAAAATACTAAAATACGACGAGTTCTCGAGAGAAGAATTTTCTCGCAGGTTTGATTTAACAAATGCTGCTGCGAGATGCCTGAGTGGTACGTCTCTTATTTATGCGGTATTCGCGCCATGTTTAGGTACATTAATCATATAGATTCGATGTATTAATACAATGCTGGAGTATATTGAAACTGAATTTCGTGGTGAAATAACGGATGGGAGGAGGCAGAGTGAAATATTGAGTGTCCAAGTTTGGGTTTCGGTTGATGAGTCATTATCTATTATTGGTTAGGGTATCTGGTAACTTATTGTGTCGTTCGGATTTGAAATATTTTCAACGTTTAGGATAATTTTTCAACTAGGAAATTTGAACACAGCAGTTTTATGAAGATAAAAAATGGTAGCTGGTATTGGAGAATTTTTGTATTTCGAGTTTGGTTTCTGAGTGGGGAAATTTGATCCTGATATGATCAGAAATTTTCAGAGTAAAATTATTTTCAATTTATGATTTGACAATAAATTCATAATCAGTTTAAAAGAGTTTCAGTGTGTCTAAAAAGATGATTTGAAGAACACATCTGCTTAAATTTCTTTCAAGAAATTGCCAAATCTGATAAACTGGAACTTTTTTTGAGGGGGAAAAATAGTAGGTAGTACATACTTATTCATTTTTTGACATTTTATGAAAGTCTATCACAATTAAACTCTCACTCCCTCAAATTTTTGACAAAAATTCGTCAGTATTGAAACTTTGAACAGTTTTGAAAAAATTACTATATTTTTAAAATAAAATTCAGACAAATAATTTAAATGGTCACAAAACCGTGCAAAACGTAATGTTGACATTATTTTAGAGATTTCTTTAAAATTTCTAGAAATTATGAGTGAATAAGTATGAAATTTAATTTAATTCCCATTCAGGTTGAAAAAATTGAAACATAAATTTTTTCTAAATTTTTGTTATTATTTTTTAGACAATTTTAATTTTCCTCATTTCTATTTTGAAAAAATATTTATCGTAACAGAAAAGGTTAACACACCTGTTGGGAAAATGGAGATGGACAACTTTCATTTCCTTCGATACTGTTGATTGGTAAATTTTTTATTTTTCGACAATATTGGCATTGTTCAACTTTCAATTTTCAGTCATATTTCCCTTTCGATTCTCGAAATTTTGAATTTCGAACTTTTCTAATGAATTGATCGCAAAATTGATTTTTTATGGTCCTCAAACATCGATCCATTTTTGTATAAATTTTATGTAATTGAGATTTATCAAACAGAAAAAATTTCCAAAAAAACCAGACAGCATTAAGGATCTTTATTGTAAATTTCAGGTACATCAAATTCAGGTTCAATGTACCCAAATCGGTCGAACGTTGAATTTTTCGATTCTTGATTGATTTCCATATTTTGAATTCAGGTGACTTTGGAATCAGAGCGAAACAAACTGGAGGGGTGGAGGGGGGACAGAGAAAACAGGTCCCTTCCCAATAATCACAGAAATGCATTTTTAATCAGAAAAATTAAATTTAGAGTCAGAAATTTTGAGAAAGTGGTAACTTTTTCAACTTATAAAAATTTGAAAAGTTGAGTTGAAAAAATTCTAAAAAATTTATATCTTATCATTTTGACATGGATATGTTACAGTGAGGAGGTGAAAACTAGAATCAAAATGCCAGGCAGGAACTGTTCTCATTTTTCCATCTATTTATTTTTTCAATTTCCAACGTTGAAATTTCAGGCTCCATTTCAGACGCTCCGCCCATTCAAGGGAGGGGGTTGAAAGTAGGGCCAATCGATTGAGCTCGTGTTGAGCTCTAATGTGCTGGCATTATTTTTGTTTGTGCTCATGCCCTCCCCTGAAAATGAACGTAGGTGAGGGCGGAGCGTCAAAAATGATGCTCCGCCCATTCGAGGTGGAGGGGTGGATTTGATGCCCCGCCCATTCAAGGTGGAGGGGTGGATTTGATGCTCCGCCCAATCGAGGTGGAGGGGTGGAAGTGAGGTCAATCGATTGAGCTCGGGTTGTACTCTAATGTGCTGGCATTATTTTTGTTTGTGGTCCTTCCCTTTATGGGCGGAGCGTCAGAAATGATGTCCGCCCATTAAAAAGATGGGAGTGAGGTTAATCGAGATTGTGCTCGGTTTGTGGTCTCAGGTGTTAGCATTATTTTGTTTGTGCTCACGCCCGGTCTCCCCTGAAAATGAATGTGGGCAGGGATGGAAGAACAAGGAAAATGGTTGTTGGTTTTTTGTTCTTTTGTTCTTAAGTATAAACAAAAGTCTGTCTTTCTCGTTCTTTTGATCTTTGTAAATTATCAGTTCTTGTGTTCTTTAAAAAAATTGTGTTATTTGGTTCTTCCCATTCCGTTCTCTTGTTCTTTTTTTTTGTTTTTTTCCTTCAATAAAGTGGTACCTATAAATTATTCCTTTTGTGAGAAAAATTTCATTTTCAGTCAAAAAATTATATTTTAATCCAAAATTAACACCTAAGAAACAAAAATACTGAAAATATTCGAATTTTTGAAATTCAAAATCTGAATAAAAATATGTAGTTAATGTTATGAAAATGGCCAAAAAAAAGTAAAAAAAAAAAGATTTTATCACAAGAACAAGGACATCAAAAAAATTGAAAATTGTTCGTTCTTTCATTCTCTTTTTTTAAAAAAGTTGTTCTCTATGTCTGTGCTGTTCTTTTTTTTCTCTGGTGTCAGTTCTTTTGTTCTTTCCTTCTTTTAGATTTTCATTGTTCTTTTGTTCTTTTGTTCTTTTGTTCCTGTTCCCGTTCTGTTCTTCTATCCCTGAACATGGGTCAGAGCGGAGCTTCAGAAATGATGCTCCACCCATTCAAGGCGGAGAGGCGGGAGTGAGGTCAATCGATTGTGCTCGGTTTGTGCTCTCATATGCTGACACTATTTCTGTTTGTGGCCCTTCCTTTTATGGGTGGAGCGTCAGAAATGATGCCCGCCCATTAAAAAGATGGGAATGGACAGTGGAGTTAATCGAAATTGTGCTCGGTTTGTGGTCTCAGGTGCTGGCATTATTTTCGTTTGTGCTCACGCCCTCTCCTGAAAATGAACGTGGGTCAGGGCGCAGCGTCAGGAATGATGCTCCGCCCATTCGAGGTTGAGGGATGGGGCTGAAGTCAATCAATTAAGTTTGGTGTGTGCTCTCATACGCTGACACTATTTTTGTTTGTGCCCCTCCCTTTTATAGGAGGGGCGTCAAAAATGGTACTCTGCTCATTAAAGAGATGGGAGTGAGAGTGAGCCCACTGAGCCCAATCGATTGTGCTCGGTTTGTGCTCTTTTGTGCTAACATTATTTTCGTTTGTACTCCCTTTCTATTTTTATCGAGATTTAATTTCCAGGGGGTTTCAGAGAGAATTTCTAACGCCCCACCCACAGAAGGGAGGGATCTGCTGGCCCCCACATCCATCCCATTCCTTGAATGGGCGGGGCATCTGAAATGGAGCCGAAATTTCAACTCTCTTGAATTTCAAAACTCTTTCAAATCAATCAATTTTTAGAAAATTTTCAAAATCTTGTTTTTAAATGCAATTTTCTCAATTCTTCAAATCAAATTTTTTACTAAAAAAAATCCTGATTTTCTACAATTTTTTCAAATTCAACAAAAAAAATGCCATTTTTTGCCCATTTTGAATTCTTATTCGAAACTTTTCAAACATTTGCTGCTTCCGTAGAAAGGCAGAGTTTCAATTATCTTGAATTTTTCAAAATTCGGTGATCTCTCACTTCCAACACGCTTCCACACACATTTGCACTCAATGACACTCACCCTTCTCACCCCCAGTCACTTCAAACCGAGCTGAACTCGTCTAATTATCAACACCATCGCGTATTCTCGGTAACCACATTTCACTCGATCTGCACTAATCAAGAACAAGAACCAAGACCCGTTCAAGCCGTCATTCCGCCCTGTTCGTTCCATAAAACTACTTGCAGAGCTGTCTGCATGACGCAGCTAAATGAACATCCATCTCGAAAAAACACCTCGAGCAAGAGCCCAGTTCGAAATAAACGAGCTAGCTCGTCGTCGTAATATTAATCTAAAACAATAGCTATCTCTCGAATGCGAAGCGAAATGCGCACCATTAAATACCTCGTTCATCCTCGAGCACCTCCCAAGACTAGGACTAAATAACGCCATTTATAGCCGCCAAATCTCGCTCCTCAAGGACCAAGATTCTGTCTCGGTCAAAAATATTCATTGCCGGAAGGCTCGACGAGAAATTTTTCATCGTCGAGATGACGCAATTAAAAAAAGTACCCGTCGAGTACTCGACGTGGCGACAACAATACCATATCTAAGACCACCCTCTCGTCTGCACTCGTGCGTTCAATCCTATTGTATGGAACTCGGCGAACAATTTGTTGAAAACCACGCTGCGTCGACGGCTCTTCACACCTCGAACATGCTGAGTACACTCAATCAACCCGCCGCCTCTGCGGGTTTTGTTATCGTCCGCGAAATGACAACGAATACGATTTCATAATCACCCATCAGACAGTCGATAAAAGCAGAGGAAAAAATACCAGCGTCATTTAAAAGGCAATCGATAAACGCAAACGGGCGAAAATGAGAAACAACTTTGACGTAAATTGTCATCAAATTTGAAATATTCGGCGCGTTTATTCCCCCGAGAATAATATTAAACGGGTTGCCGGATAGGGGGGATGGGAAGGGTGGCAAGTTTTCGTAACGTTGGTGGAAAAAAAACGCCCGCCGCTTGCGTCCCGCTGTACCGAAGATGTATTGCGGATAAAAATTGTTATTAATGGCAGACTATGATTCAGTGTCAGAATTTACAAATGAGTCGACTAAGGAAATAAGATTATCGTAGCTTTAATGTATATACTCGAAAACGCGATGCTTTACAAAATGGCTACAAGGTGTTTGAAAAATGATTTCGTGTTATTTTTATTCTTCGTGTGCCTTGCAAGACTGATGCCGACGATGACGATGTCGGAACCAGCCATCCGGCGTATTTGGCTGCAGCGAGGGCCAAAAACACCGACTGGCGGAGGTTTTTACAAAGTGAAACGGAAATAGGAAAATATTGACGATCGTCTTAATACACCCTTTTTCTCCAGTTCCCCACCTCGCATTGTTGTTTTCTCTCAGCAGTGAAATAATCCTCGTCATTGTACGAATTACCTCCAAGATTGTCCCTTCCCCCTGTTGTTTGTTTTTTAATGAAGAATTCTCGTGTTCTGGCCTGCTCCGGTGCCCTGTCCCGGTTCGCTGAATGTTTATAATAAAATCGAGCTCTAATGTATAATGGGTCTGGCCGGATAAGGGGTGAATTTGGACCCGGTTTCGATTTTCGATTTAACTCCCCTTCCCCCTCCAGAGGGTGCCCCACTCCCTCCCTTTCGGTGCTATGGTCATTTCATTACATTATTTACAAGAATTTCTAATTTAAACGGAAATGAAGGAAATTTTTTGTTAGAGGTGCATTTATGATATTTTTTTCATCAATTCTGGTGCACTTTTTCATGAGGTTTTGGCCTTTGAAATTTTTGACTGCGAAAAAAGCCTTGATGGCGTAGTTTGCCTACTTCATGAAACACCTACGACTAAATCCATAAGGATTATGCTTCAGGCACGAAAGTACAAATACACTCCGAACGACTGAATCGTTCTGTTTTTCAACTAGAGTTCTTTTTTTTCAAAGTCCTTTTGATTCAACACTAATTTTCAAACTCAGAATATTTTTTCTCAAAAAAAAATTTTCTCAACGTTAATAAAATTTTTTCAATGTAAATTTTTCAAGTCTGAAATTTCTTCCTCGCAATTTTTTTCTCAAAATTTTCCAACGTAGATATTTCAAGTCTGAAATTTTTTCCTCAAAATTTTTTTCTTAAAATTTTTCAACGTAAATTTTTCAAGTTTTAAATTTTTTCCTCAAAATTTTACGTTAATTTTTCCAGTCTGAAATTTTTTATCAACATTTTTTCAAACTCCAAAATTTTTTCAACATAAATTTTCCAAATCTAAAATTTTTTCTCAAAATTTTTCAAACTGCAAAAAAAAGAAATTTTACCAAACCGATGACCTATTCTTTTTGCATTTTTATGGGGTTCAAACTTGTTTAACATGAGTTTGGCCTTTGGCCACTACATTGTTCTTTGAAAAGTAAGTAAGTCAAATCCCCGCCCAACAAAAATTTGAAAAAATCACGTTGAAAAATTTTAAGAAAAAAATTGTGAGGAAAAAATTTCAGACTGGAACGATTTACGTTGAAAAATTTTAAGAAAAATATTTTGAGGAAAAAATTTCAGACTTGAAAAATTTACATTGAAAAAATTTTAAACTTGAAAAATTTCCGGTAAAAAATAAAAAATTTGGAGTTTGAAAAAACTCGAGAAAAAATATTCAGAGTTTGGAAATTAGTATAAAATCAAAAGGACTTTGAAAAAAAAACTCTAGTTGAAAAACAGACCGATTCAGTCGTTCTAAATGTATTCGTACTTTCGTGCCTAAAGCACAATTCGTATGGATTTAGTTGTAGGTTTATGAAACTATCCTGAAAATCGGTTTTTTAACATAGATTAACCTCGCGTATTCAATTTTGGCGATTTCGATGTCGCAAGGGCTAAAAATTGGGGAAAACTGTACAAAAATGTTCTCATTTTAGTAGATCTTTCAAATTTTGTACGTTTTTTTACGGAACGAAATAACCAAATGAAAAAACTAACGTCAGATTCTTGTTTATGAGGTTAAAATACCCCAATAAGTACCCTTTTCGCGATAATTTTACTTGAAGTCTCGAAATTCACTTTTTTTGCCATAAAAAATCATGGACTTTGATCTCCTAAACACGAATCCGGCATTATAGTTTCTTCACTTGGTCATTTCTTTCCTTATAAAACGCTCAAAATCTGAAGAATTTGCTAAAATAAATTCATTCCTGTGCACTATACAGTATTTCACGATTTTCTGCCCTAGGGTCCGAAAATTTCCTTCACTTCCGTTTAAATTGAAAATTCTTGAAAATAATGCAATAAAGTGGCCGTAGCACCGAAAAAGAGGAGGTTGGGGGGTCAAAAATATTTCTAGAATTTTTCCACATCAAAGGGCACCCTCTGGGTGGGGGGAATGGGTAAATCAAAAATGGGAGCAGGGATCAGATTCATCCCTTATCCAGCCAGACCCTTTGTACTTTGGGGCTCGATTTTATTATAAACATTCAGCGAGCAGGGAGGGGGTAGGGAGGATCAAATTTTTTCCAGATTTTTTCTACATCAAGAGGCATTCTCTGGAGGGGAGGGGGAGGGGGGTGAATCGAAAATTGAAGCTGGAGCCAAATTCATCCCTTATCCAGTCAGACCATTGTTCAATTTCAAACTCTGTAACGTTTTGAAACGTCATTTTAACGATTCGTTATTTTCTTTATTCGTACACAGATTATTTTAGATTTTTTTTTTTACAAAAATGGCAAAAATCAAAATTACAAGTCGTTCGCATTTCTATTTGGCTCGTTTTGAGAATTTTTCTTCATTTCCTCATCGCGGAAATTTTGTACAATAACAAATTTGAATTTTGAAGTAATGTGAAATATGGTCGGCTAACTAGAGCGTATTTCCGCATTCGCGTTCATCGTATCTTGGTCGAGGCTGCATCATCGGTGCCGGCTGCAGCCTTATTTTCGAGTGCGCCGCGTATCGACAATAATATTTTTTGACAAAATCTCTCGCACCAGAAACACCGCCATCGCCATCGTTTCGATAAAACGTCACACTAAATGCGGATTACTCGCGTACCAGTGTCGCATTAACGTCCATTGAACTTGGCTTCGTGCGAGGCGATATTGTCGCGTAATAATGATGTATATCGTTAGCACTCGATAGCAACTTATTCGGATATAGTTGCATTCGTATACACGATTTCGTATAGTCGTAATCTGTGACCCGAAATATACTCGTTTCGGTGATATTTATTCGCCGATGAAAATTCGCAGGGGTAAATTGGGACGCGAATATACACTGTCGATGCCAATGTACTCGTGTAATTTTGATTGGAAGGGGGTAGGAAATTGTGGTAGATTTGGTGGAGCTGAAGTATTGGTAGCTGGTGACTATAATTTCCTATTAAGTGAATGTGTAGAATGAAAAGATTTTCCAAAAGGAATTGAGTCCTGAAAAAATGAAAATATTGTCGAAATTGTCCAGATATTCGGTTCGTAAAATCTTAGGTGGAAAATTTAAAAATTGATGGAGAATAATTGAAGTGTTTTGAAAATTGCTTAAAAAGCAGCAAAAAATACTGAAAATTTTTTGTTGAATCTTGAAAATCATAAATTGAGCGATGAATTACATGAAAATCCTCAAGTCATTGAGAAAATGGGCCAAATTGAGGTAAAAATCGTTGAAAAATTCATAAAACTTATAAATATCTTGAGAATTAATCAAAATGCTAAGAAATTGTAAAAAATTGTAAGAAATTAAAAGATCATGAAATTTGTCTTAAATCTGGAAAAAAAATTCATCAATACCTATGAAAACAGTTGAAATTTGAAATCTACCAAAAAAATTTTTTATTTATTTTCAAAATCGTTAAAAATTATTGATGAAAACTTACTTACTGTAAGTAAATGTTTTAAATCATGATTTTATATGTACTTGACAGATAACTTTCGACATCTTGTCAGATACACAAATTTGAAGTACAACAATATGAAAATCTGTTCTTTTTTTCAAATTCTATAATTGCTGAGCAAATGAAATATTTTGATCAGAAATCTCAAATTTGGAAATACTCATCTAGGCACTTCAATTTCTCACTAATTTGGGTCGTAGAATAAGGATTTCCATTAAGTATTGTCTCACGTGGTTTTTTTGACGGTGAAGGTGTGGAGAAGTTAATTTAACCTTCAAATTACAGATTTTTAGAAAAGAGATAACCAGATTGAAAAATCAATCTCATTTTCTTTTGAAATTTGAGTATTTTGTCTTTTTTTGGATCTTCTCATATAAAGTTTGTCTTGCTATTTTGATAGTAGAACTGAGGTTTGAGAGAGACAGACGGGGAGAGGGGGGTGGTCTAAAAATTTCATGAACATGCTACATACTTCAGAACGACCTGATGAAAACTTCATTTCAAGAATCAGTGTCTAGAATGGCCAAATTTTCTTTTTTTGTTTTTTGTTTTTTATTGAAATACCTACCTAATGTTACTTTTTTCAAAGTTTTATTTTTAATTTTTTAAATAAGCATTCAAGATTTTTCAATAATTAATAAAAAAAAATTGATATTTAACACAACTACTTTAATTTATAAAATGTTTCGATTTTTTCAAAGAACGTGGAATTATGACGATGGGAGAATGGCTCGAATATTTCATCCAAATTGAGATATTTTGAAGCTCCTAAAAAAATCACATGTTGTAATTTGTCTGACATTTTAATTTTTTCTTCAAAAATTTCCTAAATTCCTTCAATTTTTATGATTTTTTCTTCAAATTTCAAAAATCCGTCAAACAGTAGTTTTCTAGATCCCTAATTATGACTAAAATTCCAAATTCCAATTCAGATTTTAAAATGGGTGGTGAAAATATGGTGTACTAATGATAGTATGTTTTCGAAGCCTAGATTTCAAATTTTCTCATAAGTGGTGCCAGATAAACATCGATTAGAGTACCTAATCCAGAATTCTATTTTGGCAAAAAAAAAATCAGAGAGATGAAGGCACATAAGAGGTGATCATTTTGCTCCACATATTTTCGAAAAGTGAGTTCAGAAGTTTCACAAGCAGTGGCGTAGCCAGGGGGGTGACTGGGGCGATCGCCCCCCATGGCCTTTTTTTAAAAAAAAATTGAGCAAAAAAACGTCTTTGTTGAACATTACAAATTCAATTTTTTCAAGGCTTCGCCCTCGCTTCGCTCGGGCATGAACAAAATCATAATTATATCAACTAATTGAGGCAATATTGGAAAAAAATGCTCCCTTTTAACCCCTTCCCCTAAAACCTTCTAGTTATCCAAGTCTTCATACCCTCTTTGTACCCTTCTGAAATATAAGCTTCCAATGTCACTGCATAAATTTGTCATTATTTTTGGTTTTCAAGGTCAAAATAATTGGCATGGAAGTTTTTTGCTCCAAAATTTAAGTATTTTTCTGCATTTTTTACCTAAATATTTATGAAAATGATTCCAAATTTAAAGAAATTTTGTGGCGGGGGAGGGAGGGAGGGCTAAACTTGAATTTTTTTAAAAATTTACTTAAAATTTCTCAAAAAATTTTGAAAGCTCTGACCCCCCCCCCCAATGAGACTGGCTACGCCACTGAAAATATGTAGTGAAAAAATACTTGCTATGTTTCAAAACATCCACAGAAAATTTGACATAAAACCTCGTTCTTGCCCCCCCCCCTTGACAAAATCCTGGCTACGCCACTGTCCACAAGTTGCGTCTAAACCTCAACAACCGTGTTAAGATTTCATCCTGTGACTTCACCATTCCCTCCCCCTCCTCATATTAAAATTTTACCATATCTAAAAAAATTGAAAAATTGAAAAAAATTTCTCAAGGTGATATTTCGACCTTTTGACCTATAAGAATTATAAAACTAGAAAAATTATGGAAAATTACCACCAATGATTTTTATGGGTTAAATCTGTGCTAATTTCAATTCAACGAAGATTTTTTTTTAATCAAATTTTTGGGGAGTAATTTTTTAAAAACATTGTAAAAATGGGTGTCGATCGTACTTTTGGCTAAAAACGTCCATAGGTATTAAGAACTTAATTGTTTGAACACGTTTAATTTTAGTTTAAGTCGAGTGGGAAGGAAGGAGGATGAAGTCACGGAAGTGACATTTTTACTGGAATGTTCTAAAGCTGTTAGGCCTCCCTGCATTCAAGTTTTGTAAAAAAAAAAGGCAAAACGATCACCAGGGTGGAAAAATGGAAACATGCAATCCTCACTCATACAAAAAATAAAGTTTATTCATCCTTGAACACAAAAATTTTGATGTACCTACAATTAATTCAAATTTTCTAGCTGTTGAAAGATTAACAAAAAATTGATGCTAAATTGCCCATTTTTTAACAAAAAAATTATCACAGCAGGCTGAGCTTTGATTTTCTATATCTGTATTTTCTTCTCTCATCTTACCCGTAATCATCGTTTTAATGGTCTCGGTAGGTATTGTAACTACCCTATAAGTCTATGTAACGACAAGACGACTGCGGCTATGGAATAGGAAATGATATCGGTACGATAGAAATATATAGTAGGTACAACGGCACACAATTCGCCAACTATCTCGTCGAGTACTCATTACAATAATGGATTTTGTGTAAGGAAAAGCGACATTTCAAATTTCCTTTAGGAATTGAACAATATTGTACTTGTTCGTTCGAGAAACAGAGATATATTTCTAGCCCAGGTTGCCGGTATAGGCACATTGTGCCCGGAAGCAGTGTACAAGATGTACACCTTTGTCGAACGTTAGGATATTTACCATCGCCTTGGTTTAAATTGGAATTAAGTATCTGGCCCGGTACGTAGCTAGGTAGAAGGTAAAACGACGTAGAAAATACGCGAAATGGCCGGCATGGCTTTAACTATTCGTGTCTGGCCGATGACGACGACCGCGGACTTGGAATAGATTATTTATTAACGGCCGAGTAGCAATGTCTCTGTGGAATTTGGCGAAAGCGATGGCGGTTGGTTCGATTTTAGAACTTGGTTAAGGACGAATATCGAAAGTTTTTGGGAAGGACTTGGTGGATTGATTTTTAAAAATTTTTAAATGAAGGAGAGTCTAGTTCGGTTTAATGGGAGAGGGGAAGGGAGGCAAAACTTGGCTGTCAATTTTGAAAATCTAGGGCTAAATAGATCTTTTTACCTCCTCTTTATACCAGATTTTTTTCAGATAACAGGAATATGATTTCCATAATTCTGGCGATTTTGAATTTTTGGGTCGGACTGAAATGAATTGAAAAAAAATTATTTTATGAAATTTTGAAGGAAAAAATCATGTTTTGAGTAGAAGGAAATGTCTTAGGCCTGAGCAAAAGAAAGAAAAAAAAATTCCAAAGACGAATTTCAAAATTTTAGAATGTAATAATTTTTTCAACGAAATTGAGACCTCCCAACTTCCCTTCAGATATTCTTCTGACCATGTATTGGAAACGAAATTCTATAACTTTTTTTATCTTTTCCTTTTCATTCAAGTATCTTTTGATAATTGAAATGTAATGGAAAAAAATTACAAAAATTTAGCGAAAAAAGATTAGGTAGTTTTGGTGTCTCAAAGGTCGTCAGAATGCATTCGCAGAGTCTGTTTTATTTTTGCAATTGAACTTTTCTACTCCCGTGTGTATGCTATAGGCTATTTCTTTCGGTAGTGTTAATAAAATTGCATAACCGATTTGCCGTAAATACAATCTCTTGATGGAATTTCGCCAATGGTTCGAAACACACTCTTGTATTTACGCTGGATGAAAATGTTAGAAAAGAAATTCGAAATGAACAATATCTTTTTTTCGAGAATTCGAGAATGAGATGGCCTCGAGATGAAAATCATTTTCACAAACCATCCCATGATTTTTCGGACTTGAGATGACCTTTGAGATGAAAATTATTTTTACTAATAATTTCAAGATTTTTCCAGACGTAGGATGACCTTTGAGATGAAATTTATTTTTACGAATCATCACACACCTTTTTCAAGCTTTCGAGGGTGAGATGAACTTTGAGATGGAAATCATTTTTAAAAATCATCCCAGCCTTTTTTTGAGATTTCGAGGATTTAGGTAACCTCAGAGATAAAAATCATCTTCTCAAATAATGTCATACATTTTCCGGACGTAAGATGACCTTTGAGACGAAAAACATTTAAAAAAAATTATTCCATGCTTTTTTCGGGCATTCAAGGGTGAGATGACCTTTGATATGGAAATCGTGATAAGGTGATCTCTGAGGAGAAAATTATTTTTTCAAATGTCATGAATTTTTCGGGCGTTAGATGACCTTTGAGGTGAAAAACTTTTAAAAAAATAATCCCATGATTTTTTCAAGTTTCTAAGGGTGAGATGACCTTTGAGATAAAATTGATTTTTACGAATCATCCCATATTTGTTTCGAGCTTTCGAGGGTGAAATGACCTTTGAGATCAAAACCATTTTTAAAAATCATCCAACCGTTTTTTGACCTTTCAATGTGAAAGAGATTTTTGGTTTAAGCACTATCCCTAATACGTAAGATCAACTATTGCAATTAAAAAGAATAACCCGAGAATTACTTTACACTGGTGTATTTATGTACTACTGAAAACAGTGAAGTACCTTAAAAATACCTATCCGTCGACTTATTCGCGTTCTATGAATATTTAAAGTTATCTGAAATTATACACGTTTACGCACCGAATATTTAGGCCGAGACCACCAAGGAGTACTCCTGCTCGCTTGTACTAACAGAAAGACACTAATTGCATAGCTGAACAGTGTACTGGGCGTTGGCGCGTAAAGTTACCGGGTACTTATCTGATCAGTGTAGCCGGCTAGCGGTACACTGAATCAGTTAGTACTGTGGAATAAATGTAGGCATAAGATTCTCCTACATATGCCCCATTCATCGGACTTAAAGACTGTTCAGTTTGATGAATCGTCTAAAAGGAGAATCCTAGTTTCACTTCTGCTTAGGAAGGTATATACCTACTGCCCCATCATCTAATCTTAATGGTCTCTTATGTCCGGTGGTCTCGGTTACTCACTGAAAAGAGTCCTATTGTAATACTCAAGACCCGATTCAACATGCAAAAACTTTAATTAACTTTTAACGTAATATAACAGCGCATGAAAAAGACGAATGAACATACATAAACGGTAGGTAAATTTCTTATAAGATAAGTATAAAAATTTCTTAATTCTAATAACAGTCTATTTTTTCGCAGACACTCCACGTTCCAGTCCAAGGATGCCGGCCGAAGCGCATTACGATGACGATGACGACGGAGTACTGCTGACGAGATCATGGATGGATATTTTCGGCGGACGACGACGACGAAACAAGGTACTTTCTTGACGTTTAGTTCCATGACTTACTTTTCATTTGCGATGCGCGCGCAACACTGGAGCCGGTTGAGTTGTCCAGTGTTGCCTAAAATTGTACACACCGTTTTCTCGCCGTCACCCTTTGAAATTAAAAATCAAAAATTTTACTTTTCTGCCCCAGTGCCGATGATAAATCCCAAACGGTACCTTATAGCAATAAATTGCCGTGGTCGCTTTGTTGGGTGATTTGCCCCTGTACTCGAATACGTACAATCTGTTGTTGCGTTGGTAATACCATTTTGAAATTGCGAGTCGAAAGTTAATTCGGGATTTCAAGTACATAATCGGTAACAGAGGCTCCCCTGGGAATAGGCGGGGTGAAGTGTTAACTTCTCACGTGCGTTTGTTTACTTTTTAGATATTAATTTAAAAACAAAAACTGATCTGTTTTCGTTCGTCTCTTATCATTTACGCTGTTAATTACTAACTTAGTCTACCGGTGGTATAGTTGGTTTCTTACGGATAATATTTATTAAATTAATCATAACAGTGGTGAATTTGCTTTTCTTTTTCAGTCTATCGACTCCGGTTTCATCGTAATTTACTGCTTTTGTTACTCTACCGCTACGAGTCTGGTACTTAGCCGGTGGATTGGAGTCCTTCGCAAAAACTCCACTTGTACTTGGCTGCGGGTCAGCTGGAAGACTAGTACTCGGACCATCTGGAAACGGTGGTTCGTACTGTTCGATTTCAGAACGAATTCTGATAGCGGCTCTTTTGCGTATATTTTTTGAATTGTTATCTACTATTGTATTTTCATTCTGTATTCTGACTGCATCAGGTTTATTTATATTTAAGTATGTTTGTATTCTCTGTTCTATTGTTCTTGAGTCTAATTTAGAGGTTAGTTTCGGGTCGGTACGAAGATCATGCAGCTGCTCCTTCGTCAAGTACAAAGTCAGTTGTCGGATGTTGACGACTTTGTCGTCCTTCGGATCATCCGGTGCGGTGATATTATAGTTGTTCGTATCGATACGGGTTACTACTCTGTACGGACCATAGCGTTTTGCGTACAACTTTGCAGAGGTACCCAAATCCTTATTCGATTGGGAGTGAGCAGTCATGACGACGAGATCTCCTGGTTGCAAGATGGTTGGTTCGCCGATGGATTTATTATGCAGGTACTCATCTTTTTCTCGCTGTATACGTCTTCGTTCACGTATCAGTTCAGAGATGGCTTGTAAATCAGTCAGATCTTCTATCTTCTGTGTTACGGACTGTTTCGTGTATACTGCTTTTTTCGCGAGTTCATCTGCAACCATGTTCATCTCTTCGAATTTTCTTGCGTTTACGTGTGAAATTTCGCAATCTTCGAATTTGCTCATCAGTTCTTTTATTTCCTTGTACAGCATACGATGTTTTACCGGCTTCTTGGCAGCGTTTTTGAAATCGTTCTCCGTCCAGTTCTTCATGTACTTGTTGATAGCTAGTACAACGTAGTTCGAATCTGTACGTAAGTGTACTTTCTTTACATCGGATACAAGTGCAATTTCTAACGCTCTTTTTACCGCCATTACTTCCGCCAGGTTGTTCGTATTCGTATACGCTGGGTGACTAATCTGTTCTGAGATGTTAAGATCACATTCTGGTCTGATACAGATACCGATACCTGCGACTGGATCATTTCTGCCGTTATTTGAGCAGGCTCCGTCGACAAATATACGTAAGTATCCGTGTTTGTCGTACAACAGTAAACTTGGGTCAAATTTACCATCGACTAGCTCTTCGCTGGTAATCGAGTTTATTTGTTTTTTTAGTTGCTGCTCGCGCAGTAATTTCAGCTCGTATTTCGCGTTGATTTTGTTGTTTTCTGTCGGTAGGTGTTCAGCAAGTGCGTCCGTTATACCCCACGCTTCAAATGGTTTTATACCGAACATGGACGGTGTATTATTCAGTTCTTCCTCGATGTCCTCGATGTACTGGTCCCAACCATGGTGCGTATACTCATCTGTTTCTTCGTTGGTATTGATCTTTACTCGCAGTTTATCGCCTATACAGCGCATATTTCGTTCAACGCTTGAACTGTTTGCACAATATGGAGTAATATGTGCTATTTTGATGTTATGGTGTTTCAGAGTTTCGTTCCAGAGCTTCGAAGTAAACTGAGCTCCGTTATCCGTTATTATCTTCCGGATTTTTACACCAACTTGTACTACGCTGGCGATTACTTCTGACATCTGATCAACGACGGTTTCCGCTTTCATGTCGTGCATCGGACGAATCCATAATCTGGACGTGAAAATGTCTTTTGCTACAAACAGATACTTCGGTGCGTCATCGTTGTTTGCTACGGGGCCGAACAGATCGACCGATAACACCTCACCGACTCCATACGCTTCGATTTGTGCGTACTCGAGTTTCTTGCGTTTTCCGTAAATTTTATTCATATTACAGATTACGCAAGCTGTTGTTATTTTCTTTACGTACTTCAGAGCATTGGGTGAATAATAAAGACGCCGGAAAATCGTCTCCATCTTCAACGCTCCTACGTGTCCGTATATATGGTGCAAATATTTTACCGTATCTGCAAATAACATGTCCGGTAGAACTGGTACGCTTGTTCCGTCTGCGTACGTTCTGTATAATACCTGTACCTCGTCCGAATTTCTTCGTTTCATCGCAAATTTTCTAGCTTTCGCTCGTTTGACCTTACGTTCGTACGCTGTCAGATCGCCGTCTTGTTCTGTGATCGTCTTTATGATCCGCATACAATCTGGGTCCTGATTTTGCCAAACGTCGATGTTATTGAGTAGGTCTAAAAGTGCTACTTCGGCTGTTTCCAGAAAATTTACTTCGTACGGTTCCAGGTTTGTCTCTATCGAGTACACGGTTATCTCTGCATCCTGATTTTTATACAACTTTTTCTTTATTTTTAGGTCGTATATCAGATCGAAACCGTTCAGAAATGTAATCCAGTTGGCTGCTTTTCTGTGCGTCTGCGCCATTCCAGCGAAAATGTCTACTATCGATCGGAGATCCGATCGGACGTGTATGATTCTGCCATGAAGCCACATCTGCAATTTCTTTATTGTTGAAACCATGGCTTGGACTTCTTTATCAATCATAGTGTACTTCAGCTGATGTTCCTTGAAGGTATGACTCGAATACATAATTACTTCCTCGCAGCCGTCGATAATCTGGTACATTACTGCATTCATCGCGTTTTCTGTGCAGTATGTGTCTAAATGGATATCGAGATCCGGTCGTGGTGGTGTTAGTTTAAAATTTTCACAGTACTTCGCTTCCAATCGCTTGAAAGCTTCTATCTGATCTTTGCCCCATTCCGCGGGGTCCTTTTTTCTCGTCATGCGGTACAACGGTTCCAGAATCTGTTGGTAATCAGGGATGAAACGTCTGTACAAGCCGGTCAATCCTGCGAGAGTTTGGATATCTTTTTCGGTCTTGAGAGCGAATACTCCATTCTTCGTGTGTTTAGCTTTAAATTCTTGGAACTTTTCTATCTTCGCATTCTGTTTACTAATCTTATTTTCAGCCAGTCTGAAACCTAAATGATCGGCTGATTTCTTAAAGAGTTCTGTTTTGTTAGCATTTAGCGTTAGACCGTTCTGACGTATTATATCTAAAATTTCTACAATCAACGCCACCATCTCTTTAAACGTTTTTGCTCGAAGTAGGATATCATCTACATACTTCGATATGTTCTCGCGATCAGGAATTATTTTATTTATTACCTTAATAAATTCTGCTGATGCTATTTTCAGACCGTACGGTAACCGTTCAAATTGGTACACCTGGCCATCGACCTGGAAGCCACAGAACTGACGCGACCATTCATCCAGTACTAGCTGCCAAAACCCACATACGAAATCTAGGGTCGTAAAATACTTGGCTTCTGGGCAGTCAGTGATTATTCTATCGAGTAATGGTGCTTCGTTGTAATTATTTTCGAGTAACGGATTTAACTCGAACGGTGCAAGACATGGTCTAATTTCTCCGTTCTTTTTTACTTGCAGCGTCGTGGTATTGATATACGGGGTGTCTGAAGGGGAGACCCACGCTTTCCGCAACATTTGCTTCATTTTCCGTCGATACGCTGGCATCAGTTTATTACTCGGTTTGTATTTTTCACCTCGAAATTTCGGTATGTTATCTGGATCTTTAAATTTAAAATGTACTGGCTCACCTTTGTACATTCCAGGAAATTTACTGAATGCATCGGATCGTTCTTTCAGTACATCGAAGGCTTCAAGAGCTTCTTCCATCGTGATTTTCTTGGCTTCAACTTCGCCGTTCAACGATGTCCATAATTTGCGTACGAAGATTTCTGGTCCGTCGTCGTAGTCTTCGGGATGGAGGTCTGCATATCTGGAATTCTTCGTATATTTTCCAGTTAAGTGTACCGCTTCTGATTGGTACTTTTCCGTTACGTCGGCGTGATAGACGGTTAAAATCGATTTGTACTCTTTTTCAGCCAAAAATGGGATTTTTACTAGATCAGTTTCACCTGGTGGATGGCAGATAGCGAAACCTGACGCTAGGATAGGTAATATACCTAGCTGTAACATCGAATTGGTACCCATTATAAATATTTTCTTATTTCCTTCCAGAATATAGAAGGGTATTTCCAAATCATGTGGACCCATGCGAAATTGTACTACCAGCACGTGCTCACGAGTCGTAGCTTGCTGATCGTTCGCTACCGATACCGTAATTCCAGTTCCAATGTACATGTACCGTACTTTCAGCTTGTGTTGGTACGTTAGATGTCGCACCATCGCCATAGATAATACGTTGATCGTCGAGCCGGTATCCAGCTGCATTGGGTATTTCATTCCTTCGATCGTAATTGGTACTATGCAGCGTAGGCCTTTTCCACTTGTGATTAGGTGGCTTTTAACCCGGTCGTTCATTTCTTCCATTACTTTCAGCAATGAATTTTCCGGTTTTGGCCGTCCAGCGAGCATTTTCTTCCAATCAATCGAAGTATCGGGTGGTTGTAGGACGTCGGTCGGACCTGTCCTGTCAAATTCTGATTCCAAGCAGCAGCTCTCATACTTTTCGGCCTCTTCTGTCTGAACCGGTGATTCTGTAGCTACGTAGTTCACCTGTACATCAGATTCCTGTTCACTTAACGTTACCGCTGGTTCACAGGTCGCTTCTCCGGTGCAGGTACACTCTGGTGCGTTGTACGTCTGATTGGATTGGGCCTGCCGTAGATTTTTTGGCAGATTTTCATTGTTACATAGCCTCGTAGCTGTGATTACTTTCTGTTCTGTAACCAAGTAACGTTCGCCCGTTGCATCCTTTACGATGTTTTCAGAGAACTCGCGCTTTACCGTTGTGTGTTTTTTCTTAGCTTTTACCGGACGCGGTGGTCTGCGCTGGCGTTCCTGAGCGTATTTCCATTCGTCACTTTTCAACTCTGCAATGACGTCTGGTTTCACCGATTGTCGTGGATAAAATTTGCGATAATGGCCTGACCAATAGAACGATTTTTCGATTGGTATTACATTTTTAGATTTATCGACCGTTAACCGTTTACTAGCTGTTTCTTTTCCATCGACAATTTTGTTTTCTGTTTGCAGGAATAGCATTGCTGGGTTTCGCCACACCGAGACATTTTCGAATCTGGTTAGGCGCAGCAAGATGTTCATATGCGCGTAGTATCTGTTTAGGCTAACAGAATTTTCACCTTCTAGCCTAGGCTTTACAATCGGCATCAGAACTGCAATATGCTTGAATCCCTTCTGTATCAACAGTCGTATGATTTTATTGACTGTTTCTTCGATATACTCGTTCGGTTTGGATGAGTAGTTCAATTCCGCCTGATCGAGCGAAATTAACGCATACTCTAAGTCAAATTCTTGTTTTTCTAGTGACAGGTACAGATTCTCCAGAGGTATTTGTTCTCTCAAAAATGGACACTGTTGCAAGACTGGATCGGGGTTGTTGTCCTTCCGAGCAAGAAAATACGCAATTCCATCGCCTATCAGCTGATATCGATTGCTGTTTATTTCGATCGAGTGTACTGACGGATTTTGACACGTAGCGTTACCCGCAGACGGAGCTGCGACTAATTGTGCTGAGTTGCACTCGTCCGCTACTGGTTTAAATCCCCGTTTTCCGGTGTCTGTTCTGCGCCTATGTCTGTAATTACAGGCGGCGCGCATTGTTCAGGCTGATGGAAATTTCCTGGTACGTACTGTTCACCGGAAGGCTCTGCGTCTTGATCCACATGATGGATCGTTATCGGGTCACTTGGGGTACCTGCCCCAGTACTAGGCCTAGCTGTCTGTGGCCTGGGACCTCCACTTCGGTTCGTGTTGTCGTAACGCGGCTGACCTGACTGGTAAGTACCTCTGTTATCTCGTGGTTGACCGTTACTAGCTGTGTTGACATTGCTAGTAGTTGGACTCGGCCTAACCAAGTTCGTGTAACCTTGGTTTGTTGTGTTTTTAAACGTTTTCTTCTTTTCAGTTCTGGGCTGATCGTTTAAACTGGCCGGTGCTTGTCTAACTGACGAGTGATCGAGATCTTGTTTCATCACTTCAATGAACTCCATGAAGCTGTGCATTGAACTTCTCACCGAAATTGTACATAGCTGATAGAAGTAATCGGGTAATTTCGCTCTTAGTCGCTCGATTACTTTTCTGTCGTTCATGTCTTCCATGTTACACAGCGCCTTTTTCCATTTTTCCAGGAAAATGCCAAACTGTTTGGTACTACCGTCAAATTCAACCGAGTCAAAATGTTCCAACGCTTTCATCTGAATAGGCGGGCTCCATACATCGCTGAGAAAATCTTCTTTTAGGCCTGCGAAAGTTTTTATTTTCACGCTGGTCTTTTTCCATTCCTTAGCATCTGTACAGATTACACAGCCTCTGAATGCATTTATTCTGTCGTTCTCCTCGATTTCGGAGTCGTTGGTGTGTTGTTCAAAAAGTTCGATAAATTCGTGCGGAAAATACTTTTCGGCGTCATCGTATACTACGCCTATCTCTCTGAGCAACTGAGCGCTTAGTTTCTTCTGTTTTTTGTAGATTACATGCTGCGTTGCCGGAGCGGTGCTCGGTGCTGGTCTTTTCTTCAGCTCATCGATTTCTTTCCTTATATCTCCGACTTGCAAGATAGTCGCACACAGATGGGAATCTATCGGTTCTACAATGCTCTTTGCATATTGACAATTCAGCTGTCTCTCTTCGGTGAAACGATTTTCCAGTTCAGATTGGTACTCGCCTACCTGTTCTCTAACCTCGCCTATCTGTCTGGTTAGACGGTGATCGGTTCCGGATACGGTGCCTTTTATATGCTCTACCTCCGACGCGTGCCTTTGCTCGAATGCCGCTAAGCGCCTGGTCGTAATCGCGACCTCTTCGGATGCTTGCTTAGCTGTACTCAACGCTACCGTAGCTGTTCTTCCAACTGCTTCGACACGTTGGTCATTTCTACTCGCATACGTAATTAGACGTTCCATTTCATTTCTCCACATCTGCTCTGATATTTCCTTTCCATTTTCGATAGCGTACATTACTTCGCTGCCTTTTAACTGGTTCTGTATCAGCGGTGGATTTTGAATCGCCTCTGTGTTCGCCGTTAGCTTTTTGATCACCTTCGGTTGCGTAATACTTTTCTGTTCTTTATTCTGTACTGTCATCTGGTTATTCGTGAGTTCTTTTGACAGAGATTCCATCGACTTATTGAGATTATCGAAACTCGTATCGAAAATATTCTCCAAGTCTTTAACACTATCTGTCTTCGGTTTCGATCTTTTTCCAGATGAGTACATATTCGCGATGTTCGTAGCAGCACTTTCACTTGCTTTCCGTTTAATTTGCGCAGCTGGGTCTTCCAACGTAGGTTCTGGCTTTAGCGGAGACATAGTACCCACTGAACTGTACGTTTGCTTAACAATAACTGAACTGACGGAAATAACTCGTCTGAAAAGTAGGCCTAGTGCCACGTCACGAATTTCTTAAAATAACTTAAAATTCTACACAAAATTAAAAATTCAGATTTAGTGACGAGCGTCACTCGTTAATTATTCGTTTAAAAAAATTACTGCAAAAAACGCAGTTAAATAAAAGGAAAAAAAATCTTTCTACTGTCTGATCGCGTGTTTTCACACTCTGACCTGTTGTACTGTGCTCGGAGCAGATTTCAACTTCAGCTCACCTCCTTGGACGTCTCCAATTCGGAAAAAAAAATCGGTCTCTAGCCACTCCTCCGGAAAATTTAGGTGCTTTCTTGAGTCTAGCTGTAGGCTTTTAACAAGAACGCGGTTCGGGCGCCATATGAAAGAGATTATTGGTTTAAGCACTATCCCTAATACGTAAGATCAACTATTGCAATTAAAAAGAATAACCCGAGAATTACTTTACACTGGTGTATTTATGTACTACTGAAAACAGTGAAGTACCTTAAAAATACCTATCCGTCGACTTATTCGCGTTCTATGAATATTTAAAGTTATCTGAAATTATACACGTTTACGCACCGAATATTTAGGCCGAGACCACCAAGGAGTACTCCTGCTCGCTTGTACTAACAGAAAGACACTAATTGCATAGCTGAACAGTGTACTGGGCGTTGGCGCGTAAAGTTACCGGGTACTTATCTGATCAGTGTAGCCGGCTAGCGGTACACTGAATCAGTTAGTACTGTGGAATAAATGTAGGCATAAGATTCTCCTACAAATGTTAATAAGATGATCTTTGAGACGAAAAACATTCTTACAGATTATCTCATGTTTTTTCGAGCTTTCAAGGGTGAGATGACCTTTGAGATAAAATTAATTTTTACGAATCGTCCCATTCTTTTTTCAAGCTTTTGAGAGCCAGATGACCTTTGATATAGAAATCATGATAAGGTGATCTCTGAGATGAAAATAATTTTTTTAAATAATGTCATGAATTTTTCGGGCGTAAGATGACCTTTGAGACGAAAAACTTTTAAAAAATAATCCCACGATTTTTTCAAGTTTCTAAAGGTGAGATGACCTTTGAGATAAAATTGATTTTTATGAATCATCTTGTATTTGTTTCGAGCTTTCGAGGGTGAAATGACCTTTGAGATAAAATTAATTTTTACGAATCGTTCCATTCTTTTTTCAAGCTTTTGAGAGCCAGATGACCTTTGATATAGAAATCATGATAAGGTGATCTCTGAGATGAAAATAATTTTCTTAAATAATGTCATGAATTTTTCGGGCGTAAGATGACCTTTGAGACGAAAAACTTTTAAAAAATAATCCCACGATTTTTTCAAGTTTCTAAAGGTGAGATAACCTTTGAGATAAAATTGATTTTTATGAATCATCTTATATTTGTTTCGAGCTTTCGGGGGTGAAATGACCTTTGAGATGAAAATCATTTTTAAAAATCATCCCAAACTTTTTTGACCTTTAATTGTAATAAGACGACCTTTGAGACGAAAAACATTTTTACATATCATCTCATGTTTTTCGAGCTTCCAAGGGTGAGATGGCCTTTAAGATAAAAATCTTTTTTAACAATAATCATTCCTAGATTTTTCTAGGCCTAAGATGACCTTTGAAATAAAATCGATTTTTACGAATCATCTTATACTTTTTTCGAGCTTTCGAGGGTGAAATGACCTTTGAGATGAAGATAATTTTTAAAAATCATCCCAACCTTTTTTTGAGCTTTTTGAGGGTAATAAGGTGACCTCAGAGATAGAAATCATCTTCTCAAATCACGCCATGAATTTTCCGGGTGTAAGATGACCTTTGAGATAGCTGGAAGCTAGAAGGTAGCTAGAAACTAGAAACTTCGTGCAACCTTGTATTATTTGAAGGAAAAAATTTGGGTTTGATTTCATGTAAGATGGGAAAATTCGTTCAATTTAGTTAAATCCGAACTGTAAAAATGGAAAAACTAGAATTTTCGTTGCATATTTTGACTTTGACCGAGTTTTGGGTCATTAATTCGACTTTTCGTGAAATTTTTAAATATTGTTAATACAAATCATCAATTTTTTACGTTTTTGACGACATTCAAGACATTTTATCAATTTTGAGGTCATCTTGAACAGTTCTAAAAAATGGCAACGTTTTTTTAAATTTTTAAATCAATGTTTTAAAAAATATCGAATTCCTTTGATATTATTCTCCGGCCCCTTCCCCCTTGGAAAAATTATATAATTATTAATATGACCTCTAAAATTAATTAAATGATAATTTGTTTACGCCCTTAACGTCATTCCACATTGAGCTGCAGTAAAATTACTAGAAATTAGGAGATTTCTGGACTAAAATTTTCAACGTTTAAAAATCAAACACCCCGAATCGGTCCAATTTCAGAAATTCAACCAGTTTCCTACGATCCCACGTGTTTCACGAAATTCCAATCAAGATTTCTCCCCGAAACCCGTATATTTTATTCTGGAAAATAAATATTATTTCGGGAGGATTCCATTCTGTATAGGGAATATCTATCAACTTTTTGTATCAGCAACGAACTAATATTTTAATATCAAAAAAATAAGCGAAGACGAAGCCCCCTTTAAATACGATTTTTTTCATTTTCGAGGGTTCCATTGTTGACTACGGAGAAAGAATGGATCCGGCGAACAAAAGCTCACCCGAAGATGCGAATTTTCGTCACTCGGTTTATTTTTTCTCGCCGCGGTAACTCTTGATCAAAACGATACGTGATCTGGATGAGGGACGGGTACCAGGGCCGGGGAGAAATATTAACGAATAATAGTAATTTTCAATCATAACGAGAAAGTATTCGTTTATTTTTTCACGCTTTCGATTTACGAAGGAAAAAAACCGAGGTATTTACGAGATACGCAGGGTACCCAGAAGGTACCTTCAACAATGCGCATTCATTAAGAAAATGAAGCATATAAAGTTTATTTAGAGAAGGAAAAAATCGCGAACCGATGAAATAAGCGAGGGAAAAGGCTCATAAGCGAATGACCTTTTCTCTGTTGCACGTACGCGGTTCTTTTTTCTTCTTTCACGTTCGCGCCCCAAGGAGAGAAATTGGAAGAGCGAATGCGGTCGAGTGGTGTATTTTTTCCCCAGAATACGCGTAGCTTCGCTCGTCGTTTATCGTGCTGCAGTAATTTTATACGATGGTGTTTGGCGTTGAAAAAAATACAAAGCGGAGCCTCGCGAGGGGAGGTGGAAAAAGAGGAAACGTTAATAAATTAAAATCTTACTAAGCTTGATAATTGTTGTTTACAAGAAAAAAGATTTTCTTCGGAATTATCTCCGTTTTGGTGAAATTTTTTCCGCTCGTCTGTCTTGTTTGTATTCTTTTTTAAAAAGAGAGTTTATTTTCTTTTTAAATGGAACTTTAATGGGAGTAGCCGTCGCGCTAAATTAAAAGTCAACTGTCATTTTTTTTTCTCTCGCATACTCCAAATGCTCGTCTTCGCGTAGGGCTCGTCTCGTCGTCGTTTTTTTCTCTCCAGAAGCTCTTTTTTTTCTCTTTTTCGAATTACTCGGGTATTCTTTTGTTCGACGTCGACGCGTATTCAACAAATTTCGTCGTCGAGACGACCCACCCTCGGACTAATTAATAAATAACGCCCATCTGCGAATTGCTATGAATAGCGAACCGATTACCAGCCTTGATCAGCACACGCTTTTTCAATATCACGGATACCTACGAAAAAATTCTATAGATCGGAATTAAAAAGAATATAAGAAAAGCCCTCGGAAAAAGGAAAAACTCGAATCGCCGGGCACAAAGTAAAAAGTCAAACAGCAATAAAACGCTGTAAAGGCGAACCGATCTCGTTCGGTCGAATTTATATATTAAACAAACGCATCTACTGTTATTATAATGCGAAACCCATTGAAAAAGTATATTTTCTGATGACCATAAAATGGCTTTTACGAGTCTGTTTCTCACTCGAAAAAAAAAACGGGTCAGCATCTCATTGAAATTTATAGCTCAAAGTTTTATTATCGGTTCAGTCGAAAAAAGTAAAAAAAATTACAACGACAAAGGAAAAAAAAAAGGTAGCTAACATAAGGATAAAGCTAATAATTTATTATGTTTTTTGGGGAAAAAATCTTATACAACGAATGTAAATTGCCAACGTAATCTGATTTAGGTTTTACAATTCTACTGCGCGAAAGGAAAAAAAAAAACATGAGAAAACGAACGCTATTGCGAAAATTTTCCTCGCTGGTAATTTTTCTATTCTACCATGTACGTATATTTAGGAGATGGGCTAAGTATCCGGAGCCGTGTGATATATGTTATGATTTGCCGGGCGTTCGTCGTAATTTAATCACGATATAATCATTTTTGGCAAAATTTACCTTCGTCGTTCGTGTCGGAGATTTTATCCGGCGATGGGTTTTTACGGGCGAAACGGGATTAACGAGATGAGAACTCGTGTAATGTTAGTGAATAGCGTACAGGACTGGAGAATACGCAGATAAAGAGGTGAATGATCCGTTTATACGCTAAGTCGAGTCATTCTGGCGAAATTCGTGGCGCGAAATGCAACTTCGCAGGTGAGCAGTGTGCGGAAATGGCACGATGATGATTTTGTGTTATGACGCGTCGAAGAGGGTTTGAATTTCGAGTGTAAAGGAAACAACCCATCAGCGACGGAGAGACGAGAATGAAAAATAATAATTGAGTTTACGATGTTGCTTTCGCCTTTCGTTCGTCGGTATTCGTCCGTCAGACTCGGGCGACGCAACAAGTTTTTTATTCTTTACGCCAAATTACCGCTGGGTAGAGTTCGTACAGAGATGTAAAATGGTAGGTAAATTTATTCGTAAATTATCGCGAGTACGAATACAGATTTGCTCGTGGTAATTACCTCGAATTAGACGAATTACCGTGATGGTAAGTTGAAATTACCGGAATTAAGGGCGAGTTACGAATAATGATTGTTAATGAGATGGTATTGCTGGTAAGGTAATGTGTACAGGATCAGCATTATGGTGCAGAAAAAATTATTGTAGAGGATTAGGATCAAGTAATGGTATCATCGATTTTCAATGTTTAGTTTGAAATTATGATGATTTATTGTGTGGGTAGGGTCGTAATTTACTTCAAGACTTCTGAAATGTTTGTCCTCTGAGAGATGCAATGATTGGTTAATTATTGTCATTCATCACAGAAATAAATAACTATTATGTCGAAAATATAAAACTGGATCATGTAATTACTTTAAATCGCCGAAAAATTACCGTAATTCAGAGTACAGCTGAATCAATTTCATATTTCTGTGATGTGATAACGTCAACTGAACGACATAATCATGATAATTCATATTTACTAGCAATAATATAATTGTACTTGCAATATTCAACACTTAATTGCGGTAATTAAGTCATAATAACAGTAATTTACTCAAAACTACGGCAATTTACTCGAAATTACAGTTTTTACTCTAAATTAAGGTAATTCACTTTAACTTACGGTAATTTACTCGAAATTACGGTAATTTACCCGAAATTACGATAATTTACCCGAAATTACGGTAATTTACCCGAAATTACGGTAATTTACCCGAAATTACGGTAATTTACTCGAAATTACGGTAATCAACTCGTAATTACCGTAATTTTACCCGCAATTATGGTAATCAACTCGTAATTACGGCGATTAACTCGTAATTACAGTAATTTACCCAAATTTATGGTAATTTACCCGAAATTACGGTAACTTACCCGAAATTACGATAATTTACCCCAAATTACGATAATTTACTCGTAATTACAGTAATCAACTCGTAATTACGGTGATTAACTCGTAATTACGGTAATTTACCCAAAATTCGAGTAATTCTTTTAAACTTATGGTAATTTACCAAGAATTGCGGCATTCACTTGTAATTACAGTAATTTACCAAGAATTGTGGTAATTTACCAAGATTTACAGTAATTGACCTGGAATTGCGGTAGTTTATCCGTAATTATATTTCTTACTGGAAATTAGGAGTTGTTATTATGGTAATTCACAGAGAATTTTGGTAATTTACTACTCTCTCATTTTAGTCCAGTGGCAAACTGCAAGTAAACTGCAAAAGATGATAGAGGCGTGAAATTCGGTATGGTGAATAAGGACATCATAACGAATTTTTAGAGCCCGGGAGCCCATCGCCAAACCCCAAAGGAGGGAGTGGGGGGAGGTTTTAAGGGGGGTTCCGCCCCCCATTTTTCGAAATTGGACTATCGACCCTTTTTTGGTGTCATTTCCAAATGACTGAATCCCGCTGAGTTCAAAAATGCCATTACTTTCAATATCCGAGTGAGAGAAGTCCCTCAAATTTGAGATTTCTCTACTCGTATTTTCACATTTTTCCTCAAAACTGCCTAAAAATCATATTTTTCCAACTTTGCACACCCTGCCGACCTCCCAACTAAATTTTTATTACGATTTTCGAAATGTACGGGTAGATTACCATATATATTGACCTTTTTCATCTTTCCATACCCCTGCTCTGAGTGAACAGAGGGGTCTAAAGGTACTGAAATTGCACCAATTTTTCACATTTTTGGGTAAAAATCACAATTATTTAATTATATACGAGATAATGTTCATGGGTTGAAGTTTTTTATGCGATGTCTGGGTAGTACAGGTCCAACAGAATAAATACAAGCCCAGAGGCACCCCGTATACCCCTCTGCAGGGGTGAGGGGGGTCATTTTTGATTAGCGTTATGTCCGATTTTGACCACTTTGAAAGTGAAATTAGTTTTACAATTTTTTTCACCCAAAAAAAATTACTGAATAATGTTTTCTGACGTTCCTCGATCCAGATCAGTCGATGATTTTTTATTAAATGCAAGTGGTAAGGGTGACTATTTAGGGGAAGGGGTAACATTTTGACAAACAAATTGACATACGTATCAAAACCCTAGATTTCAAAACGTATGTCTATTTTTTTGTCAAAATGTTACTCCTCCCCCTGAATGGGCTCACCCCTCCACACCCCTGGGTTTTAATCGAAAAATCGGTAACGTATTTGAAATCAGCGCCATCGAAAACCTACACTGAGAAAAATGGAGAATGAAAAATGAATAGAAAGTGTTGCAAAAAATTATAAATTTTATTCAAAAAAAATAAATTTTATTCAAAAAAAATAAATTTTATCCAAAAAAAAAATAAAGTTTATTCAAAAAAATAATAACGGGGCACCATTCGCAAAATTAGCAATTTTTATCAAAAAAAAAAATAAAATTTATCACGAAATTTGGTAAAGTTTATTGCATAGAAAATAAAGTTTGTCAATTTTGCGATAAATATTATTATTTTGCAATAAATATTATTATTTTTTGAATAAATTTTACTAGTTTTGTGAATGGTGCCTTTTTATTATTACGTTTAATAAAATTTATTTTTTATTTTTTTGAGTGTAGATTTCAATACGTATGTCGATTTTTTTGTCAAAATGTTACCCCTTCCCCTAAATAGTCACCCTTACCACTTGCATTTAATAAAAAATCATCGACTGATCCGGATCGAGGAACGTCAGAAAACATTATTCAGTAATTTACTCCGCGATTAGGTGTTGAAAAAAATTGTAAAACTTATTTCACTTTCAAAGTGGTCAAAATCGGGCAAAACGCTAATCAAAAATGACCCCCTCACCCCTGCAGAGGGGTATACGGGGTGCCTCTGGGCTTGTATTTATTCTGTTGGACCTGTACTACCCAGATATCGCATAAAAAACTTCAACCCATGAACATTATCTCGTATATAATTAAATAATTGTGATTTTTACCCAAAAATGTGAAAAATTGGTGCAATTTCAGTACCTTTAGACCCCTCTGTTCACTCAGAGCAGGGGTATGGAAAGATGAAAAAGGTCAATATATATGGTAATCTACCCGTACATTTCGAAAATCGTAATAAAAATTTAGTTGGGAGGTCGGCAGGGTGTGCAAAGTTGGAAAAATATGATTTTAAGGCAGTTTTGAGGAAAAATGTGAAAATACGAGTAGAGAAATCTCAAATTTGAGGGACTTCTCTCACTCGGATATTGAAAGTAATGGTATTTTTGAACTCAGCGGGATTCAGTCATTTGAAAATGACACCAAAAAAGGGTCGATAGTCCAATTTCGAAAAATGGGGGGCGGAACCCCCCTTAAAACCTCCCCCCACTCTCTCCTTTGGGGTTTGGCGATGGGCTCCCGGGCTCTAAAAATTCGTTATGATGTCCTTGTTCACCATACCAAATTTCACGCCTCTATCACTTTTTGCAGTTTATGTCCAAAAAAATGCAATCTGCCACTGGACTATTTCTAAATCAGTGTAAGTTGTCAAAAATCACTGAAAAACTGTCAGAATTGCAGTACAGTAATAAATCAGTGAAAAAGTTTTCACTGAAAGGAAGTCAGTGAAAGAAAATCACTGGAAATCAGTAAAAATTCACTGAAAACCCAGTGATATTTATGAAATTCACTGAAAATTCTGTGAAATTCTTTGAATAATCAGTGAAAAATCGCTGAAGATCAGCGAATTTCACTGATTTTTGCTGTGCTGTAATTCTGACTATTCATCAGCGATTTTTCACTGATTCGGAATGAGAGAGTAGTAATAACGGTAATTTATTCAGAAGTAAGTTAATTCACCAGTGATTACGATTATCTCGCGTGGAAAAAAACCACTGGTTTCTTGAAAATACCGCGTCTTTTTTCGATACTTATGGTTTTTCGTGAAATATCATTTGTTCTTTTGAAGTACCTACTTATAGTTTTTGACCATGCACTTGAAAAACCATTCAGTAGTTTTTTAAGAATACCAACAGTAATTTTAGAGCAACTCCATTGGTTCTTAAATTACTTTGATGATGCGAAAACTCATCATCGGTTTTTAAATTGTTATCAATAGTATATTTTGAATCCCTGAGTACTGGGAAGAGTATAAACGATTATGGTTAAAATGGTGGGAAATAGAATGAACATTTTGGGAGGCCATGGTGCAAGCCGTAGAGGAGGCAGATTATTTTGCCTACAAAAATTTTTTCTGGCTAGATTTTTAAATTCTTTTCTTATTCATCAAGAGAATGGAGATCCTAAACTGTTAATGTACTTATTTCAGTTATTTCTACATTTTTATCGCTATTTTAAAAATAAATGACCCACTAATGGTCATTGGTTAC
Source organism: Pseudococcus viburni (assembly GCA_033439095.1). Classification (NCBI taxonomy): domain Eukaryota; kingdom Metazoa; phylum Arthropoda; class Insecta; order Hemiptera; family Pseudococcidae; genus Pseudococcus; species Pseudococcus viburni. The sequence continues at coordinate 712,960 of JAVBJF010000134.1, forward strand.
TTATGGTTAACGTATATCCAAAATTACCATACCATTTAAATTATCAACGATTTTTCTCACATGGGATTTTACTTGTTATTGGAGTAACTTACTGAGAAATATGACCGTTTTTAGTTATTACGGTGATTTACCAGTAATTACAGCGATTTACCAGTAATTACGGCGATTTACCAGTAATTACGGTGATTTACCAGTAATTACGGTGATTTACCAGTAATTACCATCGTTTATCGCAAATAACGGTAATTTATCACCAAAATACAGTAACTTACTGGGAATTACAGTAATTTACAGAGAATTACGGCGATTTACCGGGAATCACAGTAATTGACCGAGAATTACAGTAATTTACCTAGAATTGCAGTAATTTATTGAGAATAACAGTATTACCAGTAATTACATTAATTTACCGACCATTACGGTAATTTATCGGTAATTACAGTGATTCATCGGTAATTAAGGTTATTTATCAAAAATTACAGTAATTCACAAGAAATTATGGTAAGTTACCAATTCACCAAGTATTTCGGTGATTTATTGAGAATATCAGTATTATCAGGAATCACATTTATTTACCGGTAATTATGGTAATTTACAGGTAATTATGGTAATTTACCAGTAATTACAGTGATTTGCCAAGAATTACAGCAATTCACAAGAAATTATGGTAATTTACTAATTTACCAAAAATTCCGGTAATTTTCCGAGAATAACAGTACATTATCGAGAATCACATTAATTTACTGGGAATTACAATAATTTACCTGTAATTATGGTAATTCATCGGTAATTACAGTGATTTGATGGTAATTACAATGATTTACCAAGAATTACAGTAATTTACCAATTTATGAAGTATTCCGGTAATTTACCGAGAATAGCAGTATTATCGGGAATCACATTAATTTACCGGTAATTATGGTAATTTACCAGTAATTACGGTGATTTGCCAAGAATTACAGCAATTCACAAGAAATTACGGTAATTTACCAATTTACCAAGAATTCTGGTAATTTTCCGAGAATAACAGTATTATCGGGAATCACATTAATTTACTGGGAATTACAATAATTTACCTGTAATTATGGTAATTCATCGGTAATTACGGTGATTTGTCGATAATTACAATGATTTACCAAGAATTACAGTAATTTACAAGAAATTACTGTAATTTACCAATTTATCAAGTATTCCGGTAATTTACCGAGAATAGCAGTATTATCGGGAATCACATTAATTTACCGGTAATGACAGTAATTTACCAAGAATTACAGTAATTTACAAGAAATTCCGGTAATTTACCAATTTACCAAGAATTCCGATAATTTACCTATTTACCAACAATTCCGGTAATTAACCGAGAATAGCAGAATTATCGGGAATCACATTAATTTACCAGAAATTACGGTAATTTATCAATTTACCAAGAATTTCGGTAATTTACCAGTAATTATAGTAATTTGTCGGAAAATGCAATACCTAATTCGTCAGAAATTGTGGTAATTCATCATAAAAAATATATTTATACTTTATAATGATGGTAATACTAACTAAAATTATATTTTCACTCTATTTTTAAATAATTAATACAAGTTCTTGTTAAATCAGAATATTTTTTACTCATTGAGCATATAGGTGAGGTGAAGTAATATTGATGAAGTTTGGTCATTACGAGTAGATAGGTATATCATCAGCTGGACTTCATATATGTAAAACACGCCATGCCGAATATGGTCATTTTTCATATGTACCTACTTTATAGTACCTATTGCGTATATGATTTGTAGATAATTCCGAATTACATTCCATTCGACGAATGATCGTTCATTATCCACGCGATATACTTTCACGAGCGGAAAACCCCCACGTCGTAATTTATTTCCAACTCTTCGTACTTAAAATCGTCGAAAAATCAGTTCGTTTTCTCGTACATTTTAAGAAATTAGACGTCGCAAAAGGCTATAATTCGTTCACCTGCTGCCGTACAAGGCACCATTCGAGCTTTAATTTTAAAATATACGCTCAATTACAATCTGGAAATTACCTTACCGACCCATCGACTTGTACAAAAAGCACCAAGCAAGCGCCAGACCGTCAAAAGCCTGAGAAAAAGGTTAAAAGTAACGTCCGCGCATACCGGCTCATTAGCTCGAAACCATTGTACAATAACGTTGAGCTATACAGCGGTCCCACCGACTACTCGTATAGCTCGATTCGAATCGACACCGCTAATTAATCTAAACTCGGACCACAAATCGATTAAAGCCAACAGATTTCCGCAACGTTGGACCATTAAAATAAACAAAATAATCATCCTTCTTGTCACCGCCGGCACCTCTTCGCCGTACAATCTTCAAAGGGCATTTCGTTCAGATTCGCACATTATCCTCTCCCAGCCCGCATCACGTTGACTGGATACCGTAGCGAACAAACGTAATAATTCTTTTCCAACTTATATCGCGGAAATCCCTCGCTGAGAAAAATGCACAGCACCGCGAAATACGCGAATCGTTAAAAATACACCGAACTGTGGTACCTATCTGGTACTTACTGGGGTTTACGTATAACTCGAAACGTATCAAGCAGCAGTTTTACTCGATGGAAATTTACTTCTTTAACCATATTTCATGGCGTTTTAAAAACTTAGTAAAAAAGAAACCCCGGTTGTGTTCTAAAGCGCGCGCGAACGAGAAAAAAAAACTGGAAAAAATTATAAATTACCAGCAAAATGATGTATTTGAAATACTTCGTTAAGTCGCGTTTAAAAATTCTCGAGAAAAAAACTTTTCTCAAACTTTTTCCTCTTATTCTTCGGGGAGAATAATTTTCGTTATGTTAAGGACTTTACAAAACGCGGTCGGATTCTTCTTTTTCTTTTGACATTTGAGAATTTATCAAAAAGAAGAAAAAGTGAAAAGGAAAAAAATCTCGAATGGTGAAGCGGTATTAAACCATTCTTTTTTCCGACTCTCATTACCGATCAATTTACGTTCTAGGAGGGGTGCGGTGATCCCCCTGAGTCAACGATGAGTACCTGCCCTCCTATTTTCCAAGTACCACCATTCCCATTTTCACCAGTGCTCTGAATTTTTTACAAACTGTACTGGTGACCTGCGCAATTTTCCAAAATTCGCAACATTGAGTGAAAATTTAAATTTTTTCCAGCAAATTTTTTCGGCCGAAAATAAGTTTTTTAACTAAAAGTGACCAATTTTAGAAAATTGTGCTTTAATCGACCAACTTGGTCATCAATTTAGGTAATCCGTGATTAAAGGTGGCGAAGTTCGTATAGACTCTTTTTATGAGCTTTTCTCCAGTGCTGGAGAGCTCCAAAATTTTCTGAAGGTTCCGAAACGTCTCAAAACCATTACCAATCGATTCGGGAGGTCAAAAATAGGGTATATACCAAATTTCAGATTTTTTCGTTGATTAGATCAAATTTTCATATTTTGCAGAGCGATGAGGTAATTTTTAAATTTCAAAAATTCACCAAAATTCGGGAAATACGCTTCACCACCTCAAATTTTGGATATTCGATTCTTTGATGATGTACATTCGATGTATTTTTGTTTCAACTAAAAACGTTTTCATTGAGTTGGAATACCTCTCTTGTTAATTATGAAAAAGTAATGGAAATTGCATGTTTTTTTGGTTTTGATTTTTTTTGAGCTTGTTGCATCCAATTTTGGAATCAGAAAAATTACTTGTGAATCTGACAACTTCCCGTCGTGCAATTTTTTTGCAATTTGCGACAAAATGCAATATGTCACAAATTGCATTCTGTCGCACTTTTGTCGCAAAATATTTCGTGACAATTTGCGACAGAATGCGACAGAATGCAACCATCTGCGGCAGACCACGAGTTTAAACAATCTATGAAACATACTCGTGGAAAGGACAATCATAAATACGATTTTTATATTCAATAGATAACATCAACAGTCGTTCAAAAAAAATATGTTGATATTGTTAACCAACCGTTTGTCATTGGTTCTGACTTCTGATTGGCTTTGAATTCCTACTTAATTATCTACCTAGTTGAATTTTTTTCATTTTCCATGGAATTTGGCAACCAACGATTTTTTTTCGATGCCCAAGTATTTGGTTGCATTTTATCGCATTCTGTCGCATTCTGTCGCATTTCACATTCTATCACACAATGTTCAAAGTAGTTTTGCGACCAAATGCGACAAAATGCAACCGAATGCGACAAAATGCGACTGGTATGTCACAAATTGCAAAAGTGTCGCAAAACTAGCAGAAATATCGCATTTTTTCGACATTTATTTTGCGACAGAATGCAACTGTTGCAAAAGATTTGCACGACGGGTTGACAGAATCAATAAAAGAAATTTCCACCCGGGACAACCTTTAATTTTTTTTTGAAAATTTAAACATGGAAAAAAATGTAGAAATATGAACCAAAAATGTTCAAAAAATTCTCATAAAATATTTCCCGTTTTGTTGCCCTATCACTCTTCTGTAATATGGCAGGTAGAAGTTATTTAAATTTTTTCTGACCCCCAAAACGACCTAGAATTTGGCCTTCATTTAAAATCGCCTTTGGAGGGAGGGGGTTTGGTGAAATTTCACAATACGTTCATTTAGTACCTACCTTTATATACGTGCCAAGTTTGAAAAAAAATCTTTTGAATACTGGAGCGTATTTTGAGGCCCCCCCCCCCCCAGGGATGAGGTAAAAATTCACTCATGCGCTCTAAAATCATATTTTCATTGTAGAGGGAGTAAAAGTCTACTTTTACTCCCTCTCGCGAATCGCTCGAGTGCTCAAACTCGACTTTTACTCCCTCTACAATGAAAAATATCGTATGCAACTCGGGAGATAAATGATTTTCGACGATTTTGAGTTATTTCCCTCGCTTCGCTCGGGCAATAAACCTCAAAATTCGTCGAAAATCACTTTATCTCCCTTGTTGCATAATATACTATTTACTTAGACAAGTCGAATGGCATGAGAATTTTCTCAAAAGTTCCACCAGAGGCCAAATAACTCCTTTATTATACCAGAGCCTTTCGAAATTTTGGAGCTTATGGGGACAACGAGGAAGTGAAGAGTCGCATACAAAAAAAACTGAATATTTCGTACTCATCATACCCAAAAATATCATGAATAATGTCACATGTTTTTCGATTTTTTTGAATTTTGGCCATATTTTGGGGCTTGTAGGGGGTTCTGAGAGGTAATATGGGAAAAATGATTGAAAATTCGAATTCAGCGTTACTGAAAACGTTGAAATGATAGGTATGCCACATTACATTCGGTATGAATTTTGACCAAAATTGTCGATCCCTGCGCCCCCACCCCCTCGGGTGACGATATGCCATTTTGAAAATGTATTGTTGAAAATAAGATAAAAATATTTTTTCATTGTAATTTTTCAGATTTTTAAGTGGTAGCTTTAAACTTTCAAGATTTTGAAAATCTGAGCTTTTATTTCAAAAATTCAGTTTGAGTTTTTTTTTTAAATTTGAACACTGATTCACAGGTCGACATTTTTAAACTTTTGAAATGCTGTTTGAGGTTTGATGGGTGATTTTCATAGTATTTTTCGCACTGATCACGAAAAAAGCAGCGAAAAAATTCCATCGCTTGAGGATTTTTCACAATTTGAATTTTTCGTTCAACAGTTTTTCTACTATTTTGGTAACTTTTACCACTTCAAGTCGATTTTCTGAGAAAAGGAAGGATTTTACGAAAAAAATGAATGGAACATAAATTGTAGAGCGTCAAATTTTCTACCAATAAAGTTCGATTAGGTTTTTCTTAGGAGCTTAGCTTTCGAGATATTTCAGCTCAAAGTTCAAAGTTCAACTTTTTTTAAAAATTAAAAATATCTCAAAAACTAAATCCGGAAAAACTGTAATCATAATTATTCGAATTTGGCACTAAAAAATGAATTAGAATCGCCTACCAGCGAAATTTGAGTGATGGAGAAATTTTAAAATCAGCGCTACATTTTAGACTATAAACAGTGATTGAAAAAAGAAAAAGAAAATGCTGTTTTAAATTTAATGGGTAATTAGGTATTATATTATTTTTCACGCAGATCACGAGAAAAATGGTGAAAAAATTCCAGGACGACAGGATTTTTCATAATTGTAAGATTTTTCGTTGAAAATTTGTTTTACACTTTTTGATGTAATATTTGACCCTTGAAGTCGATTTTATGGAGAAAGAAAGGGTCCTACGAAAAAAATGAATGGAACATAAATTGTAGAGCATTAAATTTCCTACTTGTAAAGTTCAATTAGTTTTTTCTTAGGAAGCTTAGTTTTTGAGATATTTTCAATTTTTAAAAAAATTGAACTTTGAACTTTGAGCTAAAATATCTCAAAAGCTAGCCTCCTAAGAAAAAACTAATCGAACTTTACTGGTAGGAAATTTGACGCTGTACAATTTATGTTCTATTCATTTTTTTCGTAGAACCCTTCCTTTCCTCAGAAAATCGACTTTAAGGGTCAAAAGCTATCAAAAAATTAGAAAAACCGTTGAACGAAAAATTCAAATTGTGAAAAATCTTGAATAATGGAATTTTTTCACTATTTTTCTCGTGATTTTCCATGTCGACCTGTGTTATGAACCTACTTTTAATTCTCTACAAAACTGCGCAAACAATTTCAACTCAAGTCTAGCCAATTTCAAGATATGAGCCTTCAAAGTTTACCCCTTTCACAAAAAATCTCAAAATTACAAGTCCCGCCCCCACCCCTTGGAAGCGTTGAGGCTGAGATGACGGTGATTCCTTCATTAGACCATCGAAAAAAATGTATAAAAAAATTGAGCAAATTCAGAAAACCCAAACTCACCCCCTCCCTCCCCTCCCCCCAAAAAAAAGATCAGCCATGATTTACTCATCGAGAATATATTCTCACCCCATCCCTTCGTTCTAGGAGTTGTTTCCGCAGCTGCGTGAAGTTCCATATTCATCGGTATCGCGACTCGATGTATGTTTTCTTCCAAAGCTCATAAACTTTCCCCCATAACCGGCGAAGAAAGGAAAAAATCTCACCAATGACCGATTCCACAATGGTCAGTGTACTAAAAACACAGAAGCTGCCGAAAACTTCTCGTTCAATGCATCGACCCCGAAGCAAACAAACGGAAAAAGTTTTATAGTCCGGCATCGAAATTCCGGCATCCAGTCGGCGTTTCCTTTTCATTTGTTGAATTTTACCTCATCCTTTTCATGCACCGAACGAATATTATACCATCGTAATTTCCCATCTTTCTCTTTATATCCAAACAAACAACTTATGTTTTTACTATCCGTAATAACCGCCAAATTTCCATTGTTCGTACCCTTCTCTCCCACGCAGAAAAACTTCTCGCGGTGCCCTTTAATCCAGTATCTTTCAATCTGCGCTTTCGGTTCAGTTTTAAAATAACACATGGCCAAAGTTGAATTTTAAACGGCTTCGTACGTTTGAATTGTCGGCGAACTGGCGAGAAGATGAACACGGCTGGGATCTGTGTCCATGGCGTCCTCTCTATGGTAATGTTTACTCGCGTGTAACATGTAGTTTGCTTCCGAGTTCGCTCACAGTTGCATAACTCTTCTTATACCATGTACCTGCTACATACATACGGTTGCCTTCTTCATCCAGCGTTTCACCTCGAGCCACCCCCGCACTGTGGAAAGTTTCTTTCGTAAACGAACGTATGTATATGTTAATATATTTAATAGAGTTAAAAGGTTGGCATTTTATTTGATGTTAATTCGTCCTTCTTCGTCTACCACACTCTCGTTATTCGCCGTGCTCGCAGGATGTGGAAAACTAGGTCGTTAAAATACGAGTAGTTTTATACCTCGGTTGCCACCTTCATTTCCGCTCCACTCGCAGCGATATCGTACCGCAGTACCTACATATATCATACGGATATATAAAATTAAATTGCAAATTAAATAAGCGCATGCATTTTTATTTATGCGCCAATTTACGATTCTCCGCTGGTATTCGGCCAGCGATGGTGGAAAAAAATGCGATATTAAATCGAATATCGACCCTTTTCTGTGTCCTTTCCTCGTTCCTGTTTGGAGAAGGAATGACGTGACATTTGATTTTATTGGAAATCTGGATTATGTGCCGGTGAATTGGCGTGAATTTTTTTTGGGGATTTGAAAATTCTGACTTGGGGTTGGCTTGAAACATGGAGCATTTTTCAGTTTGCTACCTAATTTTTAGGTATCAATTTTCATTTTGAATGAATTTTTGTATTGATCGAGGGAAGATTTCATTGCCATAGAAATAAATGTTCTCCATCGAGTTTAAAAACTTACATTCCAGAAATCCAGAAATGGCGGTGGATGCCTACGTCAGAGAATGTAGCTATAGGTACAGTAGGGTGGATAGAAAAAAAAAACATTTTTCTGGATTTTGACGAAAATTGGTGCAATTTTTTACTTTGAGTGAGAGATTTCCCAAAAAAAGTTCAAGGTTCCTCACCTAAAAGGCTACAAACCTAGGGATTTCAAACTAAGGCCATTTTCGAAAAAAACGTGGGTTTCCCACCTGCTGGGAACCGTGGCCATCCCCCTACCCCTAAAATGGTGCGATTTGAGTTTCTACTACATACCTCCTTGAACCATTCGCTTCGAAAAGGGATACCACTTTTCACCTACATTAAGGTGGCTGAAATTTGAGGAATTCTTTAATTATTATCAGGAAATAGGAGTCGACTCCGGAGTCGGAGTCAAACTGACTTCAAATTGACTCCGACTCCGGCTCGACTTCGGAATCAGGCCGGAGTCAGGGAGTCAAGGTCATAGATTGACTCCGGAGTCAAGCGGAGTCAAGAGTCATGGTCATGGATTGACTCCGGAGTCAAGCAGAGTCAAGAGTCAAGTTCTGAAAATGACTCCGGAGTCAAGCAGGAGTCAGGAGTCAAGGGCAGAAATTTACTCCGGAGTCAAGGTGAAGTCAGGAGTCAGGTGTGAGTTTGATTCCGGAGTCAAGGTGGAGTCAGGAGTCAGAAAGTGAGTTTGACTCCGGAGTCAATATGGAGTCAGGAGTCGAGGTCTGAAAGTGACTCCGAAGTCAAGGTGGAGTCAGGAGTCAACTTTTCCCATTGACTCTGGGAGTTAAGTGGAGTCAGAAGTCAACTTTTCGGCTAATTTCTATTCCCTGGTTCAAAATCGGAGTCAAACTGACTCCAAATTGACTCCGACTCCGGCATAACTCCGGAGTCAAGTTGGAGTCAGGATTTAAGGTCATAGATTGACTTCGGAGTTGAGCGGAGTCAAGAGTCAAGGTCAATGATTGACTCTGGAGTTGAGCGAAGTCAAAAGTCAAGGTCATAGATTGACTCCGGAGTCAAAGTGGAGTCAGGAGTCAAGGTGTGAGTTCAACTTCGGAGTCAAGACGGAGTCAGGAGTCAACATTCTCCCTTGACTCCGGAGTCAGGAGTCAACTTCCTCTTTGACTCCGGGAGTCAAGCCGGAGTTGGGAGTCAACTTTTTGGACTCCTAGTCCCTGATTATTATCGAATTCAAAAAGCTCAAAATCGAGTCAATCATATTTTTTGATCACCTCGAATAACTTTTGATGGAATTTCTCAAACAATTTTCAAGGTAGGCCTGCCAACTGTATTTTGATGAACACAATTTTAATAAAATTTTAGTTGGCAGTACTGCTATAAAAAAAATTTTGAAGGAGTTTTAATTCATTTTAATGATGGAAAAATTTTGGATTGTGTTTCAAGTGATTGAATGAACAACTTGAATTTAATGAAAATTATACCAATCAAAATTCAGTTGATAGCATTGCTATGAAAATTTTCTGAAAAATTTCATCAAAAATTATTCTAGGTTAATTATCGAAAAAAATGTTGTCTCGATTCTGAAGTGTTTGAGCAAACGACTTGAATTTGGTAAAAAGCAAAGATTCCTCAGATTCACAAATTGTAACTTTTTAACTCTATGATAGAAGGCGAAAAACAGAGACGGTTTGGACAGATCTATCTTTGGTGTCGGGGGGGGGGGGGAGATAATCGATTACAAAAGTACTGAATAAATTTTTTACGAAAAATTCTGAAGAGCCACAGCAAAGCAAGTGCGACAATTTTTGCCTGTATGGATTTAAAAAAAACTGAAATTTCATGATTTTTTTCAATATTTTAGTCATGAGGAAGGATGTTGGAACCCTTTATTTCTTCCCTCCTGTCAAGAACCTGACGGCAAAAAAATTATTTTACCTATTTCGATTCATTAAATTTTGACCAAGTTTAAAAACATAACCTGAATTTCCCAGATTTTAAATCTTGCCAAACGTCATCCCAAATTTTCCGAATTTTCAAATATGAAATCCAGTGAGGGAAGGGGGTAATGACTACCCTCCATTACTTCCATTCGCGCCAGATGCGGCAAAAATGGTATCAAATTTCAAGGTCAATGGTTCAAGAAAGCGCAGAAACTCAAATCGCAACTTTTTAGGAGATGGATCGAGGTTCCCAGCTAGTGACATGACACCTCAAAATAATTGGCAAAAAATCGCCTTTTTTCGAAAATGACTACACTTTGAGGTCCCCTAGTTGTATCCTCCTTCAAGCTAGAGAGCTAAAAAAAATGTATCGAGTCCTACTTTGGATCATAAAGTGATATACGAAGGTTTTTGGATGATATTTGGTAATTACAAGGTGAATAATTATAGAAATTACTCGGTAAATTACGGTTAAAACTTGGTAAATTACGGTAAATACTTAGTTTATTATGGGTGAATAATTGAAATATTCCCGTAAATACTCGGTAAATCATTATAAATTCTCGATGAATTACCGTAATTACTGTGGAAATCATGGTAATTACCAGATGAATTACGGTAATTACCAGATGAATTACGGTAATTACCAGATGAATTACGGTAATTACCAGAAGAATGGGGTAATTACCAGAAGAATTATAGTAATTTCCAAAAAATACGGTAATTATCAGAAGAATTATGGTTATTAACATAAGAATTATGGTAATTACCAGAAGAATTGCGGTAATAACCAGAAGAATTACCAGAAGAATTATGGTAATTACCCTAAAGATACGAGGTGATTACCATAGAAATTACGGTAATTACCAGAAGATTTGTGGTGATTACCTTAAGAATCGAGGTAATTACCATAGAAATTACGGTAATTACCAGAAGAATTATGGTAATAATTAGAAGGATTGTGGTAATTACCATAGAAATTACGGTAATTACCAGACGAATTATGGTAATAATCAGAAGAATTGTGGTAATTACCAGAGGAATTACAGTAATTACCAGAAAAATTACGGTATGATTACCAGAAAAATTAAGGTATAATTACTTGGTGAATAACAGTAATTTCTTGGTAAATTACGGTAATTCCTTGGTAAATCACGGTAATTCCTTGGTAAATTACGGTAATTTCTTGGTGAATTACGGTAATTTCTTGGTGAATTACGGTAATTTCTTGAGAAATTACAATAATTTCTTGTAAGAGCATGTTAATTATTACATCGTCTCAATTTTTCTGTGAAAGTTATGAAATGTGAAATACCTCCGGTTTTCGTGGTCGTAGATTACGAATTTCGCAAAAATAAATTGCCGAAGGGGAGGAGGGGCTTGAAATTTAATTTTCGATACTAAATCGTGTAATACATTCATTGAAGTATAAGTTTTCGAAATCATGGATTACAAATTTCAGTTTTTTTTCCCCAAAATTAGTAATCTACGACTTTTAAGACCCTTTTCATCAAGATTCCAATCTCGCCTCCCTCCTCCTCCTTCTTCTTCTCCTGCTTACCTTTCTCCTCGCCAATTTTTTTTTTTGCAAAATTCATAATCCACGACTTCGTGTAATAGCTTAATAAATTACAGTTGTTAATTTTCTAAATTTGAAAATTATGAATACATTGTAAGATTGACTTTAATTTTTTTCATAAAAAATATACCTACTCATTTTCAACGTCAATCAACGAGAAAGATTATCCTTCCATATGCGACAGAACCGTCGCTCTCGCTGCCTATATTTCAAAGGCATCCATTTCTCATTCATTCCATCATTCGTAATCACAACTCAGGTGGTAAAAATTGAATAGCTCGTTTGATAATCGCGAAATATTACAAAGAGTACGACGAATATGTTTTCAGCGCGGAGTAATCCCATCGCATTAAAATCCAACATGGGCACATATCGCGGTTTACATTAAAAATAGGACGTGAAGGGGTGAATTCTTTGTCGCGAAATAGCATGGTTATCGTTCGTTATGACACCTCGTATATACGTAGAGTAATTTTTCACTCGTTTTACGAATTACTAAAATTAGCGCAATAATGAAAAACGTCTGCGAAACACGACACAATAAAGTTTCACTTTTGTTAACGCGAACGCGTTCTCGGCGCTCACGATTCGTTTCTTTGGGTTTAATTGCGCGTAAATGTCGTTAATAATTTCGCTGTAGAGTGGTACGATTATGTATAACACTATAGTAGCTATACGGCGTGGCAGGAGCACTACGTATGTAGCCTATTCAACAACAATGGAGCTCTGTGCGAAGCACCACTAACTGTGAAAAAGAAAGAAACACCGAGTAATGGAGGAGAAGTCTTCTTTTATTCGCCCTCTTGTTTGAAAGTTACATGTAAACATACGTCGGTGGTGTTGTGGTACGTAGACGAAGCTTGGTCTGGTACATTACCATGTTTCATTTTTGTTTTGATGGAAATCGAGGGGAAAATTGAGGAGAGCGACGTATAATGCTTGTAGAATAACAAAAGTGCTGATATTCAAACAAACGGTACCTAATTTGTGATATTTTGCTGGCAGGTATTTCAACGGACGTCGTATCGGTGAAAATGCAACTTTATACGAATTCTTGGATAACAAATTGAGGCTGAAGAAAGTGGACAGGAATTCGTTGGGATCTTATTTTTGCAGCTTGGAGAATGAAGTCGGTGTATCGAATTCGTCCGAGGCTGTGGTCAATGTTTTATGTAAGTATTTTGCAAAAGATGTCCATGTACATACTCTCTCATTTCGAATCAGTGAAAAATCACTGATAAACAGTCAGAATTGCAGCATAGAGTGATTTTTCAGTGATTTTCAGTGATTTTTCACAGAATTTCACAGATTTTTCAGTGAATTTCATAAATATTACTGAGTTTTCAGTGAATTTTCACTGATTTTCTCCTGTGCTGCAATTCTGACTGCTTCTCAGTGATTTTCGGTAATTTTCACTGATTTATAATTGAGAGAGTAGGGAGGCCTATCGTTCGCCCCCATCACTTTCTAGATATCAAATGACACCGGATTCTGAAAATTCCGTCTTTTTTCACTTGGATGAATTTTTTTCAAGGTCGATTGGCCTAAATGAAGAGCAGACTGGGCTGGGGGTGTCAAAAAAGTCATAAGTTTGACCATACAACTTTTGATATAGATACCTATGTTTTAGGCCTAGGCACTAATTTTTGAATTGTGTAATGTTTTTCTGTACTTAATGCAACATTTTCAATGTCGAATTGACATAGTGACATTTTGTTAGACTTGAAAACCTTTAAAAAAATTGTATGATCGTTGAAATAATGACATTCTGTTGAGCTTGATAAAAAACTTGGCATTTTCACATCTTTACAATTTTTTCTCAAAGGTATTTAATTGTTTTTCAGCAATTTTTCAATTCATTTTTTTAAATTTTTTTTTTTTTCAAAACATTCTGAATAATTTTTCATTTTTTTTGAGTTTTTGAAATAGTTTTTCCCATTTTTTTCTATTTCTTTTTTTTTTTGAATAAAATGTTTCTCAGATATTTTTACATAATATTAAAATTTAGAGAGACAGTTTTGCTAATATTGGAAATTCAAACTACCTAAGTACTTTGAACGGATTTTTCTGTAAGTAACCATCTTTCCTAATTAACTTTCAAGAATACGATTTTCACCACAACTTTGATCATTCTTCCCTTTGACAGAATTATACTCGCGTTTTTTACATAAAAAATAAATTAGTTTATTTACTCCAAAGTATATTTAAATATAGTTACCCATCAGTAATCCAGAGTATTAAGTTTACCCCGAAGAAAAAAGGGTTTGATATTTTTTTTAATATTTACTAAAAAAATTACAAGTACCTATTTAAAAAAATATTTTCCAAAAAAACATCATTTTTGGAATCTACTAAACAGATCCTGAAAATTTCACTTCAATCTGAAAGGTCTCCATCCCAACTTTTTTGGATTATTTCGTGGGTATGTTTTCTCATATTTTGCACAATTTCGACTAAAAATCGGCCTTCAGGCGTTTTCTTAACAGTTTTTTCTTTAATTTTCCCAACGTCGCGACGTTGGGAAAATTAAAGAAAAAACTGACGCGTCGGTTTGAAATTTTTTATTCCATTTTCGCGAGACCAAAATTTTACTCTTATTTTGATCAATATTCATGATTCAAAAAATATCACCAGCGGGTAAGTGACAACAGAAAAGTTGAAAAGTTGAAATAACGAAATAAATCCGAAAATTGAATTCAGCGTCATTGAAAACATTGCAAACGATAAGTCGGGTAGAATTGTTGGAAATTTTTTAAAACTCTGACTCGAGTAGGAAGGTAGGAGCTCTGAAGGGGGATCGAATCCTACTAAAATTGAGCTCAAATTTGAACTTGGCGTCTTTGAAACATTACAAACAATACGTCACAAGGAATTGTGGAAAAGTTTGAGAATTCGTCGCTCGAAGATGAGGTGGGTGGTAGGGGAGGGGGTAAAATTGAAAAATCTGGTCGAAATTCTAATCCAGCACCTCCATAAGCATAAAAAATGACATCACATAATATTGTTAGTATTTTTTTTTAGGAAATCTTCGATCTCCTCCAGGGACCAAGAGTCAGCCAAAAAGTTGACTTCTTACTCCACCTTGACTCCAGAGTCAATCTATGACCTTGACTCTTGACTCCACTTGACTCCAGAGTCAATCTATGACCTTGACTTCTGACTCCGACTTGACTCCGGAGTCAAGCCGGAGTCGTAGTCAATTTGGAGTCAGTTTGACTCCGATTTTGGACTGAGGAATAGAAATCAGCCGAAAAATTGACTTCTGACTCCACTTAACTCCCAGAGTCGAGGGTAAAAGTTGACTCCTGACTCCACCTTGACTCCGGAGTCACTTTCAGACCTCGACTTCTGACTCCATCTTAACTCCGGAGTCAAACTTACCGTCTGACTCTTGACTCCACCTTGACTCCGGAGTCAATTTCAGACCTTGACTCCTGACTCCTGTTTGACTCCGGAGTCATTTTCAGATCTTGACTCCTGCTTAACTCCGGAGTCAACCTATTATCTTGACTCCTGACTCCGGCTTGACTCCAAGCCGGAGTCGGAGTCGGAGTCAATTTGGAGTCAGTTTGACTCCGACTTCGGAGTTGACTCATATTCCCTGATCTCCTCAGTAGTTCCCTCTCAAAAAGATGAGAAAAAATCAAGGAATAGGAGTCAGTCAAAAAGTTGACTACTGACGCCACCTTGGCTCCAGAGTCAATTTCAGACCTTCCGAAGTCAAACTTAATTTGGAAATTAGTAATTTATCAGGAGGAAGGGGATTGGGGGAACTTAAAATTTTAAAAGTCGACTGCTGACTTCTCCTGACTCTGGAGTCAAGGGAGAAAGTGGACTCCTGACTCCACCTTGACTCCAGAGTCACTTTCAGACCTCGACTCCTAACTCCATTTTGACTCCGGACTCAAACTTACACCCTGACTCTTGAATCCACCTTGACTCCGGAGTCAACTTCAGACCTCGACTCCGGACTCCTGTTTGACTCCGGAGTCAATTTGGAGTCAGTTTGACTCCGACTCCTATTCCCTGGAAAAAATGTTGATGGCTTTTCAACCGTGAGGACGAAAATGACTCGTAGAAAATTTGAAATCGATATTGAAACATTTAAAATAAAATCCCAGATGACTTATTTTTATTCGAAATTTTGCAAAGTCTGAAAAACCACACTGGCAAAATAATCTAAGAAAAGTGGAAGGAGCCTTCAATTTGGGGTGAAATTTTCAAAATTTGTTTAGTAAGTTCCAATAATGATTTTTGATGGTTTTTTTTTTAATATTTGGAATTTTTTTTAGCGAATTTTAAAAATTGTGGGGTCAAACTCACGCGACTTTTTGATATCCCTCCCCCACCCCTCCCTCAAAAAAATTTTATTCGAGAGGAAAATGATTGAATTTTCGAACCCAGTGTCATTTGGTAGCTAGAAAGTGAGGGGACGAACGAGGGGCCTACTGACGGTTTATTGAGACAACACCTTTCATAATTGGTAGTTCATCTTTCCTCGGACGAGACAAAGCATCCCTTATTCACCTTGTACGATTTTTTTCAGATCCACCATCCGTGTTTGTCGAATCGTTGACGCCGACAACGGTGAACGAGACTGATAAAAGAGAAATATCGTTACGCTGCAAAGTGAATATGGGCAATCCTGGCGAACTAAACGAAGTACGATGGTTCCGCAATGGCGAATTATTGAAAAACACTAACGTCAGCATTCTGGTATTAGAAGGAGTACGCAGCAATCACGGAAATTATTCGTGCGCTGGTAAAACGATCGCTGGCTTGGGACCAACGTCTTCGGTTATCGAAGTTAAAGTGCAACGTAAGCTTGAAAATGACGCTTTTATGCATCTGTCAAGATATCGATGCTGAATTTTGCAACGTTTCCTCTTCACAGGTCTACCAGGTCCGGCCAAACTGAAATATTTTCCAGTGGACGACTACGAATTAGTGAATTCGGTGGTGACAAAGGGTAGTACGATTGTGCTGCAGTGCGACGTCGACGAACTAGGATGGCCTTTGAACACGCAGTATCACTGGTATAAAGGAAACATCGAATTTTTCGGCTCCTCGAGCGGCAAGACGGTTACCATACTGAGTGTCGGTATCGCACAGCAGCTCAATAATTATTCCTGTAACGCCGCCAATGCCGCTGGATACGGAGAAAATGCCACCATTTCCATCGACGTTCATGGTAATTACGGTTGTTACTCGTATTCGTAATACAATAGACGACGGGCGACGGAAACGTAGATTCTGTCGGCGTTTCGGGGTCTCGTTTATAGACTCGTTTCGAAGGTAATTAAAATTTTCATCGTATCGAAAATGCGCCATCTCGTATTTCGTAACGTTGTCGACGTCCTGTTGGTTCGACAATTTCCAACGAAAGGTGATTTGAATTTGATATGGGAGAAGATATAACCGGCAGATGATTTCCTGTTTTCTGTTTTGTTTTTGGAAATTGAATTTCGCTAGTTTAATCAAGATTTTTTTCCTGATAAAAGCTATAATAAGGAAGGTTGGAATTGGTACGAAATGGCTGGAATACGACGATTTAGAGGAAATTACGCCGGAATACGGGTATTTTAACGTCTGCAACGAAAAAAAAAGTAATTGGGTCAGAGAGGACTGATAGTTCGGAATCGAGAGTTTGCTTAAATAGCGCTCGAAAGCTGGAAAATTGGCTGAAATTTTTTTCGAGTGGGGTTTACATTAAAAGGTTGGAAGATGGGTAATTTCATGTGATTTCGGATAATTTTTCAACTTGGGTCTTTAGATTGTGCTCGAAATTTTTTTACAAGGTTTTCACATCCTAAAGGTTAGAAATTCATGTTTTTGTTTGAGTCTCTTTGGGAGCTGTGAGGGAGGCTTCTTTGTTTTTTTGTCTCCACGATTTCTCATAGAAATACTCAAGTTTGAAGTATTTTATCACAAAACTGGCGAGACTTGGTGCAAAATTTTAGCCAAAATTCAAAAAAATGTAGAATTTCAAATGGCATGTCGTTTATTAGGTATGTTTTTCTAGGCATTAAGTTTGAATATCGTTTTACTTTTGGATTTTACCTCTTGCCCCAGTTGCCTCCTGTCTGAGAAAATCCTGACTATGTCTCTGCCCTGTCTTCTCTCATAATTTTTTGCCTTTTTTTTTTTGCAATTTTCTCGGATTCAGCGACCAGAAAACACAACAAAAACATGCCACTTGAGTTCTTTTAATTTTTTGAATTGAATTCGAGCCCTCGTAAAAGAAGTTGGAAAAAGGGAGTCAAATGGGTTGATATTTGAACTCGGGGCTTTGAGAATAAAGCGAGCAATGCCACATGTAAATTTCAATTTTTTGAAATTTTAGACCATTGCTCCCCCTTAAAGGGTCCACATCTCATCACGAAAAATGCCATTATTTTCGAATGCCATTATTAAAACCTAATCGGCTAATTGCAGGATTTGTTTGCAGATTTTCAAATTATTTCCCTAAACTTCGGCGTAGCCATCATTGAAAATTGAGCTTTGAACTTTGAAAAAAAATTATAAACGATTCTGAGTCCCCTTTCAATATTTTTACTCGCAAAGTAGGCCAAATAAGACATCGAAGTTTCCCTCCTCGAAGCCTCCAAAGAGGCTGGAACTAAACAACGATGGTTTTCCAAGCTAGGGAATGGAAGAACCTCGTGAAAAAAAATTAGCACGATTTGAAGATGAAAGTTTAAAAAGTGGTTGAATTGACGAGGAATTTCTCCTCCAACTCGGGCTGGTACCCGGACATTTATCTATTCCCCCGAAAGACATTTCCTCGAATGACAATAATTCTCCAAATTTTTTTGCTCGAATCCATTTCCTTGAATAACTTTTAGGTACCCGGATCGTTGCCCCGAATGCCTATCCCCCGAATATCTTTGCTGGGAAAATAAAAATGTGTAAAAATTTTAACTATTTTTGCTACGACGAATAATTGGATTTTGGATTGATTTTCTGCCCACTCCGGAGTCTCTTGCGTGGTTACGAGTTTTTTTCAGCGGTCTCAAATGATCCTCAAATTGGAAGACATTAAAAATAATATTTGTTCATTTCCTTCTATTTGTTGGTAATGAAGATTACATAAAAATCATTAAATTATTTGTCAGTCAAATTTTTAGCTGAATAAAATCCATGCCTAATTCGATTGGTTTCGGAGATTTTTGTATTTAGAAGTTTTATAATTTTAACTGAGACTCTCAAATTGGTGAACAATTTAATCAATTTTGGAAATTGTAATTTGGCTGTATTTGGTAATCCACGTAATTTACAATAACTTAATTCTTGATCAATTGTTGTAATTCTCCATGATTTCTAATCAATTACTGTAACTTTCGATAATTTTCAAAAAATTACGGTAATTTACAAGAATTCTTGATAAATTACCGTAATCTGTCGTAATTTTTCGATAAATCACCGTAATTTGTCGTAATTCCTCGGTAAATTACCGTAATTCGTCGTAATTCTTCAGTAAATTACCGTAATTCGTCGTAATTCTTCGGGTAAATTACCGAAATTTGTCGTAATTCTCCGGTAAATTACCGTAATCTGTCGTCATTTTTCGGTAAATTACCGTAATTCTTGATAAATTGCCGTAATTCTTGATAAATTGCCGTAATTCTTGATAAATTGCCGTAATTCTTGATAAATTACCGTAATTCTTGATAAATTACCGTAATTTGGCGTAATTTGTCGGTGAATTACCGTAATTCTTGATAAATTACCGTAATTTGTCGTAATTCTTCGATAAATTACCGTAATTTGTCGTAATTCTTCGATAAATTACCGTAATTTGTCGTAATTCTTCGATAAATTACCGTAATTTGTCGTAATTCTTCGATAAATTACCGAAATTTGTCGTAATTCTTCAGTAAATTACCGTAATTCGTCGTAATTCTTCTGTAAATTACCGAAATTTGTCGTAATTCTTCGGTAAATTACCGTAATTTTTCGTAATTTTTCGGTAAATTACCGTAATTCTTTATAAATCACCGTAGTTCTTGATAAATTACCGTAATTCTTGATAAATTACCGTAATTTGTCGTAATTCTTCGGTAAATTACCGTAATTTGTCGTAATTCTTCGTAATTCTTCGATAAATTACCGGAATTTGTCGTAATTCTTCAGTAAATTACCGTAATTCGTCGTAATTCTTCGGTAAATTACCGTAATTCGTCGTAATTCTTCGGTAAATTACCGAAGTTTGTCGTAATTCTTCGGTAAATTACCGTAATTTGTCGTAATTCTCCGGTAAATTAACGTAATCTGTCGTAATTCTTCAGTAAATTATCGTAATTTGTCCTAACGTGGATGACGGTCAAGAATTAGAATTTTCAAGTTCATTAGCACTCAATATAAATTTATAAGTAATACCTATTTAATAAAATTAATTTTGGAAACTTTCGGGTGTTTTTATTTCGGGTACAAGGCATTAAGGGAAATGGATCAGGGTAAAAAAAATTTGGTATTTGTCATTCGGGGAAAATTTCTTCCGAAGGAATGAATCCGAGTAGGTAAATGTCTGGTACTCACTCGAACCTGGGCCCAAAAGGGTATGAGAGAGATGATAAGGCAAAGTAAAAAATTTTCAAAGAAAAAGATCAAGCTACTTAACTAGGTAGGTACCTAGAAATAAATTCTCGGGGTGTCGGAAAAAGGAGAATAATTTTCATGGTATCAACATGCTGGAAATGTGGAATATTTTTCCATTTTTTATGTTTTTTTTTCAAATCTGACAAAATAAAGTTCATTTTCAAGATCCTTTTCCCTAAACAACCTATAAGGGTCTCCACAGGGTTTGAGTCAAGAGGTCAAAATTCTTCAGACTATTTATCTCATCAGTCCCAGAAATCTCGGTTTTAGGTCAGGAGTCAAAATGACCTCAGAAGTAGATGGGGTCAAAAAATATACATTTTGACAATTCACTTGGAAATTTTTAAATTTTGGCACCTCACCACCCCTGTGGTCACTTTGGGTTTTTGAAAAAAAAAGGGCTCTGAGAATAAACTCAAAGGTCAAAAACCATGGATTTTGGTACCTTGCTCGATGACGTTGAAAAATTTTCAATTTTGGCCAATCGAAAATTTTCAAGGTTCAACCTCGCTAGAAAAACAGACCATCTTGCCTAGGCGACTTTTACCTAATTCAAAGGCGTTGAATTCGAACAAAACATCACAAAAGTTGAATTTTCTTCCAATTCAAGAACTTTGTACTGAAATTACCAGACCATCAATTCAAATTTTTCCCCATGTACTTTGCAGCTCCTCCAAACATCATCAACACCATAAAATACGTGAACGCCTCGATCAGAGATACGACAGCGAATATCAAATGCGATTTCGAGTGCTACCCCGAATGTCAGGTGATTTGGAAAAGAAATGGCACCCTTATCGATAACACCACTGGAGAGTAAGTTTATATCTCTGAATTAATCATCTCTGAAAATAGAACATTATTACGAATGGGGTTTTTTGGCAGATACGAAATACTCAACGTGAATATCCCAGCTGATCAGAACAGAAACGATTTCCCCGGCGTAAGTTCGACGCTACGACTGAACATTAAAGCATTCCCTGGTGGAGAATTGGTGCCAATTCGAGACGACGCTCAATATACTTGCGCCAGCACTGGGAATGACGTTGGCGAAGGAGACGAATCGAATATTGATTTTCGAGTTCACTGTAAGTCGCATAGATCGACTCTTTACTCAAGTGATTGATTTTTTTTGACGATTTATTCCTCTGTTTTTCAGTCCCACCGACCAGTATGTCAATTACTAAATCAAATGGCACGATTAGAGAAGGAGACGTACCACCCAGGGTAAAATGTACGAGTGTAGCTAGGCCCATGCCAACGTACAGATGGTACAATCCGACTACCAATAAAACTGAAACTCCTGGGGATACATTGATCCTGAATCGTCCTCTGACTCGATTCAACGATTTTGTTTTCACCTGCGAGGCGACCAATGCCTATGGAACGAATTCTACCAATCTGACTTTTGTATTCGAATGTAAGTGCCGAGCAATGTATTGGCAAATAAGAAAGTTGAATTTGGACGGATTTTTCAATTATCGATATTTTTTTACAGATAAACCATCTTGTGTGATCGAACCAGTCGAAGATAGTGATAAAAAGATGCTGTACTGTAAAGCCAACGGAAGTCCTTCGCAGATCGACTACACTTGGATGAAAAACTCGAAAGAAGATCCAACCAACGTTACTCTGGAGTATAAAGGCGAACACCTAATCTTGGACATTTTAACCAACGACGAGAGATACTTTTGTATAGCCAATAATACGGTCGGAATCTCAGAACCTTGCTGGATTAATGTTCCAGGTACGTACACTCGTAATACGAGTTCAGCTCTAGCACGTAAATTAATGATGACTATTTTTTTTTTATCTTACTTAATGAAAAATACCATAAAAACGACGTTATTATGTTGGGTTTTCTTTTCTTTTTTACATTAGCGTACCAGGAAAGAAGCAGTAAGTTTAGTGCAACAAGTACGCTATTTTTTTATCCCGTTCCTTTGCTTTTCCTACACGTAGAATAAAGTATTTCAAACGGTTTATGTAATCTTTGACGGTGTTGGTGTTTTTCAAAGCGCGATGACGGCGAGATTATTATTACGTGTTCTTCCTTATGAATGCGAAATGACGTAATTTGATCTTTGATGTTGGCAAAATGATTCGATGGTCTTTTGAAACCCGCTCGTTGTCGTAATTGCATGAGAGATACAAGTGCTGCACTTTGCAGCCTACCGGATTGTGATTACAAGCGAATGAGGAAACGATTGTGTGGTTTAAATTTACCTACAGGAGTTGTGGAAACGAATATTAAATTGGTGTTTCTCGTTTTTTCGTGTGACTGGGTTTTGACGTGATTTGATTTTTCGAGGAGGATTTGTTTTTTGAAATTTTTAGTGAAAGATTGGGAAAATTTCGTGATTTTTTGAAAGTTGGAGTGAGTGAGTGACTGAGGGGGAGAGAGCACAGAAGTTGCGTTAAGAGAGTTGAAATTTCAAAACAGGTTTATAAAAATTTTATTTCTCTCGTTCCTTCCCTAGACCCTATTTTCCTCACAGTTGCTCTTAAAATTAGATCGAATCCAAAATATTTTAAAAAACTGAAAAAAGTCAATTTTGAAAAAAAAATTATTGAAATAATCTGAATGTGGGTATTTTTATCCAAACATGTCACTGGCAGTGATTTTTCATCCATAAGGTAATATTGCCTTATATGGACCCCATTTTATTTTTGGGTTCTGAAATGACCTTATTGACCCTAAAAGGGTTGACTATCACCCCAATAGAATTTTGAAAAATGAATACCCCAAAAAATTATAACAGGGCACTATTTACAAAATTGGCAAAATGTATTCTGAAAAAATAATATTTATCGCGAAATTGGTAAAATTGATTTCGTTTCAGTGATGGAATTCATTTTTCGGGGGAAGGGTCCGTGCTTTCCGAACTTTACCCATAGCTATGTAATGTAATAAGTCAAAAATAGGTAACACAGAATTACAAAATTCTGATCATTTTAATACCTGATGAAAACATGAAGAAAAGGGTCCACATTAAGAGCCTTCAAATCGTCCAGTGTGTACTCTATGGGGTTTTTGGGCTTTGTTTGGGTAGCTCCAAAAATATGTTGGGCACATTCAAAAAAATTTAGGAAGTTCTAAACAAAGTTCTGAAAAAATCGCTCTTTCAGCACTAAAATATTGATTAAATACATGAAGAAATTTCAGCTTTTGGATGCCTTTTTCTTGAAAAATTTTCGCTCAGGCTCAGTACCTTTACCTACACAATTTATTTTCAAAATGATACTTGGTATGAACCTTCTTCCCTTCTAGTCCAGACAATTGAATATTTTCAGGGGAAAAAAATTGCCTTTCTCATTTATCAGGAGATTTGGTGACAATTTTGAATGGAATTTTCAAAAAAAAATCGATATTTTTGGAAGGAGATGAGCTCATTAAGGAATGTCTTTTTTTTGGAAGTCAAAAAAGTACAACTTTTAATGAAGAAATTTCAGCTTCTGGGTGCCTTTTTCTTCAAAAAATTTTTCCCTCGCTTCGCTCGAATTCGATAAATTTACACAATTAATTCTCAAAATGATGCCTTTCCATTCCAAATAATTGAATATTTTGAAACGGAAAAAATTTGTCATTCTCCTTTATCAGAGGACTTGGTGGCGATTTCGAATGGAATTTTCAAAAATTGTTTCATTTTTTTAGAAAGGAGGTGGTCATTAAGGAATTCGTTTTATTAGAAGTAAAAAAACTAAAAAGTAACTCGAAAAAGAACGAATTTTCGTGTTTTTTTCGATACGACTGATCGGCAAATTTTAATTCATTTTTCACCGTGAGATTTTCGCCAAGCTTCGTCTCTGATTCTTACCCTCATCATTTTTAAATACCTATTACTGAAGATTTCCACATCGAACAAGAAGTTGAAATTGGATTGAATGATTTTGTTTCGTCACCTGGGGAGGGGGGGGGGGGGGTCTAGGTGGCCGAGAAGGAAAAAATTGTAAAAAAAAAACATAAATTTTCCGATTTGGGTAGCTCTAAAAAAATCTTAGAATACACACTGAAATCGCCATTTTAAAATCGACTTACCTATCTCGAACTGAAAACATCCGATGTTAAAACCAAATATACCTATCTTTTAAAAGCACTTGAGTTGTACTGTAGATTATACCAAATAGAAAAAATTTTAAATAAATATTTCAAAATTATTACACAAAAAGTAATTGACAGAAAAAAAAAGTTGAAAAGTGAAATTTTGTTTTTTGGCTCTGTTGGGGGGGGGGGGCGCTTATACGAAGGAAGTTTATGCATGTACTTCATCTGTGGAATCGAAGAAAACTGCTCCACCGCCTCTGATAATCCTGTGGACAGAAATTTTCGAGAGAATATTTTTTCCACGAATAATTTCTCAAAATTAACTTTTTCCTATTTTTTACTAAAAATTTAAAAAAATGTTTTTTTCAGTGAAAAATAGACTTTGATGGCATGATTGAATGATAAAATATCAAAATTATAGGTAACTATTTTTAATAGGTGCCTAAATTTTTCAACTTTTACCAATGTTTTCAAATTTTTCAAACCTTTTTTTTTCTTAAGATTTTTGAAGAAGGGTTTTTATCATCTTCCGTTCCTACCAGGTACTTTTAAAAAATCCAGAATAGTATTCAACATCTAGATGTATATTTCATGAATTATTGAAGACAAAAATTTTAAAAGAATATAACTACCTACTTACACACTTTGGTACCTAATCAAGGGGAGCAGTTTTTCAAAATTTCTGGTGTTTTTCGAATTATAGACCATATTTTGGAAATATCACTTCAAAAATTTTAGAAATGATCCAAGTACCCCATTGATCATGATAAAATAAATTCGTAGACTGGAATCGTCAAAAAAACACTTATAATACCTACCTTTATTATTCTAACCTACTTTTTAAACAATTTTCCAAATTTAAAAAAATAGTTGACGAATTTTTCAAACAATTCGTAGGTATGTTAATTTTTTCAGAAATTCGTCAGCCTTTTAAAAAATTCGGCGATTTTCTTATTTAGCTGATGAACCTTTTGATATTGGTTGAATTTTACGAATTTTGAAGGGACCCCAATACTTCACAAACCTGTGAATAGTCCTTCGAAAATTTCGAGCTCTGTGCGAACTAACCTTTTGCACCTCCCTCTCCTCCTACAAACTCGAATCCATTATTTTTAGTACCTTCATCATTGAAAATCGCGCATAAACATTATTTTTTCCACCCATCTATCCTCTCAAGCCTCTTGAACCAAATCTAATTTCTTTTTCGTTTTACAGCATCCTCAGACTGGTGGGTATTACGCCTGCTGAAGACTCCGAAATACTCGATTTATTTGGCAATCGCCTTCGGTATCATATTCCTCGTGATAATAATCTGCTGCATAATCATTTTCATTTGTCGAAAACGAAGGGCCAATGAAAAATGTAAGTATATTGAACTTGAAACATTTGAAATTTTAGTAAAAAGTTAGCCTCGTTGACCACTCACGTTAAGTCTTCGAAATAAATTTTTCGAAAAACGATGTCCGTCGAACGAAGACGATCACAACATAACGTAGAGGTTTGTAGACATTAGAAAAAAAATTGAGCAAAAAAAAAGTATTTCCAGTAGAATCGTAGATATTTGACAATGTAACACGTAATTCAAAAAACGATAGTAATTTTGAAACAAATCTACGTAAATCAGTGGCATACTTTTTATATTTCTATCGACGACGAATGCACGTAGGTATCTCGTATACTTGAGTATTCTGCGAATGCGAATGAATTAATTCGAAATACCTACCTACTCGTATATAATCGTAGTGTAAAATGCTTAGCATGCTGATGAGTTTCTAATTTTTTTTTCTTATCGTTGTATCGCCTGTTTAAATACCTACTTATAATTTAACCAGCAAAGTGTTTAATTTTGTTGCCTTTGTATAATTTTTTGTTTGTTTTTTTCATTTAACTCGACTAACTTTAAAATAATATTTATTTTTGGTCCATTTTTTTCAATTTGTTTCTAGACAATAACCGCATTGATCTGCCTAGCAGACAGAAGTAAGTGTCGCATTGTACACACTAATGCTTTATATCTAAAAAAAAAGTCCCTTGAATCGAGAATGTGCTTTTGAAATTAATATGTAACGAGAACAAAAAACCTCCCAAATATTCATTTCGATAGCGTGCTTAGCTTGCAGAATTTTTTATATCGAGAGCACATTGGAAGATTTTGACGACCATAGGTGGTCGTCAAAGACTGAATATGCTCTTGAAAGGTGCTTAAGGGTGCTTTATGTGGTGGCTCGGGGATAAAATAAGCCATATAAACACTTAACACGGCTTCATACGTGACGTTTATGTAGTTTGGACGCGAATAACATTACGGACGGAACGACGCCGGCGCCTATGATGCCAAAATGGCCGCTTAAACCGGGAGTACTCGTGCATGTGAACAATAATCACATGCTGAACGCCAGACGTACCATGACGGCGCAGAATAATCAAAACAACAATATTAATAATACGACAAATACTACTAACAATAATCATCAGAATCAAAACCAATACTATACCGCCGCCGAGAAACGTGGTACCAAACGAGGTGAGATTTTAAAGAATATCGGTAACGAGTCGCAACGTTCTAGAACGCAACGCATTAAGCAAATGTTTTTCGCCGAGCAACTCAAATATAAGACGGATACGTTACCAGGAGTCTTCCACGGCAAGTCTGGAGGTAAGCATTGCGAAAAACGCTTGTGGTGTGTGGATTTGACGCGAAGCTAATGTCGTATTCGAGGGTATCTCGGGTAGGGTGGGTCGAAAGGTGAAATGGAAGCCGGATTCGGATTCAGCGACCTCGAAAATGTAGAAAACGATATGTCACATGATAGGGGTTGTTGAGTGTTGGTGGGGTGGCCCCCTGCCCCCTGCCCCCTGGTATCACCCCCTCTCCATCTATGAATCACTTCCCCTCATTGGTATATTTTCATTACATTATTGGAGGAAGTGATTCATTAGGTTTTTTTTGATCGATTTTGTGAAAAAAGGATGGATTAGTTGCCCCCTCCCCCCACCACTTTTGATATTACATTATAAATGGATGCGGAGCTCCCTTCCATTCATGTATTTCACTTTTTCATATCTTTAATATTGACATTATTGAGTGGCAGTTTTCCGAATTACTTGAAAAATATGTGTAAATGTCATATTCTTGTGGTGTGTGGTGGGGGAGGGGGTACATTTGATCGAAATGTGAAATCAACCCCGGATTTCGATTCAGCGACCTCGGAAATGTGGAAATCGATATGTCACACGATAGTTGGGGAATCTTAAATATATAACCCCTCGGTCCCCCTCCCCCATCCCATTCAATGAGTCAATCCCCTCCAGTGGATTTAAAAGAATATTTTCAATGAAATTACTTATTGATTATTTTGTTAGATATGACATTATGACAAGAACAGGTTTGAAATACTGAAAAAACAAATTAGATGATTTCTAATCTGGTTGCCCTCTCCCCTCCCATCCCCTCCCTTCCCACCCCTCCCCTCCACTTTCATTGTGATATTTTGTAAAAATGCAAATATTACCCTCTTTCATGCCTATCTCCAATATTATGTGACAATTTTCCAAATGAAATATGGAATACCATCTTCTTGAGGTATTGAAAAAATTATGACTTGTGGAGGGGGGTCCATTAAAAAAGTGGTGGGGATGACATATGGAATTTGTATCAAAGTATACCTTGTGATATATCGTTTTCTACATTTTCGAGGTCGCTGAACTCGAATCTGAGGCTGGTTTCGTGATTAAAACGCTTCGTAAGCCGGACCAGCAAACCTAGAACACGACGTAAAATAAACCCAAGCTAATCTTTCACGGTTCGTTTTAGTTAAAGCCTCGCGATCATTCTTAATTAAATATTAGGATTTCTGTGGCAAAAATTGTTTTAAAAAGGGGGTAAATCTCTAAGAAAAGGGGAAAAAACTCTATGGTAAAAGGGAAAAGTTTAAACGTACCGCGACATTTTTTAGCCTGAGGAAAAAGTTTATTCTCGAGATTATTATAATGCATTCTCGTATGAAAAGTTATATAGAGGCGTAAGTTGGATTGCCAAGGTAGGGTACTTTGCCCTTTGGAAGTTTTCTCCTTTTTCGTTTCTTTTCGCTATTTATCAAGGGTCGGGGGAGGGATCTCGGAATAACTTTTATTGCTAATTCGAGGCGAAATAAAAGAAGGGTTAATTGATCGGTATTGTACGAATGGTAAAAATTATCTCGATGAAATTCGCGTCTCTGAAACAATCGGCGACGTAGGGATAGTAGGGATAATATTGGAAAATAACGCAGGGATGGTATTCATTTAGAAGCTGGTTGAATGGTTCTGGGTGGGCGAAATCTTTGAAATGGTAATTTTTCTCCACACCTTTGCATTTTACCGAGCGGCGATGAAAAAAAAGGCGAATATTAGCTTCGCGGTGAATTTTTTTTCTTTCACGGTTTATTTTTTTAACCCGAACTATTCATCGTTAGATTTGTTTTAATTGCGATAGTAATTAGAATATTTTTGAGCTTTGATAACCTCGCTGCTTGGAAATTGTGCTTTTTTGCGCACGTGTTTGGAAAATCCTTCGGGAAAGGCTTCTGTAGTTTGACGTGGCTGTAAATTAATATTAATCCGTAATGTATTTTTTGTGCTTGCCGCTGATCGTTTTTATTGTACTCGAGTAGTCGTATCGTTCAAAAAATTCGACAATAGTGTCGTACCGACCAATCCGAGGAAAAGGAAAAAACCTGGGACAGGTAAGCTAGGATGTGATGTTTTATTTAACTGGCTCCTAAATTATTATTACGCAAATGGGATTTCGACGATCCAATTTCAAATTTATTCCAAGTTCAATTTTTTTTTAATTCTGTAATCCTAAATTTTTTTTAAAATTGTATTCAAACCAAAATTTTTCCAACAGTTTGAACTTCAACTTTCTCAAAATTTGTTCAATTTTGATTTTTTAAATTTTAATATTTTTAAAAACTTTTTTCAATTATTGAGTTTGAAGAAATGTTAAAAAACATGAAATTTAACATTTTCCTAAAAATTTAAAATTGAAAAAAATCAGGGAAAAATTTTAAAATTATTGGAAAAAAATTTTTAAAATAAAAAGCTGAAAAAAACGTTAAAAAGTAAAAGTTGGAAAATTGTTGAGAAAATTTTACAGTAGGAAAAACTTTTGAAAATTAACCATTTTTCCAGCTTCAATTTCTTTATTTTTTGGGGGCTACTTTGATAGGGTGTTTTTCTTCGGTTTAGAATTGCCTGGTGACCAGAAAAAAAAAAAAATTTCCGAATGAACCAGTTCTACCAAGCAGAAGAACCTCTAATTGAGTTATTTTCATGATCCACCCCCCCCCCCCCCACATCACAAATGTCAACGAAGCAGTACTTATGGCTTGAAAAATCATGTTTAAGAAAAGCTCAACTTTTAAGCTCAACGAACTTTAATTTCAAAGATCGGGTTTTTATTCTAAGAGTCGGGAAATATTTTTAAATAGGTAATACTTAGTTTGGACAATCCTCTATCAAAATACTCACCGTTTTTCAATTTTTTATGAAATTGCAACCCTGCTACAGACGTTTTTATGACGTTTTTTCAAATGGGGCTACTTTGAACGGTTCTAATTTCAAATAAGTAATTCGAATTTTTTTTTGTTGTTTCAATTCGACAATTTTTATGTTTTAAACTCTTCAATGATTATAATTTTTACAAACATAAAAAAACACGTTTTTTACAATTTTTTGTTTTTTTTTTCAATTTTTTCCCCATAAGTAGATAGCATTAATATGGGCATTTTTTTGGAAATTTTGGATTTGTAATAACCATATTTTGAAAATTTATTGCGAAAAATGGTGGGAGAGAAATTGTAGAGAAAAATTTGCAAAATCGTTCCAAGTAGCCCCACATTACATTTTTTTAAAAAAATTTTCAACAGTAAAAATTGTTTCCAATAATTCTAAAAAAAAATTTCCATTTTTTTCAACTCTAGATGTGAATTTTTTCCAGTTAAAAATTTATCAACTTTTTTTCAACATTGAATTTTAAAGAAATTTTCAACTTTATGGTTTTTAGAATTTCTTACAACTCAATCAGTAATTGGAAAAAATTTCAAAGTGATAGAAATTTGAAATAAAAAAAAATTCAAAAATTAAAGTTGAATAAATTTTGAAAAAATTTAAATTAGAAAAATTTACTGATGGAAAATTTTTAAAATTGGATACAGCTTTGAAAAAAAATGAATAGAATTAAGGAAATATTGAAAAATTTAGGAGATCGAAAAAATTTATACCCGAAAATAAATTTGAACTTGGATCGTAGAAGTCCGCTTTGCATCAAAATGTTTCAGGAGCTAGTTTTATTTGTAAAATTGATAAAATTTAAGAATATTTTCGAGTAAAATTCTTTGAATCGACGCTGTTACTCAAAAATTCAATCTCAATCCGCAGGTTCAAACGATCTAAACAACAAGAACAAGAACAGCTTTCATTCGGCGAACGATGCTTTGCTGCAGCCAGACAACGATAAAGCGTTCTATGAAAATTTACCATTTCACGGGATGCAGAATCCGCCCAATAAGGTAATCATCCTCGTTTTTTTTTTCGAGTTGATTTTTTCTTTTCACAATGATTGCAATTGAGTAGCTACGTGTGTCGCTTGATTCGTTTGGCTTGATAGTTGGCTTTTGTTGTGTTTTGATTACTCGCTCTGACAGCCTCAGCATCAGCAACCACCTCAGCAACCCCCTCCACCGCCACCTCCGCCCCTAGAAACGGACAATCCACGTCCACCGAGCTCACAAAGTCAATACGATGGATCTTCCGGATACGGTTCTACTCGCAGTCGAAACACAGGCGGAGGAGGTACCCCTGGGTCTGATCTTCAGCAAGAGTCCAACGATGGGGACGACTCGAGGTTCAATTCGTTGCGACCCAAACGTACGCGTCCGAATTGGCCCCAGTTCAGATCACTGAGGACACCGAAGAAGAATAAGATACCGATGTTACCTATCAAGGAATCGTCTCCGGTTGAGCCAAAGGCTACCAACGACGATGACAACGCGAAGAGCGAACCAGTGCCAAAAATCCTTCCGAAACCGGTGCCTGCGCCCAGGAAAGTGATCGGGTTCAGTTTTAATAAACCCAGTGCCAAGCATACGTATCAAAATGTTCCTATACCTATAACGCCAAACACGGTGAACCAAACGAGCACCCCGAATAATGCCCAAGTACTCGATAAATCCAAGGTTTGTTGTAGATTGCATGTAGTTTGCTATTGTATCATTGGACGTTGTTCGAAAAAATCATAACACAGGTCCGCATGGAAAATGCTGTTTGAAATTTAATGGGTCATTTTTATAGCATTTTTCGCGCTGATCACTAGAAAAATAGTAAAAAAAAACATCACTCAAAGGTTTTTCACAATTTGAATTTTTTGTTGAACTGTTTTTCTACTTTTTTTGATAACTTTTGGCACTTGAAGTCGATTTTCTGAAAAAAGGAAAGGTTCTATGAAAAAAATGAATAGAACATGAATTTTAGAACGTAAAATTTCCTTTCTGTGAAGTTCGATTAGTTTTTTCTTGGAAGGTTTAGCTTTCGAGATATTTTAGTTGAAAGTTGAAAATTCAACTTTTTTTGAATTGAAAATATCTCAAAAACTAAGCCTCCCAAGAAAAAACTAATTAGACTCTACAGAAAAGAAATTTTACGCTCTACAATTTATGTTCCGTTCATTTTTTTCGTAAGACCCTTTCTTTTCCCAGAAAAACGACCTAAATTGTCAAAATTTACATGGAAAAATGTAAAACGAATTTTCAACCAAAAATTCCAATTATAAAAAATCCTGAAGCGATGGGGTAAAGCTGAAATAATATTCGAACTCTGCACTAAAAACTAGGTCAGAAACACTAATCTGAATCAATTACGTAGAACGAAAATTGTCGATTTGCCGCCCTTTGATATTCCCATTGTTACAAATTGGAAATGTTAAAAATACGGATCATTACAAAAAATCGATTTTCTGGCGAAAAAAAGGGTTCTACGAAAAAAATGAATAGAACATAAATTATAGAACGTAAAATTTCCTTTCTGTAAGCTCTTATTAGTTCTTTCTTAGGAGACTTAGTTTTTGAGATATTTTCAATTCAAAAAAAAAGTTTTGAACTTTCAACCAAAATATCTCGAAAACTCCTTCTAACAAAGGAAATATCCCAACACAAAGCAAAAAAAATCGAAAGTATATCATAACAGAACCTCATGCCCAAAATTTCAGGTGCTCAAGTTCATTTCTCGATTTTTGGCAAATTTTTGAAATTTCAAAATTACCTCATCGTTCTAAAAAATATGAAAATTTGATCTAATCAACGAAAAAAGCTGAAATTTGGTATATACCCTATTTTCGAACTCCCGAATCGATTAAAGGCGGTTTCAAGACGTTTCGGAGCCATTAGAAAATTTTGGAATTTTCCAGCGCTGGAGAAAAGCCCAGAAAAATGGCCCATATGCACTGCAGCACTTAAAATCGCAGATTATCCATATTGGTGACCTATTTGATCGATTAAAACACAATTTTCCAAAATTCGTAACTTTTGAGTTCAAATTCGCATTTTTGGGCAAGAAATTTTTCTGGGAAAAATTGAAAAATTCACCTAATGCGCATACATCGAGGTAGAAAGTTGAAACTTGGTAGATACCCTATTTTCGACCTTCCAAATCGATTGGAAGCGGTTTTGAGACGTTTCGGAGCCACCAAAAATTTTTGGGATTTTTCCATAAAAATGAATTTGAACTCAAAGTTACGAATTTTTAATCGATCGAATAGGTCACCAATATGGATAATCCGCGATTATAGGTGCTGAATTGCATGTGGGCCATTTTTATGGGCTTTTCTCCGGCGCTGGAAAATTCCAAAATTTTCTGGTGGCTCCGAAACGTCTCGAAACCGCTTCTAATCGATTTGGGAGGTTGAAAATAGAGTATATACCAAATTTCAGCTTTTTTCGTTGATTAGATCAAATTTTCATATTTTTTAGGACGATGAGGTAATTTTTAAATTTCAAAAATTCACCAAAAATCGAGAAATGAACTTGAGCACCTGAAAAATTGGGTACGAGATCCTGTTATGATATACTTTCGATTTTTTTTGTTTAGGCTTAAAATTTTACTTCGAGTTGGGATACCTCCCTTGAAAGAAAAAACGAATCGGATTTTGCAGAAAGGAAATTTTAGGTTCTACAATTTAAGTTCTATTCATTTTTTTCGCGGAACCTTTCCTTTTTTCAGAAAATCGACTTCAAGTGTCAAAAGTTATCAAAAAAAGTAGAAAAACTGTTCAAAAAAAATTCAAATTGTAAAAAATCCTTGAGTGATGGATTTTCACTGTTTTTTTCGTTATCAGCGTGAAAAATGCTAAATAAATCTCCCATTAAACTTCAAACAGCATTTCAAAGGTTTAAAAATGTCGACCTGTGTAATTTTATGTCATCCCAGCATCGACTAACGCTATCTGTGTTTTTTGTGTTCTGTTTCGTAATCCGCAGGCATCGACGCATCTAACTAATTCTAGTCCTATGGAGTATTTTAGACTAACGCCTACTAATAAAACGTGCAGACAGTACAATGGCGGCATTACGACTAATTTAAGTTTAAAGAAACCCAGCAAAAATGCTTCGGTGAATAACGTGCTTTCGCCGACGTTTCCACGAGGTGGTCCGCCGACCGTACCTAGGCACCATAATTCCTCGTATCCGTCCACACATCATCTAAATAACGGCCTGGTGTACGCCGATCTGACAGTCAGTAGGCATAAGAAGAAACACCATAGGCATACGCCTATCTCGAATACCCAAACGTATCCGTACCACACGGAATACGCGGTTATTAAATTTCACGACGTGGGCAGAGAAATCGACGTGTGAAATTTGTAAGTAAAGTAGAATTATTTGATTGGGGAAACGAAGGGGGAGGGATTATGGGGTGGATTTTTCAAACGGAATGAATTTAAAAGTTGTATTGTGAAGGGAAATAGGGAATGGAAAATTTCACCAAGTACGAGATAATTATTTTGTACCAAAAAGTCAAATCAATTGTGGAAATTTTTTATAAAAATGTGGTGTTTTTTAGGAAAAGGGAGCACTTGGATCCAACGTTGATTTCAAGAAAAACGAAAAAATGTGAATTAGGGTCGAAAATTTCGATTTTATGTTTTTGATGGATTCGTGTACATTTTACATGAGCTAGCCCAGAACTCGTGAAACACGTTTTAAACAGTATAAACACGCCGTTGAACAGTTGGAAAAATTAAATTTTGAAATCAAAAAATTCTAGATTTTAATTTGTGTTGGGGTACTTGCGTTTAGGGCTATTTTGAGAATACTTGGAAGCCTGAGACGACTCCTAAACTAAATTTTTCAGATTCTGCAGCAAATTTCTCGTAAGATTGAAAAAAATGAATTTTTGCATCATAAATACAGTAGGTACCTACGATTTTCACTGAAAATTTTTACTCTAAAACTTCAAACACGGTTTTCTCGAAACTACGTTTTTCCAACATTAAATTTCAAATTCTTATAAAACCGTCAATTTTTCATGGAAAAAAATCTTTTATAGCTGATTTGAAGGTAATTTTATGTAGATTCAGAGAATGCCAATATCTCGAAAACGATTGTCCCTTTTCCTAAAAAACAACACAAATAAAAACATGAGGAATTTTGAAATTCTGATCAAAAAATTTGAAAATAAGTAGATATGCACTAAAGGAAAAATCGTTCGGAAAGAAAATTTAAAAAAATTGAAATTTTTCATGTTCACCAATAAATTATTGGAATTTTAGACTTAAAAATTGAATTTTAGGATTTCATCTCTTTTAGTTAATTTATGCAGTTTTTCGTTTTGCAATAGAAAAAATGTATTTTTCACTTCGAAGTAGGTAGGTACTTAACTGATGAAGGGAACTCGTGGAGGGGAAGGAGGGAAATGGAAAATCAAATGTAAAAAATGAAAAAATTTCTGGATTTTTTGAAAAAAAAACTACAATTCATTCCGATATTCCATAACATAAGAACGAATTATAGTAATGATTTTTTGGTTATTGTTCAAGACTTAATCCTGAATCTGAAAATAGGTACCTATCAGAAGTTTTGTGTATATTGCCTGGTTAAAAAAATTTGACTCATAGGGTCTTCGATTTTGATCTCAAAACAGAATATAAGTTGCAATTAATTCATTTTTTTGATTATTGATGTTCCACAAAATAAGTTTTGGGTATTTATATCTTGCCTGAAATTAAAGGTGCTATAAAACTATTTTTTTTTTCAATTTTCATGACATGAATGTTTTAAAATATTGTTATAAAGCAATGTCTTTACACAAATCTGAAGTCAGTTCTCTCAAAAAATTTATCTGGAAACATAAAAATAAAAATGGATCTAGCTAAAAATGTTCTAAGTTTTTGGAACCACTGCCTGCCAGAAAGTTGAAAAACAATTTCTGAAATGTGATCATTTGTAAAAGAGGAATGTACTATTCTAATTTTTGAGTTTTTCATTTTTTTAGACCAGATTTGGGCCCCCTGAAAGAGATAGATGGGTCAAACTCAAAAACTAAGACATCAAAAACATCAAAATCTCCTCCAGCTGATATGTTAAAATGAAGCCTTACATGATTTTAAAGCTTTTAAAATATGGAGCCAAATTGTTGGGCATTATCCCCCCCCCCCCCGATCCACTTGTGGCAGGATTTTCGATTGGGTTTTTAAGAAGAGAAAGAGCATGATTTTTGCTACCGATAGCAGGCTTCACTATTAAAGTTTTCAAAATTCCTGTTTTTTGGGCTTAAAAGTACAAAAATTAAAAAATTCACTGGAAAACGCAATTTTGAAAAATATTCATGTTCAAAGCAGGGGTTTCCAGCCAGTCAATAGTCAGCCAATGAAAAGTCACCAGCCAATGACAAGCCGATGATTTTTTTATTCTGATTTTTTTTCATTGAAACCGCCAACATCGTAGGGAATTGAACGGTTTAAAAAAAATAAAAAATGATTTATTTGCGAATAATCATTGACATTTTTTTAAAATTGATGGCTTTGGTTTTCCTTTCAGCCTGCAGGTTTTCCAACATGAATAACAAAAACAGAACCATTTCTACGGCCATCGCTATCACTGCGAGTATTTTGAGGGGTCACAAGGTTTATTTCTTTGAATCAGCAAATAGCCAGCTAATGAAATTTTGCCAGCCAATAGCCTGCTTTATTTCAGTAAATGAAAAAATTAAGTCAAAGCCAATAGCCAATCAGAGGCGTCGTCAAGGGAGGGCCCGGGGGGCCAGCCCCCCCCGGAAAAATTCTGGCCCCCGCTTGGCCACCCCAAAACTTATGTTGCATTTCTAAATTTACATTACACTTACATAAGATAGGATTTTCAAAGCATTAAAACATGAAAAAATGTTTTTTTAGGGCATTAAAAATCCAACTTTTTCAAAGCTTCGCCCTCGCTTCGCTCGGGCATGAACAAAATCACAATTCTAGGATCTATTTGAGACGAAAGGGCAAAAAAGGCTCCCTTTTTACCCCCTCCTCATTTTTAGCAGGTGAAAAAAGTCAGTCTCCACTCCCCCCTCCCCCTTCTTTTCCATTTCGAAAAAGCAAAAAAAAGTTGTCCAACACACGGCCCCTTTTGTGCCCCCCCCCCCCCCAATTTTTGATTCTGACGACGCCACTGTAGCCAATAGCCAATAACGATTGCAGGAAACCTCTGGTTCAAAGGAATTTTATCTTTTACTTTTGAGAATTTTTTTCTGTGATATCTGAAATTGGCTCTCTGTAAAATTACTCAAGCCAACGTTCTTGGAATGTGTAAAATTTCGAGCTCTTTGTCTAACCAAACGTACCTGTGCAAAAAAAAAACAGAATTGTCGTAATTCGTAACTTAGTGTTTGTCAGGGGTTTCCAAAACATTTTTAAAAATAATTTTTTTGATACCATTATGTGAAGAGATTTGACTGCGGTGTAGTTTTGGCTGGAGAACTTTTCACGTGCTGTAATTTTAAACTACAAAAAACAGTTTATCAGTCCAACTTGCAACATTTTGAAAAAATTGACCTCAAAAAATTACATCCTTTCTAGATTATTTGTCTCATCACAAATAATTAGACGTCAAACAGGGTCGTGGAGGGGGGGGGGGGTGGACAAAGTGTGCATTTGCACCGGGCTCAAATTTTTTAAAAATCCTGTGAGCGGCTCGAAATTTCTATTTTCAATTTTGTTTGGAGAAAATAATTCCGTCTTTTTTAATCAGTAAAATAATTTTTATTGAAAATTGGTGATTTTTCGGTCAAAAATTACAAATTTCTCCGTCAATGTCCCATTTATCGGAAAAAATCAGTCATTTTGACTAAAAAAAATCATTAAATCTCACCATTTTTCAATTTTTCTTCGCTCAAATCTGTAGGTAGATATAGATTACCTATTTGCCTACGGAAAATACCACAACTACTCCAGCCCCTCTGAAATAACAGGTTACTTTATTTTTTTAATGAATTTAGACCCCCCCCCCCCATTTTTTCAAAATCTGAGCCCCTTTCTTACATAATTTCTGGGTGCGCTTATGGGCAGAACCAAAAAATCTGCAAAAAAGGACAGAAAATTCAATTTTCAGCATGCTCAACATCCTTCTTTTCAATGTTTTGCAATCCCTTCTACTTGAAAGTTGAGTAAAAAAACAAAAATGATTTAATTTGAAGAATTTAATGATGTCTGATGTCAATCGTGCATTTTCATGCATCGCGATGCCTTCAATTTTGAAATTGAACGAAATTTCCATGAGACAGAATTTACAAAAAATCAATTTTTTGTAGTGTAGGTTGAAGAAATTACTTTTTGTCGTAGGTATTTTGTGACTTACGAAAGTTCATGGATTTTTCCTTTCAATTCTCAGGATGGGCAAACCTTCATACACGAGTTCATTTTAGATTGCTCTATCGCCAGGGAAAATACAGGGTGTTCCATGAATCGTCTGCCAAATATATTTTTTTGGGTATAACCGGGTACCACTAAAAAAAAACTTGAGATGAACATGTTGCCTAACTTGAGGATTTAAGGGGCAAATGCTACTTCTAAAAAAATTACGTCAAAAAAATTTTTAACCATGGGAATGGATAGTACTTTAAAAACTTGACAAATTTTCACCATATGACTTGTTGCCTAACTTGAAAATTGAAGGGCTACAAAAATTTTCATTTTTATATATTTTTTTAAAATTTTTTTCTGATAAACTAATTAAGGGAATGGATAGTACGTTGAAAACAGAAAAAATTTTGTTCTGTACACTTTTTGCCTAACATCAAAAATGAAGGGGCCAAGAGCGATTCAAAATTGGGAAAATTCGAAAAAATTTTGAAGCCCACGTATTTTGCGCAAGCCGTAGCCCCTTCATTTTCGACGTTAGGCATAAAGTGCACAGAACAAAATTTCTTTAGTTTTATACTATCCATTCCTTTAATTAGTTGATTTTTTTTAAATTATTTTTGAAAAAAAATTTTGTAGCCCCTTCAATTTTTGAGTTGGGCAAAAAGTCATATAGTGAAAATTTGTTCAGTTTTCAAAATACTATCCATTCCCATGGCCAAAAAAATTTTTTGAAGTGATTTTTTAGAAGCAGCATTTGCCCCTTAAATTCTTAAGATAGGCAACATGTTCATCTCAAGTTTTCTTTTAGCGGTACCCGGTTATATCCAAAAAAATATGTTTGGCAGACGATTCATGGAACACCCTGTATTTGGAGCTTTCGATAAAATAGCTACCATATTTTCGAATTTGTGATCATGGATTTCACTCGTAAATTTTTCCAACGACTCGATACCAAAATCAATCCATATTTTTTACAATTTTTTGTCAATTTTTCAATTCGAACTGTAAAAATAGAAAAATCCTCCATTTCTCACTATTTTTTTTTTACAGCCCTTCAGACCGGAATTTTCGGATATGAATTACGCGGACGTAGACTATCGTTCATACGGTCCAATTAATTACAAAGCGGCTTCGATTTACGCGGCGGCTCAAAAACAACGAAACGAATCGGAAACGGAATCGGAAGATTATCTGCTTTAAACGAAAACCATCCGGGGTGAAGAAGATATCAGCTGTGTCTGTCCTACATACACGTAGCCTACACCTATGCGTGTGTGGACTCTTGATCGATGAATCGACTGCCTAACTATACCTAAATTTTGATATGATTGTGTAAAATTTATAAACGCGCACTTTATATACATTTTATTTGCGAAAAATCGTTTCATTTTGTTACCTTTTTAAATGTTATTTCAATTGTGTATGTAATGTTTTTTTTTTCTATCATTTTTATTATTTTATTATCATTTGTATGGCATAAATCGATTCTTTTTTGTGGTATTTGACGATTATACACGTGTTTTTTCAAGGCCAAAATTGATATAGTGTTTAAAATTGGGAGGTATCGATATCGAAATTTAGCGTAGTATGAGACAATCACTGGTAAATTTTTTTTTCTAAATTAGATACTATTTTTTTATACCTTAGTATACCTATTTATTTGTAATGTTTTTTTAAAAAGTATTGAGAACCCCTGAAATTACATTTCAGCCAAATACGTACGTTAATTTTTACAAAAAATGATTTTTTTCTAGTCAATTTGAAATTTGGCTCATGTGTAATTACAGCTAATTATACTGTATAGTATTTCGTTTCTCTTTTGTATACACAAGTGTGTTTTTCGATTGCCATCTCATGGCCTTCCTCCCCTCATTTTCCCAACACTTTCTTTTTCTATCTGTGTATATGTGAACCTATTTATAAAAATTATGTACTAATTCCCGTACCTATACCTACTAACAATCAGCCAGGCAATATTTTAATTTTTATTTAGAATTTTATTGTCATCGTCCGTTGTGTAGGTACCGAAAGAAAAATCCAACCAGAGGAACCTTTCTGTTATTTCTTTTTGTAGTGAAATTAAATAAGCAGTGGCGTAACCAGAAATTTCTCAAGGAGGGGGTCCGAAAGTTCATGATTTTTGAGAAATTGTAAGTTCACCCCCCCCCCCCCCATCAAATTTCCTTTTACTATAAAAACACAAAATTCAAACTTTATTAAATTTTCATGCGATTTGCATAGCACATTTAAGGAAAAAAACTGATGATAATGTAATCTTGGAACAAACAACTTACATAGGTACTAATTATTTTGGCCTTAAAAGCCAATCAAATACCTAATAAATCCAAGAATTGGCGTCAGAAGCTTTTTTGGGGAGGGTGCAAAGTGGGTATGGAGACTTGGAATATTAAAAGGGAACTATTTTTTGCATTGTTGATTCAAATAGTTTATAGAATTAGCAATTTCTTTTATGCCCGAGCGAAGCGAGGACGAAATTTTGAGAAAATTTGATTTTTTAATGCTTCAAAAAGGCATTTTTTACATAAATTCCTGACTATAATTATACATATTTATCAAATGTGATTTCTTTCATGCCCGAGCGAAGCGAGGGCGAAGCTTTGAGAAAATTAGATTTTTCATGCTCCAAAAACGCACTTTTTCACGTAAGTTTCTGACGCCAAGGGGGGGGTCCAGACCCCCTGGACCCCCCCCCCCCCCCCCCCCCCCCCCCCCCCCCCCCCCCCCCCTTGGGTACGCCACTGTAAATAAGTACATCGAACTGGTAGCAATACGTTTTGCCAACATTTTTATACTTTTTTTCGTGATTTAATTATCCATATCTTTTACTTTCGTACAAGACTTAATTTTATAAATACTCGCGGAACTGCCTTGTTAGTTTTATAATTTTTTTGAGGTCCCTATTTTTTTTTCTGATTTCGGATCGAAAACAATAATGAGAGTAGAATGGTTTCTCATGAAGCTTTTAGATGCCATAATAAAGATATGTTTAGGTGATACCCCCACACGATGAGAGATGGTGAACGGTGTTAAATTCGAGAATAATATCTACCTAAGTAATTTACTATTGCAACGACTAATCTTACGGTTTTTTTTCTTTTATTTATTTATACCCTTGTACTTGTAACTACTTGTATGATTTACCTCTATCTACCACTGTGTGTATTTCTGTTTACATTGTGATGTTTTCTTGTATAATATTGTAAAGTTGATTGTATTAATAAATAATTGTTGAGATTTTTATTTAAATTAGATTTTTTATTTGGAGGTGTCGGTTTGGTCTAGATTAATTTCAGAATTTTATGTATTGAAGGACGATACATTTCTGAACTGGTGGTAAAATTTGACCCCAAAATAATATCGAGAAAACTCACAAAAAGAATCTTTATGGAAATTTTCAGATTAGGCAAGGTGGGGTAGGATGTACCAACCTAGACCAAGGTCTGCCAAATGTAGTACGGACGATTTAGCTTTAAAAAAGCCAAGAGCCAAAAAAATTCCCGGAAATAGGAAAGTTCATATATAAGCTTTGTAGAGGGTGTATTTCAACATACCCGACTTTCCCTAAAATCGATGAATATTTTGACCCCCTTTTGCGGGGTGAGGGGGTTCAAATTTTCGTTTTTCGGCTATAACTTTCAAAATTACGTATTTACGAAAAAATAGTTGGAACAAAAATTGTAGAGAATAAAAGAACGAACAATTTTGTTATTTACAATTTTTTCCTAGAACGTCATGGGAGGGAGCTAGGGGCTTCAGAGAAAAATCAATTTTGAAAATTTCTCATTATCATAAAAAATTACCAAAAATCGGGTTAATCGACTTTTAGGAGCGGCTCTTTTGCATAGTAGTACATCCTATTACTATGTAGAATAAGAAAAATGAACAACTGACCCCTCATCTCAAAGTAGGGTGGACCTCCTATAGAGAAAGTTGCATTTTCCCCCTGGAATATCTCAGCTACAGTGAAAAATTCGAAAAATTGGTCCAAACAAACGTTGTAGACCGTTAAAAGACGAACATTTTCCTTTTTTTACATTTTTTCTACGTGGTCTTGGGGCCGAGCTAATGCAAAAAGAAAAAAGATCGACGCAGCGTTTGAAAATTTCTCACAAAATTTTGAACCCCCTCTTTTGGGATCCAATTTGGGTCCAGGGGTTAGATGATTATAAAAATCGAATTTAGCGACCACAAAAACCCCAGAAACCCATGGGCCATTTATTAGGCTATTGGTTCGCTAGATTTTATACCAGGCCTACACACGTGTAATTTATTGAGTTGATGAAAAATTTTCGAACCCCGCGTCGATCTTTTTTCTTTTTGCATTAGCTCGGCCCCAAGACCACGTAGGAAAATGTAAAAAAAAGTAAAACGTTCGTCTTTTAACGCTCTACAACGTTTGTTTGAACCAATTTTTCGAATTTTTCACTGTTGCTGAGATATTCCAGGGTGAAAATGCAACTTT
This sequence comes from Pseudococcus viburni, assembly GCA_033439095.1. Lineage (NCBI taxonomy): Eukaryota > Metazoa > Arthropoda > Insecta > Hemiptera > Pseudococcidae > Pseudococcus > Pseudococcus viburni. Next base: position 755,759 of record JAVBJF010000134.1, read on the forward strand.
TTCAACAGGGGATCCACCCCCCTACTTTGAGATGAGGGGTCGGTTGTTCATTTTTCTTATTCTACATAGTAATAGGATGTACTATGCAAAAGAGCCGCTCCTAAAAGTCGATTAACCCGATTTTTGGTGATTTTTTCTGATAATGGGAAATTTTCAAAATTGATTTTTTTCTAAAGCCTCTAGCTCCCTCCCATGACGTTCTAGGAAAAAATTGTAAATAACAAAATTGTTTGTTTTTTTATTCTCTACAATTTTTGTTCCAACTATTTTTTCGTAAATACGTAATTTTGAAAGTTATGGCCGAAAAACGAAAATTTGAACCCCCTCACCCCCCAAAAGGGGGTCAAAATATTCATCGATTTTAGGGAAAGTCGGGTATGTTGAAATGCACTCTCTACAAAACTTATATACGAACTTTCCCGTTTCCGGGAATTTTTTTTGGGTCAAAACCTAAAATGACCGTACTAATGGTCTGATTTTTGCAAAAAATTGAAGTTCAGCCATTTACCAGCCGTTTCGCTGAAAAAATCCATTTTGGCGAATACCTACCTTACCTCAACAGAATTTTTTGAATTTTTTTCACTTTGTTGCCTAGGTTGATTTTTCGATTTTTTTGGTAAATTTTTTATATCGTTGATATTTTATCTGATAATTATTAAAACAAGAATGCGATACCTATTCTGGAAAAATATCACAAGATATTAATTGAAGCATGTTTGGTAGGTACCATATGTGACTTTTTAAGGAAATTCGAATTTAAAAACAATGTTTGCATCCTGCCCTATTTTCAATTTGCATCTTGCTCCGCCGGCACTGTTTTTCTTTAATGCACTGTACCTCCTCAACTTTTATGCGGTTTAATTAGGTCAAATAGAATGGATGATTAATTAATGAATAATTAAAAGAGTAGGTACTTACATAGGTACAGAAAAATTGAACTGTTTTGGCACCAAAAATATAAAAAAGTATTAGCTACCTGCATTGGTGAATAGAAATTTTAAATTTTCAAGTAGATAAATAAAACAAAGATAAAAAAATTATAACAATTGAACCATGTTCTGTTTAAATTTCAAAAATATCCATACCATAGTCCATTTTGAAATTCTCACTTCAGAAGATAAATTTGCCAGGAGGCAAATTATAACACCATAAATGTATTCTCAAGTGTTCGAAGATTTCATAATTTTCATAAACGTGGTTATTTTTTTTCAAAACTCTGTTCACAATAACTTTGTTTTTTAAACAACTTCATTTGAATTTTAAAAAATACTTACTTACCATTATTTATTCAATTATTTTCATCAACAAATAATTCTTTAAGAATTTATTTTTTTTTAAAAATGATTTTTTAATTTTTAAACAAAAAGTAGGTATTTTTATTGTTTGTGAAAAAATATCTATAATTGTTGAAATTTTTTTAAACGTGATTTTTTTATTAGGAGGTGTCGACGAGCAACCGAGCAGAGCCCATTTTATTTGCGTCCATTTTTCAAAATCAGTCCTCAAATTTGGCAGTACGTAAACGTTTTATTTTTAAACTTGATTTATTCCTGGACAGGTGGTCAGGTACATTAACGAAGACGAATCTAAAGTTTTACCTATCACTTTAATTGCGAATACTGTGAAATTAATTTTTAAAAGTTTTGCATAGGTATGTAGTGTACTTACTTCATTTTTGTTCCGAGGATTCTAAATCTTGGGTTTTGTTCATCAGGCAATCGGTTCTGAATGAAATGGGGGTAAAAAATTAATATTATTTACTGTTCCTAAAAAGTAAAATAATTTTTTAAGCCATATTTCAGTCTTCTTTTAATTTTTTCCACCGTTATACGAATTTTAGTATGCATTCTTTTTTTTTTAAATCAACACTTTGCATATTTACGGCAAACTGGTTATGCAATTTCATCAACGTCAATGAAAGAAATAATCTAAGAATTATTGTAAATACTGAAAAAAATCTGAGAATAAGATCTTGAAAAAAGCATTACCTAAAAGATGTGAAATAAAGTGAAAATCGGTCAAGTGGTGTATAAATACGTATTTTGGGATATAATTACGAGAAAAAATTTTTTGGTCAAAAATGACCATTTTTATGAGTGAAAAACGTTGTGAAAAAATGGGTTTTCGCATTTTTCAAGATGTTCTACCCCCTGGAAAATTCTGAAAACAATATCACGTTGTACTTCGGGACTAGGTACATGAATTTTTTTTTCAGAATTGTACCTCTGAGCCATCATGTAGAAAACTCGATTTGAAGTTTTCAAACACGAGTTTCAGCTAGAAGAAATCGATCGAAAATTTTTTTCAAATCATCCACTAATACTTACCCTTTGGTATACTGTACCACCCACACAAGTTTCAAAAAATTTGGTTGAAAACTCGCGAAAATAAAAATTCTTAATGAAAAGGCTGAAAAAAAGAACGTTTTGACTCATAACTAAGGATGGGAGAGGGGTTGGGTGCCAAAAATTTTTCCACAAGGTTTTCAGACCATAAGAACCAACTTCCAGCGGTTAGTTTGGAATTTCAGCTCGGTGGCAGATTCACCTATCTTAACCGCCGGTACCCTTTACATTGGTTTATATGGGAGAATGTGCGTTTTTCAATTTTTTATTCGAAGGGGAGGATGATTTTCATAATTTTTTGATTATATCTTGTATGAGATTCAACGAGCTTTCCGATGGTGTAATTATTTTTTGATTTTGTGCGATAGTTTTCTTATAAATTGAGATAAAAGAATGGAAAAATTGAAGGTGTTGACGAATTATTAAAAAATACCTAAATAAGAAAATTTGATCATAGAATAAAAACGAATATACCATTAGAAAGAGCATAAAAAATGCAACATTTCGTCCATTTGATGTTTTTTTCCATCCGGTATACTTTTTGAAATACATCTTTCCAAATGTTTGGGTTGAAATATTTCATAACGTATAGCACATGAAAAAAAACATTACATGGACGAAATGTAGCATTTTTTATGCTCTTTCTAGTGGTATATTAGTTTTTGTTCTATAATCAATTTTTCTTATTTATTTTTTAATAATTCGACGACACCTTCAGATTTTTTTTCGTTTATCTCAATTTATCAGAAAATAATCCCTCAAAATCAAAAAATAATTACACCATCGGAAAGCTCGTTGAACAAAAGCCCCCCCCCCTCCCCCCTAAATAAAGTAGTTTAATATTAAACAACCTGAATATGAATATTGTAAAAAATAGTACATTACATAAAGTACAAAATTTTTTAATTTTTAAACAAAAACAGGACACTTGAAATAATTAATTTTAACAAATTTTGTTGTGGTTTTTGCAGATTGAACATCACATAGGTACTAAGATTGTAATTTATGAATGGACAGAATCAAAAACGGACAAATGGACATATAAAGATCGGAAAAATAACGAATTAAAAATAAAGATACAAGATGAAGATCTATCGCTTCATCCTAATTTGGAGAATTTGATGTCCTACTGAACCATGCTGAGAGGAAAATTGGGTGTGCCAAGTGTCTACACTTGCTGGGACAAGTTATCTCGTAATCGGCTTAAAGTAAATTCGTTGAGATACAATATCCTTTTGCTGGTTCGTTCTTCTATGATAAAGATGCTGGGTTTGGGAGGATAGATTGTGGAATGAAATTTATGAAAACTATCCTTTTTTATAAATTTCTTTCCACATATCTTCACTTGGGGCACCAACCATTGCATGGCCAACGTTTCTACCACAAATATTCTACCAGTATGTAGCTGGTTTTTCCTTGATCATTTGGTTAACGAATTGAGATTAGAGAGTCACTATAGGTACTGGGGTTTGGCTCATTGGAAAAACGATCGCCCTGGTTTTATCCTTATTATACTTTTTGACTAGGCCAGGGTGATCCCCCTGAAACTAAACTATCAGCTTCAGGGGGATCACCCTGGCCTAGTCAAAAAGTATAATAAGGATAATATATGGTGTGGTAACAACAATAATTGGTGCCGAATCCACAATGATACATAACCAATAACTTTAAAGTAAATTGATATTTTTAAAAAGTAATAGCACTGGTGATTGTGTTTCACCAAGATGCAGTTTCATGCCAAAAATGAATGTTCTTGATTATGGCAAGTTGTAAAATTTTTAATTTTGCAGAATATTGAGCTAAATTTTTTTATCACTTTTTCCCAATTTCGTTGCCGAATGCGTGCATTAGGCAGCTTTTTTGCCTAATGCACGCATTCGGCAATTGCGAGATTTAGGCATAACATACAAAACATTTTTTATATGGTCTTGGTGACTGTTTTCCACACTAAATGTGCTTATAACATAGGTACTATAGGTATGCTATTAAAACATCTAACTTTTCTTGTCTTGTCGGTTCTGTTTTCTTAACCAGTCCATTACTTCTGGTCGGTATGTAATGGGAATGTCATCTAAAACCAATGGTAATGGTATAAAAAATTATAGAGTTGGATTACATAGTACCTACATATACGTATAGTAGAAATTAAGATATGGGTCCCTTACCATTGTTTTCCAGTATACTTGATATATTTCTTTGATCTCGGTGTCGATTTTCTTCGGGTTCTCTTTAAGGTTTTGAATCTCTTTTAATGCCTTGGTATTGATTTTCTTCTGGTTCTCTTTAAAGTATTGAATCTCTTTTAAAGCTTCTGCAAGTGTTTTTGGAGTATCTGTGTTACAGGGATGTGGCAGTGTAGAGCCTAAGAAATTAACAAATAGATAGGTATATGTAATATTAAGACCTGGGCATGATCTAGATCATTTGATTTTAAGATCAAAGATCATTGTGTCAAAATGATCTTGATCTTGATGTAGATCATATTCTATTTTTTGATCTGATCAGATCTAGATAATTTTTTTTCAAATTAAAAAGATCATTTTCTAATTTTTGTATTTCCTCATAATTCTGGGTAATTTCGTCGGTAATCTTGGCATTTCTATAGTTTTTTCTTAGAAAGCTTACTTACTTTTCGAGATATTTCATTTCAAAGTTCAACTTATTTTTTTGAATTGAAAATATCTCCAAAACTAAGCCTCATAAGAAACAACTAATTGAACTTTGCAGAAAGGAAATTTTACGCTCTACAATTTATGTTCCATTCATTTTTTTCGTAGGACCCTTTCTTTCGCCAGAAAATCAATTTTTTGTAATAAATCTAATTTTTAACATTTCCCATCTGAAACATTGAGAATATCAAAGCCCAGCTAATCAAAAAAAAATTTCCAAATAATTGATTCTGATTGGTGATTCTGACCTACTGTTTAGCGCAGAGTTCGAATATGATTTCAGTTTTACTCCATCGCATCACGATTTTTAATATTTGGAATTTTTGTCGAAAATTCGTTTTACATTTTTTAAATGTAAATTTTGATCCTTAAAGTCTACTGCAGTACTACCTGTACCTGTAGCCTGTATCTTATATTGTAAATGGAAACAATGGATCTTACTTCTAAATACCTAAGTACCTAATAATAAAAATACTCATTTTCATTAGAAAAATATGAATTTGTTCATGAAAGTTCAAGAAACAAAAACAAAATCACCTTTTTAGCTAAATTACAAGGAATACAAAAAAAAGTCGAAATGATCTGATCTTGATCTTTTTTTTGATCTTAAGATCAAAGATCATTGTGTTAAAATGATCTTGATCTTGATCTAGATCATATTTTATTTTTTGATCTGATCTGATCTTAGATCATTTTGTAAATGATCTTGCCCAGGTCTGGTAATATTATATAACTACCATGAGGTTACTGTACAAAATATTGTTACTCCCGAGAAAAAGAATTAAGAAACAAAATTTACTTATATCAAATAACATTTTTTTTTAAAGGCTCTGGTGTGATTTGGGAGTCATTTGGCCCTTGGTGGAACTTTGACAAAATTTTCATGCCATTCGACTTGCCTATGTAGAAGATGATTTTAGAGCGCAAAAACGAATTTTTACCACAACCCCCGGGGGGCGGGGGCCTCAAAATACGTGATTTTCACGCTAAAAATTCTATCTTCGCGAGTTTTCAACCGATTTTTTTCAAACTTGGCATGTAGGCAGAGGTATTTCCCAAATCTAAGCAATTTTTTGAAAAATTACATAGAAATATTCCCCAAAAATTTTTAGGCTCCCGCGACTTGGAGGAGAGGTATAGCCATTGCTTCCCAAAATTTCAGTTTAGTATCTGAATATTTTTCATTCACCTAATTGAAAATTTAAGTTAGGTAGATACATTTCCACTAGCCCCCTGATGTGTCGCGAGCTGAATTTTGTAAAAAAAATATTACGAGGTCACTTTTTGCTGAAAACCCCACGATCTGTACACTTTCAAACGGACCGTGATGGGGAGGGGATGTAAACCATTCGAATGAAAAATTTGATGGGCTAGTCGGATTCGTCACCTCAAAATGTGCACAGAAAATACCAAGTTTTTCAAAATTAGAATTTTGAAGCGGTTTTATAGTCGAAAAACTCGATTTTTTGTCATTTTAACCAAAAATGTCCAACTTTGGGAAGCGATGGCTCAGCTCCCTGAGGTTGAGGGGGGCTAAAATTTTTTGGGGAGTACTTCTACCCCTACAGAACCATTTACGTGAATTTGAGCGAAATCGGTGCAAAACAATTTTTTCTATCATAAGGGGTCCACCCCCCCTCTCTCTCGAAAAGCAATAGGGGCTGGGGCGATGCGAATTTATCAAAGACTCTGGACATCATATAGAAGCTTTTCCAGCTATAAAATTGCGATTAACATGTTTGTCTTTTTTCAAAGTGTATTTCTCAAGTACTACGTAAAACGACCGATTTATCGGTTTTTTGAACGTCACGCATAGGCCATCACTCAAAAAAATCTGAAAAAAATTCTAAGTAGTGTAAAATAGAGTGAGAAACATGAAAATATTTTTTTCTTTATACATACCACCTGCCAAAACGGTGCCCCCAGGGCGATTTTAAACTTTCAAGGTCAAATTTAAGGTCATTGTAGTGGTCGAAAAAATTTGAAAAAATTTCAGGGTACTCTCCTCAAGTACCTCTGCCTACATGTCAAGTTTGAAAAAATCGGTTGAAAACTCGCGAAGATAGAATTTTTAGCGTGAAAATCACGTATTTTGAGGCCCCCGCCCCCGGGGGGTGTGGTAAAAATTCGTTTTTGCGCTCTAAAATCATCTTCTACATAGGCAAGTCGAATGGCATAAAAATTTTGTCAAAGTTCCACCAAGGGCCAAATGACCCCCAAATCACACCAGAGCCTTTGTAGTTGAAAAAATTAAAAATTGAAAGATTTAGACTCGGATTGTCGATGTCCCTTTACATCAAAATTATTCACGAGCTAGAAAAATAATAAGAACTTCGACATATTTTGAAATAATTGCCAACTATTCATTATCTACTTTGAATGCGCATCTGCATCAGTTCTGTACATTGCGCACAATTTTTTTGGACATGAATACTTTTTTTGATTTTATTGCAGGGCCCAAAGTTTTGGCACACCCTACTCACGCCTATAACCTAGAACATTGATTCAGCTCATCTTTACTAAATTTGGATCCCAAGGTCCGAGAAAAGAAACTTTCAAGGAGAATAAAGGTCACATATCTGAGCATCATATAGGGGAAAAGTTCATGAAAAAATCCATGTAAAATAGAGAAAGCGTAATACAGTAAGTTGTACACATATATAAAATATAGCAATTGAAAAAAAAATGACATACCAACAATTGTCCAAGGAAAATGCGGATATGAAAGTAGGTATACCTATGTGATTCATTTGACTTGAAAGGTACTAAAAATAAAAACCGAATGCTACAGAGCTACGTTCATTTTGGAATATTACTAGAAGATATGAAAATATATCTGCACCCAAGTAATAATTTATCTGGCTGATTAGTTGGAAATTCATCTTAATATCAAATCATAGACATTTTTATCTCGAATGAAGAATTTAATAAAACAAAATATTAAAGATGGCGCAGATAAGACGTTTAATCATGTAAATGTAAAGATGATTCTTAATGAAGCATTAACTTGAGGTAAAATTTTCAAACACCAGACCGAACGGCTGTAAGGTGCAGTGGGGTAATTGCAAAATCGGGGTATTTGCAAAATCAGCTTCTGGAGGTCAGTTAACATAATTTTTGAGCGCGCCATCTTTTGGTAGGTCAAGGCACATCTATTACCTATATACTCACTCAGTTTGAACGAAATCGGTGCACTCATTTGCTTTGTGGAAATGTTTTTATCAACATGTGTCAAAATCACTCATAAGTAAAGTTGAATCAGTTTTTTTCAAAATGGACAAAAACGTACAAAGTAAAATTTTTTTGAACTGATTTTTGTTGATTAATTATGCTAATAGGTCTAAGTTAAAGCTAAGACTATCATTTTTGAAAAATTTTCATTACATTAGCGGAAAAATGCGTTTTTGCATTTACCCCGAAAAAGGTCATGCGGGGGCAATTGCAAAATCGAAAATATCTATTATTTTATTTATACTCTCAGAATTTTTTTAACGATTTTTAGATGTAAAATGGGTCGAAAATACAAAAAAAATAATATGTGACCCGTGCAGGGACAAGGTACCTAAAGTCGGAAAACATAATTTTGAGTTAGAGACAAAAATATGAAAAATGGGCAATTTTTTTCAAAAAATTTTTTTTCGCTTTTTTAGGTAGTTCTGACCTCTACGCAGCTTTAAACGTGTTTTTTCGATTATTTTTTTTTTCGAAAGTCATGATTTTTTCTAATTTTCAAATGTCTCTATCTCACCGAAAAATTGACTTAGGATGCTCATCCAGGTCTTAAAATGTTCCGCATAGTCTCCCCTATCATTTAAGCCAAAAAACTCATTTTTGAAAAATCCGACTTTAGGTACCTTTTCCCTGCACGGGTCACATATTAGTCCTTCAAAAGTGTGAAAATTTATATTAAATTTTTGATATTTACTTACAAAATTTTGCCATTTTTTGCGTTTTTGGAAGTTATTATCAAAATATTGTTCAAATTTCATCAAAATTTTGTGTTTTCCAATAAAATACGTCATACTTATCACAAGTGATCATTTGTTTTCAATTTTTAGCTCATTAAAAAAAAATAAAAATAAAAATAAAAAATGAGATTTTTTCACTTCTTTAAAAAATTCTTTCTTTCGCGGATATCTCCGACAAATTTTGATCAAACGAAGGTAATGAGTATATTAAAAGGTAGTAAATTTTACGTAGATTCCGATTTGACCATCAAAACTGAAAAAAATGAGCACCTTCAGATATAATTTACGATTTGGCATTTGCCCCATGGCGGGGTAAATGCAAAAACACAATTGAAAAATTTTTTAATTCTATTTTCTCATAAATTTATAAATTAAATGATACGAAATTTTTCCCACCAATAGAGAACCCTTTGAAGTTTGTGTGACAGAAATTTCAGGTTGATTGGTGCCATAGAGCCGCCACAGTGAACCGGCAAAGTGTCACTAATCAAAAAGTGGTTTGCAATTGCCCCACTGCACCTTAGGTGAGTTGATTCCCAAAGAATTTTTTTTTGAAAATGACAGGCGAATTGATTCCCATGGGGGGGAGGTGAATTAATTCCCAACCTATTTCAGCCTATTAACGTTACCCAACAGATACCACGAGGAGGTTGGCTGAGCTATCTCCCAAAAATTTCAGTCTTGAAAGACCTTGTCAGTAGACGTGAGCTTAATTCAATGAATATACTGTTAGAGGAAGAGGGGATCAGTCTACTCTCTCTAAACAGAGTATTACGCGAACAGAATAACACCATATTATTAAAACATGTATTACACTACGAATCGGCGAATAAACGAATTAGAGAACATAAAAGTCTACACGAATGGTCGAATTGGTAGAATGAACAGATTATCACACGCGGAGCTACGTGTACGAAGCTCCTGCTCGAACTCAATACTTCTAGGTACAAAACTAGATACCCAAGCCGTTGCTGGGGTATCGGTTAGGAATTACGTTACGGCTACTCTATACAGTGCAGCCACTATGCAGACAGAATAGACCAGTAAGGCCAAGTCTACCTCTTACACTTGCCCCCTCGAGCTTCACAGAGGAAAGTTCGACCGCTTGACCGAGGGGAAGAGCGAGCATAAGTAAGCAAACTTGACCCCACGGACTACCCTGCCCCTTCGTTCTTAAACTCCGGGATAGTGGGTGACTGTATGGAGCGAGCCAACGTAATACCTAACTGATTCACCTGTAAAACAGCTACAGGGGATCGATCATAATCAATCCAAAGAATCGTGATCCAAAATGATCACTTTTACCTTTTAAAATACCAGTACCTATTCCCAGATAGGCACCGATTACACAATTTTTAGAATGCTCGTATCGTCCACAGACTGATATCGAGTACTATCTATCACTTTTGAGTCTTTGTTATAAAATATTTCCATTTCCAGTCCAGGGACCAGAAGTGGTTTTTTAGCGTAAGGAGACTTTGTTCTTATTGAACGACAAAATTTTACGTGTTTGCTACCGCAGTGTGATGTTGATTGGCTGTTATGGTCCATGGATCATAACAGCACTATTTTGGTGACTACCGTGAGAAAAAAGAGATAGAAAAGCTTAAAACTAAACAAACCCGCATAACAACCGCAGGGTAACATACAAAATTTTGAAAAGAACAAAGGCCAAAAGAAAATTATAAAAAAAAAAAAATTTGCAGGGTAGGCAACTTGCCTACACCTGCGTACGTATACAGAAACAAAATACGCACAAATATCAAAAAATAAAAAAAATGTACGGCAAAACACATCGTACTAACGAACTTAGACATAGACACATATAAAAATAGAAAATAAACATAATACAATGCGTGCATTCACACATCGTATAAACGAGGGCAAAAACTAATACTAACAAGGTGAATGCATGATTAAAAAAAAAGAAAAGAAAAGCATTCCGGGGACGAATCGTCCAACATAAATCATCAATAGAAATAAAAATACAAAAGTAAAAAATATACAAAAACTTAAAACTAGGACAAAACCGCACAGCATGCCGCGGTAAAGAGTACACACAATACAAAAAAAATAAACAAAAAACTTACGGCATGCTGGCATACAGGTAAAAATTAGACAAATCCGGTAAAATGGCATACGTGTTTGATATGACGACGATGACGACGATACGATATCCGACGCAGCGGTGACAAAATTGGTGGTAAAAATCGTTGATAACGACGACAAATTACGACGACGAAACTGTACGATTGTAACATTGACTATAACGACGAACTTTTTGACGACTTTTCGTTGCAAGAAGGACGACGTTGGATTAGACAAACTTGGTAAAAATGTAAGAAAAATTTCTCACGAATTTACTTGCATAGGATACGACAAATGGGAATTTTCAGGACGACAAACGATTTCCATTTTACGTTTAGACGTTGCTTTTGATCGATAAAGGCCATTACCCATATCGACTGCACTTTGGGTAGGTAAATTTACCTACTCGTTGTGCCCCATTTCGTCGGTGACGCGATCTGGTTTCGGGTCATTACCCTCAGCCATTTTGACATCTTCGGGTACTGCCGGATCCACAGGCACAGTACAAATCTTCTGCGAGGTCCTGATATTTCACGACCTCGACGTGCCCCTTGTCCGCTACTCTTGCAGGAACTCGGCCTTTTCATTGGAAACGTGTAAATCAGTAGACAGTTCCACTCATTTTGTGTTTTGCAACTTTATCATATTCCGCATTTGGGATCTATGACGGGAGGCGTGAGCTTGGTGACGACCCGCTGGTGTCCGCCCAATGGCAGACATCTCAGCATCGATTTCTTCATGACTGGTGTCAAGCAGCCAGGGACCATGCAATGGAAATTTCCATTGCACGGTTCCGCTTTGGGGTGCATTGACACGAGTGTAAATGTGTTTTGGTGGCATTCCACCAATTCACAGGCGCACTGGTTGTGGTAGAGGTATCCACAGCTTGCTTGCAGAATTGTCGGCACGCATTCAAGTGGGTCTTTGTTGCTAAAATTGAATTGCATTTGTCACATATTCATATGGGTTTAAAGGCGTGTAGCGCCGGAGAGTTTCTCCGTCTACTTCGTCTTTGTTCATTACAGATGACAACATATCGTCATCAGATTCCTGTCCTGTTGAGTTTTCGCAGCGCGATACACGCATCGGTCTTACCGATAGGTGTATGCTACGTGTGTAGCGCAAGGGCGCACACACGTTGCCGTTGTCGTTTCCAACCGCATTCGTGCTGGAGATGCGACAACGTGGTCGAGCAACGGCTCCTGTTTGGTGCTGCGTTTCAGCCGTACGTACCATGGTACATTTAACAGCCGGTTTTGCGTTGTTGCAAACAGTTTATTTAGGCTCAATTGGACGCCATTACGTCAATTTTAGCTTAAATTTATCATAAAATAAGCATTTGTACATTATTACGCATAAAATAAAGCGCAATATACGGTGTAAAATATGACAATTTACGATTATTTTCACAGATTTTTCTCAAAAATTTTGCATTTGCGAAATTTCCGATTTCAACCAGTGAAACTAAACATAACGATAGCATATTCGTGTTATTTCTTGCCCCTTGTACGTCGTCTGTACGAGCACATGGTGCAAGGAAATATCATGATTTTTTCAGAAATTTCTTGAAATTTTCACGTTACTGCATTCAGTATACACGAATTCTATACAATAAATAGGTACAATGGTATTTTAAGGCGTTTTAATCAATCGTTTAGGGCCATGCGTTGCAATTGCATCACATGGCCCGACACTGAGACGATCGAAAAATTACATCAAAATCAATATTTTGAGTAATCAACACGTTTAAAATACGAAATGGTTAAATAGATGCAATATAAAAGCATAGGAAAAAGCTCATAATCAGTTTAATTTGGACATTTCGACTGCTGTTGGGCCATGTAATGCAATTGCACCACATGGCCCACGAATTTTCGCAGTCAAAATCTAATTATATGAGAACCACAGTTCCATATAATCTTTCAAAAACAATAAATACAATTATATTTGAACAGGGTATGTGGATAATTACATGCATTGAAGTAGAATTTCGTACTTACAATATCGATGATGTAATAAAAAATCAGGATAACGAGGTACAGATACAGATTTGTGACACTCAAAACTGGTATTACCGGTTAAGAAGCACGAAATGTGTATCAAAAGAGAGTACTGGATAATTATCGAAAATTTCGGTAATTATTGATAACAACAAGGATAAAATACACAAAATTTTGGCTTCATGAATAAGCACAAGTAAAGAAGAAAAACGATACAACCTGATGGTAGCGAGTACTAAAAAACACAAAGCAGCCTTTCCGTGTTTGGTTCGGGGTTGCGCTTTGGATGTGGCATCAGTGTTACCGCTCCAGGGAGCGAAAAAACAGTTCCAACGTTCGTCCTGAAATTTCCCTGATTCGTTAATCGGGGAAAATCTCAGTTTTAATCTTTGTGGTTGGTCGTCGTATGCTTTCGCAATGTACTCTTTTTCGAAATTATCGAAGAATTGTATCATTGTTACTGGCAACTGCTCTTTCTTCTTGCAAATACGTCTACAAAGCTTTTGCTTCGTAGATACAGTATTTGGTGTGTTGATGTCACTCGATGGTTTAGCGGCATCGGCTAGTGTATTCGTCTTGCTGACATTATCCGTTAGTTGGGCTGCGCCTTTTGTTCTCCATTTCCTATTGGTTACGTGATTTTTGGCGGTTGTTTGAATATTGTCAAAGTGAGTATTAGTAATATTCACTTTTCCAATATTCTCGGCGAGTTTTTCCAACTCACCTGCCGGTTTTAATTTATTCAGTTTCCTTGAAACTGAAGTAAATTTTTTCGATTCACGTGGTTGGAGATTCATAGGAGAGGTAATTTTGGACGTTTCCAAATTACCTTTTCCATCTTCGGTTTTGGCTTTGCGTCGAATTTCGCGCTCAGCGTGTAATTTTTTCGCCGTGTTTGCAGCAATCTGCTCAGCGGTTACTATTACCTGTCGTTTGAATTGGGCTAAGGACAATTCCTTGCCAATTTTTTCGTGTGTGTATAGGAATTCAAAAATCGAGTTTTCGATTTTCTGATAATCTAACACAAATTGTATGAGACATTCTTGCAGTGGTTCTGCTTGTTGTGGTATGATTAAATATAAGAACAATTGCCTAATATTTATTGATTTCTCTACAACATCGTGTAGGGTCTTAGTGTTTAAAGAACCAGTGAATATTTCCACTGTCTTTATTTCAGCAAAGTGCAGAATTTCTAACACTTTTTTGGTCATAGAGATTTTGGTGAGATAGTTTGAGTTGGGATATTTCTCAACTAAAATTTTCTCTGTTACGTTATTCGTTGCTTCCAACAAAGAACATTTACTAATGCTCTCAATAGCGTCCTTGTCGCTATTGCATAAGCTTACACCATCTTTATTGACTCTGACATGTCCGTCATCGCCGTACATGAAGTCATTGGTATGAGTTGTATTGTCAAATTCCAATTTGCTTTCAAATTGGAATTTTGACGATACCGACGTCAGTTCATTTTTTTGCTGGTTTGCATGCAATGGCTGCAATTCATGCTCAAAACTGAACTTGGTGTTGGAGGTGGGGATATCCTTCGAAATTTCGTTGGATATGTCCAAAACCTCGTTTGATGCGAGCTGTAACGATGTGAGTGTATCTTCGATTTCAAGCTCGGTCTCGATTGGTATGTCGAATTTCAAAACATCTGCCCCTTGGAAGGTGTCTGTTTTCATGAAATCCAACTTGGTTATCTTCGGTGAGCCTGGTCGTTGGCACCATGCGTATCCGTATCTTTGACATAATTCTATGTTTAAGATTTTCATGGATAGCCTTCCTATGATAAAGGTCGATGTACTGATGTCCAGTACATAGAACGGCATTACCATTGGTATCTCACCAAAGAGTAGCGCAACTAGTACGATATAGGTCATGCTGTATACCAGCGTACCATCTGCTAATCGTAACTGTAGTGGTGTTGTCTGAGGTATGTACGCAATATTTTCCGGATGTTTCTGGCTGATTTCGTCCACTAACTTGTGTGAGAGCACATTGAGTAGGGCACCTGTGTCCATCTGGGCCGCATACTTGATGTTGTTTTTGATTTCAAATTCAATTACACACGTTGGACTTTCCATACGTTCTGTAAAGATTTGACTACGTATAATAGGATCAAGATCCTTGATCCTATATATTACGTTTTTGATTGGTTCGATGGTTTTGATGTCGGCCCGATACGTGTCATAGGCCGTCTGGTAGCCGTCGGAACTTTCCGACTCACTTTCTTCACTCGTCGTCTCAAAGGTTTGATTCTTAGCATGAAATTTCATGTTAAGTTTGTTTTCCTTTTTTGGGTCAATAGTTTTGACCCTACGACGTCTACGATTGTGTTTTACTCTAGGGGGAGGATTTTCCTTGCCCCTTGTTCCGTCATCACTTGATTCGGAGGATGTGTCAAAAAGCTGGGTGCCTGGAGGAGGCATTGACTTCTCCGGGCGGAAGGAGAAATTTTCCTCTGCTCTTTTTGCACGTTCCTTCTTCAATTGAGTGTTGATATCAGGCTTGAAAATTTCCTGATCATCGTACTTAATTGTTAATCCACCAGTTTGCGTCGACTTTCGAGCAGATCTGGTGAATACTTGTTCTTCTCGGAGAAGTGCATTTGCTATCTCCTTGTAAGATGAATCCGCGATATAGTATTTCTTCCATGTGTCCACAAAATGGAATTTGTCCATTCGTGGGATTACATTGAGATTTGCGTCGACTGCTGGTCTTTTATGCGGTTTACCTGTTGCATCTTTTTGGTATACCACTTCAAGATAGCAGTGTGTAGGATGGTGCCAAACATGTATCCGGTCGTCTTGAGTCAGGCGTGAATACATTCGGCGGTAACATACATATCGCCATCGGCCTACTGGGTTTTCATCCTTGAGACGAGGTTTCACCAGCGGAAACAGGAGAATAATTTTCTCAAAGCCCTTTTCGCAGAGGCAATTTACCACTGCGCGAAGTTCTTTTTCAACTGTTTCGAACGACTTTTTGGAATAATTTAATTCCAATTGGCCGGCCGATAAAATCGCTTTTGTTTTGGTGAATTTCACCAGTAGGAGTTCTTTAAGCAATTTTCCCAAGGAAATTTGGCTTTTTAGGTAAGCGGGTAGAAGTTTCGTACCTGCTTCCTTTCTTTTTACGAAGTGGGCAATCCCATCTCCGATGAACTCGTATTCAGCGAAATGTTTTTCAGTGAACGTGGGTTCCGGCTGCGCACTGGGGTGTGGCCCTTCTGTAGCGTCGACTTTGTGTACCGGAACCGAGTTGGGTTTGTCGTTGGTAAACGAAACTTTTTTCAGGATAGGAGTCGGGCCTCCTACCTGATTTTGAGGTTTCTTGACAAAATTATTGCCAGGATGCCTTCTGTTGTTCCCATACTGGCCCCCATGGGTTCCAGTATTGGTCTTTTTAGGATTTGAGCGAGACATTTCTTGCTCATCCTCTTCGATTACACATACGACGTCCGCTCGAACCGTTTGCCGGTCCTGAGCGATTTCTTGGAGCCTTTTCTTGAACTTGGCATTAGAAGTTTGGTCATCCTTCGATACCATGTTCTTCATTTTCAAAGGCATCTTGTTATACATCATTTGAATGATGCGTTCTGGCGTAATCGATGTGATGTGCTCTAGTGTACGGTACCAATTCAGGAACCGGCTCGCTAGAGCACGATGTGTCCGAGCCTTGTTCACGTGACGTTGGAAGTATTTTAAAGCTGCTTCCTGGTCTTCGGTTCCCCAGTGTTCGTGGAGAAATTCAGTGACCAGAAGTGAGTAATTTTCCTCACTTCTATGGTCACTGACCCATGCTACACTGGAGGTCGTCTGGATTGCACTCAAAAACATCATGCATTTGAACGAATTCGTGCATTTGGTTTCTTTGGAAAAATTGTCAAAGCGTTTCACAAATTCGTGTGGGTGATGTTTGGTTGCGTTCGTGAAAATGGCTTCGGCCATCTGAAGTCCTTCGGCCGTTAACTGTGGCCGCATCTGGTTTCCGCCGTTGCCGCCACCGTTGCCGTTGCCGGCACCGGTGTTGCCTAATTGGCCAAGTACTTTACTGGCAATTAGTTTGGCCTTGTCGTTTTCAGTTTGAAAAGCCTCGAATTTCTCAGCTATTTCATCGACACGTTCGGCTAATATTACACAAGATTCTGTATTGATGTTCATATGTTCCAATACAGCTTTGTTTTTATCCTCTTGGTTATACTCCAGGCTATCCATACGTATGTTTGCTTTGTCACAAACTTGCGCTAGGGCTGCTGCTTGTTCTGTCGCAACCTGTTCTATGCGTTCAGAATTGCGTTTTATCAGTGTATGCAGCTTGTTTATATTACTCTTGTTTTCCAAGAGTAACTTATTGTGTTCATTGAGCATACATTTATGTTCAATGGTTGCCTGTGTATCCGGGAGGGCGGGTGGGTGCTGGTAATCAGGATTACTCAGCATACATGTGCTATACGCAGTGGTCGGTAAATTTATCGATCCACTTTGCAGTGTAGCTGTTATATTCATCAGTTCGTGAGGTGAGTAATTACTCATCTGCACAAGGTGATGATTTTCACCACCATCTGATTCAAACATATTTGTAGATCGCGAATTTTTGAGTGTAATTCCATCTGTCAATTGATGGATGGAATTTCTTTCAAAATTCGTGTCTGTTGAGTGGATATCTGATTTGTTGTCAGAAATTTGACTAGTCCTTTGACCAGTTTCATTTCTGATGAAAATTTGGCTGGCTAAAGAGCCTGCTTCATTTTTATCAGATTTTTGACCGGTTAGTTTACTAGTGGAATTTTCCATTGCAAACTGTGGAATTACAGTCATATTATTTGAATCTGATTTTTCAGATGTGCTGTTTAGACGTTCCACGAATTTTTCGTGGAATTCGTCACAATTATTTTTGGCATCTGAATGATCATGTAGCATAACAGTCGTTACTGTTGTTTTAAATGATCGAGGTGACGTTATAGGCTGTATAGACGTTGGTGTCTGGTTGCCTATCTCATGTACACATGGCAGAAAATTTCGCGCCATGTGTTGAGTGTTCTCGATCGCGTCATATTTAGGGTTGTCATAATTGGTATGTGAAAATATTCTAGTCAGCTGTTGATTTAATTCATGTTGAGCGGAAATTTCCGGCTCAATTTGAATTGGAATTTGAGGTTTAATTGAAGGATTTTCCTTTAATTTTTTACCTCGTTTATTTTTTCCTATCACATTATTATTAAGCTCACAGGCTGCCATTGCAACTTGTCTTGGCTGGTTTTGTGATATTTTTGTAGCCGTAATATTTTCATTTTCGAAATCAGGAATTTCCTTAATTTCGTTCACGCCTAAATTTATTTTATCCATTTGATAAAATAAATACCAAGAAAAAATTATTTTAATTTAAAATAATTTTACAACAATTATTTCTATGCAAAATAATGTGTTGGATGTACGTATATAACGCCAAGGCGTGTATACGTATTTTAGGCGAGAATATATTCGTCAGACACGCGCATAAACGACACGGCAATCCGGTCGTTTTGGCGGTTGAAAGATGATGCAATATTCCCTGGAATTACGGCGCGTGCACGGAGCCGATTTCCATTTGGAACATGGATGGGGTGAGGAAATTTCGTCACCCTACTTGACAACGTGTTCAGCTCGTTTATACAACGCGCTGAAATATCCGTTGTGTTTGCCGGCTATAAAATCGTCTGATGCAATTGCACAGAGATTTTTTCGCGATGTTTTCAATTGTGGCGAAATTTCGCTACAATTGCACTTCTTAAAACTAAACACTTACTTATATTTAAACACAAACACAACACAAAGAAAAATAAAAAGAACTCACGCGGAACCGTTTGTGAATCCTGTTTTTCAGCTTTAAGAGCCAAAAAACTGTGTGAAAAACGAATTTCACTGGGGTGGGTTCTACCACCAGAGGTTATGCAGAGGCAAAAGTGAGTGCGACTCACCTACATACAATAACCACGTGCCGGGGCGCCAATGTTAGAGGAAGAGGGGATCAGTCTACTCTCTCTAAACAGAGTATTACGCGAACAGAATAACACCATATTATTAAAACATGTATTACACTACGAATCGGCGAATAAACGAATTAGAGAACATAAAAGTCTACACGAATGGTCGAATTGGTAGAATGAACAGATTATCACACGCGGAGCTACGTGTACGAAGCTCCTGCTCGAACTCAATACTTCTAGGTACAAAACTAGATACCCAAGCCGTTGCTGGGGTATCGGTTAGGAATTACGTTACGGCTACTCTATACAGTGCAGCCACTATGCAGACAGAATAGACCAGTAAGGCCAAGTCTACCTCTTACAATACTTACAAAAAAATAAACGACTTCGGAGGTAAAATTTACAATTTAGTAGGCAAAAATTCTAAACATAATTCTTTAATGAATTCCATCGGCGTAATTTCTTCTCTGTCGTACCTCACCATAACTTCCTCAATAAAGGCCATTTTTTCATCCCGTTTTTTGGATTTCCTAACCGCCATTGATCTACAGAGAAGAAATTACGCCGATGGAATTCGTTAAAAAATTAGGTTTTAAATTTTTGCCAATTAAATTGTAAATTTTATCTCCGAAGTCATTTATTTTTTTGTATATTCATTGAATTAAGCTCACGTCCACTGATAAGGTCATTCAAGACTGAAATTTTTGAGAGATAGCTCAGCCAACCTCCTCGTGGTATCTCCTGGATAACGCTAATAGGCTGAAATAGGTTGGGAATTAATTCACCCTTTCTCCCCAAAAAATGGGAATCAATTCGCCTGTGCCTCAAAAAAATTGGAATCAATTCGCCCATTTCTAAGTTCAGGGAATCAACTCACCAACTCCCGACCGAACAAGTTAAATTTTTTTTCAATGAAAAATACACTTTGATGGCATGATTGAATAATAAAATATCAAAATTATATGCCAGTTATAGGTAGGTACCTAAATTTTTCAATTTTTACCCATGTTTTTAAATTTTTCGAACCTTTTTTTTCTGAAAATTTTTGAAGAAGGGTTCTTATCGTCTTCCGTTTCTCAACAGATACTTTTAAAAAATCCAGAATAGTAAGTATCCAATATCTAGATTTATATTTCATGAATTGAGGGGCTTGGTTCCAAAACTCACTTTTACCACGAAAATTTACTACGTTTTCTTTGCGGATTTGGGTTCCGTTTTTAATGCTTCATGACTCTACAATCTCCATTTTCATGTTAACGCTTCGACTTTGCTATAATAGACGTAAGAAAAGTGACACTGGTGTCAAAACTCACTTTTGTCTAATCGTTTTCCGTTGTTATCTCAAAAAGTACCTTTTTGGCAAAAGTGAGTTTTGGAACCAAGCCCCTCAATTACTGAAGACAAAAATGTTAAAAGAATATAAGTAGGTACCTACCTACTTACACACTTAGGTACCTACCTACCTAATTTTGACATAAAATTTATTTTTTACGTTTTTCAACATATACATATTTTATTAGTTAAATGTAGAACTCAATTTTGAATAAAGTTTTATGGCGATCAAGGGAAGCAGTTTTTCAAAATTTTGGGTGTCTTTCGAATTACAGACAATATTTTGGAAATATCACTGCAATAATTTTAAATATGATGCAAGTAGGTAGCTAGGTACTCTATTAATCATGGTAAAATGAATAATGAATTCTTACACTGGAATCGTCAAAAAATTTACCTGCAATGCCTTAATTATTCTGATGACCTACTTTTTAAACAATTTTCCAACTTTAAAAAAATAGTTGACTAATTTTTCAAACAATAAGTACAAAATGTTGATTTTTCAGAAATTCACCAGCCTTTTGAAAAATTTGGCGATTTTAAATATACTTCAACCAATGTCAAATATTTGACATTGGTTGAAGTAGGTATATTTAAAATTTTACGAATTTTTTAGGGATTCCAAAACTTTGCGAACCTGTGAATGGTCCTTCGAAAAATTTCGAGCTCTGTGCGAATGCACCTTTTGCACCTCCCTCTCTTCCTACAAACTCGAATCCATTATTTTTTATCAATTAACTGAGAAACTTTCAATAAACTTTTAATGAACTTATTTATAAGAGGTGGTGTTCAAAGTAGCCTCATGTCAGGGGCTACCTTGAACACTTTCTTTTTCGATACGTACACCTCGGCATATGAAGGTAAAGGGAGGGACGAGCAACAGATTTGTAACAACCATATTTTTGAAAATTTGTTGCAAAAAATCGTAGAAGAGAAATTGTCGACAAAAATTTGCAAAACCGTTCAAAGTAGCCGCAAATTTTTCTTCGATTTTTTTCAACTATAAGTATGTGAATTTTTTCCAGTTAAAAATTTATTAATGTTTTTTTTTCAACCTTGAATTTTTAAAGAAATTTTCAACTTAATGGTTTTCAGAATTTCTTCCAACTCAATCAATAATTAGAGAAAATTTCAAAACGTGATAAAAATTTAAAATCGAAGAAAATTGAAAAAATCAAAGTTGAATAAATTTTGAAAAAATTCAAATTAGAAAAATTTAGGGACTGTTCACGAGCATCGGAAATAAGAAATAAGAAATAAGCCAAATATTTCTCACAAAGTCGCTATTTCTATTGGTTAAAAAATTCTTATTTCTTATTTCCAAAGCTTGTGAATGCTACCTTATGGACAGAATATTAGATTGGTTTGACTATCGTTGCGCATGCGCAGTTCGAGCTGCATGACATGGGAGGGTAAAGAGATGGTTGCGTTCGTAGCCTGTGGTTGTAAGCCATGTTTCACAAGTGGTTTGATTTTAAATTCAGACAATTCTTTTCAATGTTTAAAGCTTTGTAACTCCGTTAATTTCAAATTTAATCAAAATATAAACATAACTTATTTTTTTTGCAATTTTATATTCTACAAAATATGTTATATTCATTTTTTAATAAAATTGAAAGTTGAAAGAGTTACGAAGGATTAAAGTTGAAAAAAATCAAGTATTTCTAATTTCACTAAGTGAAGTAAATAAAATTGATTTGAATTAAACAGCAGAATTTACAAAAAAAAAAAAAATAGAATTTTATTACGTATTCCAAAATCAACTCTTAGCTTACATTCGATTTTTCCCTAGCTTCGCCATTGCATACCATAGACCATTTTGAAATTCTCATTTCAGAAAATAAATTTACCAGGAGACAAATTATAACACCATAAATGTATTCTCAAGTGTTCGAAGATTTCGTAATTATTTTCATAAACGTGATTACATTTTTTTTTATGCAAAACTCTATTCACATTAGGTAACTTTGTTTTTTAAACACCTTCATTTGAATTCAAATGAATACTTATACCTACTTACCATTATTTATTCAACTATATTTTCATCAGTGATGGAAAACTGGAACTGGAACTAGAACTGAAATGATGAGAACTGAAAACCGATAACTGGAACTATAGAACTAAAATGAATTTCAGTTTTATACCAGTTCCAGTAGTTGAACTTGAAATTTTTATATTTAAAATACGACTTGAAAAAGTCAAAATTTTGATGTTGAAATTTACCAAACCACAATCAATTGGATTTTTTTTTTTAAACTCCAAAAACCTTGAAGATTTGCATTGAAAAGTGAATAAAGAAGAATTGTGTTGTGAGCTCGAAAATTTCACCCAGTTAAAGGCGTCCTCTCATACATTAAGTACCTATTCAAATTTTTTGTTAAAAAGTTCAGGAGTTGGTCATAACATTGTTGAAAAATATCACTAATGACTTTTTTTTCTAGAATTCTTTTGTTTTGAGCTTGAAAAGAAAAAAAATTGTACTTTGAATCGAAAAGGAAAACCAACAAAGTTCAAAAGCAAAAAATTTTTCATTTTTTTGTCCTTCAAAATTTCAAAAACTGAAATTTTGGAACTGGTACATATTTAGAACTGAAACTAACTAAAAACAGGAACTAAACATTTTTGAGAACTGGAACTGGAACTGGAACCAAAAAATTTTGAGAACTGAAACTGGAACTGGAACTGATATCATTTCAGTTTTCCATCACTGATTTTCATCAACAATGGAATTATTTAATAATTTATTTTTTAAAAAACAAAAAATGATGATTTTTTAATTTTTGTAAAAAAAAATATTTTTATTGTTTGTCAAAAAATATCTAAGTATAATTATTCAGATTTTTATTCAAACGTGATTTTTTTATTAGGTGTCGGCGAGCAGCCGAGCTTAGTCCATTTGCGTCCATTTTTCATAATCAGTCCTAAAATTTGGCAGTACGTAAAGTTTCATTTTTAAACTTGATTTACCTACTCCTGGACAGGTGGTCAGGTACATTAACGAAGACGAATCTAAAGTTTTACCTATCACTTTAATTGCGAATACTGTGAAATTAATTTTAAAAAGTTTTGCATAGGTATGTAGTGTACTTACTTCATTTTTGTTCCGAGGACTCTAAATCTTGGTTTTTGTTCATCAGACAATCAGTTCTGAATGAAATGAGGGTAAAAAATTAATATTATTTACTGTTCCCAAAAAATAAAATCATTTTTTGAGCCATATTTCAGCCTTCTTTCAATTTTTTTCACCGTTGCGAACTTCGGTACGTATTCTTTATTTTTAAATCAACACTTTGCATATTTACGGCAAACTGGTTATGCAATTTTATTTTTATCAACGTCAATGAAGGAAATAATCTAAGAATTATTTTAAAAACTGAAAAAAACCTGAGTATAGGATCTTGAAAAAATCATTACCTCGGTAAAGAGGTCTGAAGAAAAAGGCTCGAAATGTACTTTTCACCTATTGAAGTTTCAAGTATAATATTTTTCATTTTCACTCAAAAATATCGTTATAAAAAATAACATTTTTAAGCCGGTGAGAAATATATTTACTTAACGTTGTTTCATTTTCCCTCGAGCACCAGAAATGTAAATCGAAGTTTTTTGTTTATGAATTTATTGTTTGTACAATTTCGTTTGAATCTCGTCAATGATAGAAACCTCTGAAATCCATTCTGCCCATTTGACCACGATTTCAAAATCGTGCAAGTTTGACCAATACAATCTTTTTTTAGGTAGAAAAATTATCGAAAATAGACACTGATTTCCCTCAAGTTCAACCAATCTCGAGATATGCGCCTTCAAATTTGGGTAATTTGGCAAAAAATTCCAATTATATAAAAATTACGTGGCCCACCTTCCAGCCCCCTTGAGGAGTAGAGGGGAAATGATCGTGGTTATATGAAGAGGCCATCAAGGGGACGTCGTAAAAAAAATTAAGCGAGATCGGAAGACCCGACTTCGTTTTTGGTTCGAGTTGATATGGAGTACCTAACCCTGAAGGTACAAGTGACTAATGTTGAGTTGAAAAAAAAAAACATGTGAGGGGTAAAAAAATAGGTAGATAGGTAACCACAGCACGGTAATTTCAAATTTTTTATATTAAAATCAAAACAGAAAATATTAAAACTGAACTTCGAACTCGAAAATATTCAGGTAAAAACAGACGATTCTGTTTATTTTTAGCAGTACCTAAAACATTAAACTACAGCAAAACATAAGAATCGAATCCCAAGATTACCAAAGTTAAGGTGAAAGATTATTGTGACCAAAATTTCATTCCTCTTGTAGCACTGTTTATAATCGGGAGCTTGTTAAGTAGGTAATTGGATTTTAACATTTCTTCTTAATATTTTCCCATCATTTTGGCATTTTCCTGAAAAGCAAATAAGAGTTATAGGTAGTTAAACAAGTCACTTCATTATTTTCTACCTAAAAAGATGAGAGTTATACCTTCTCAAGCGTTGCTATTTTAGTGTTCAGTTTTTTGAATTCTTCCACCGATTTGAGGGCTTGTATTTTCAATCTTATCATGGCAGTCCTCATCTTCATAATGCTTTCTTTCAATCGAAGATATTTCTGCAGAAACACAATGACACAAATACTTGGATAGATGAAATTAAACTTTATGATGCTCATAACATCTTTACAACTGGTACCTATGGACATTGATATGAAGTCATAGGTAGGTACCTACCGTTTCCAAAGTAAGCATGGCATTTCGCCTCTCTACTGATCCACTATCTTCAATTTCCTGGAAAACCAAATAAAACTAAAAATAAGGAAAATTTGGTAGGTAACCTATCATTATTTTCTTGTTAAAATTAATTATTTTTTCAACTAAGTGTTTTCTTGTATAAACTTTTCATTTTCCTAGAGAAGTAATGACAAAAGTAATTTTAAAAAACAAAAACAGAATAGATTTTAGAGGGGAGGGGGTGTGAAGATCCACAATCTGGGCTGAAATTCAAAAAAATAAATATTTGTGTGACATTGTTATTCATTTATTTTTCATATTTAACCTCTCCCTCCCCTTCCATTCCCATCACAAGGTCTAAAATTAAAAGGGAATTTTTGAAAGGTTGGAATTTTTTTACCATTTAAACAATTTTTTGATTCTCTACAACTCTAGCCAATTTTTTGAAATCGAATGATTTTTTAAAAAAATGAAGATTTACCCAAAACTTGGGCCAAATTTCTAAATTATAATTACCTCCTTTTCAATTAACTTCTTGAAGATTTTGACAATGGTATCTTCCGCAGTCAATGAATCTTATTCCCATTCGTTAAGTATTCTTTTGTAATTCATATGGGATTCTTTTGTCTCTTGTTTGTCACAGCCTTTCGAACTCCGGTACCACTTTTGGCATGAGGGCATGCGGCACGCGTAGCCCCATTCAAGGCCATTTGGGACCACTCTAACGAATTGGGCTGGCAATTTCCCTGGTTCCAAATCCTCGCCACGGCCATCACAAAAATCTGAAAAAAAAAACATAATTGTATCGTACCTAAACCATCCTGAATTAATACTTCCTATTCTCTAAAATCAGTCAACTGCAGACTAATTTTTTAGATGGAGGGTGTTTATAAGTGATACTCACCTCTGATTTTTTCAATATAATCTATGTTATATTTCAAGGAATCCGGTTTTTCTTCTTATTCCGGATTCCATTTTGGCACCTCTCGTGGTAATGAAACTTCATGGATTATAATTTTTATATTTAGCTTTGGCGTATTCTTTCTTCCTTTTTTCTTCTACCTATATCGCTAATTTTAATTGGCACCTTTATGGTGCCATCAATGGTTTCTTCCGGCCATTTCCATAAATGAGATTCCTAAAAAATAAAAAAAAATGATGAAAATTTCTGCTGCAGTGTGGTGAAAAATACAATGATTGAACTCGACCATAAATTCGTATAATACATATTTTAAATAAGTATAGTGGAGGGACGGGAAAATGTTAGATTTTTTCACTTCTTCAGGGAAAAATGGAGCTAAAAAAATTTGTGTTCTGGAACAATGTGACGCCTCACCACATTACATTTTAGAAATTTAAAAAAAAATTGATAAAGTACATTTATTTTATTTGCAGAACTTCAATTGTTTCTATGTAGCACCTCATAACTTTTCAAGAATATTCAACAAAAAAAATTCAAGTTTGAACTAAACAGTGAAATTATTTTTAAAAACTTCTGACAAAAGTTTTACCACAATTTTTGTTGTCTTTGTGACATTTCAATCCATTCTGATAGATCAGAATGTCGTTTTGTTTTTAAAATAGGCATTCAAACAAAAAAATATTTAGGACTCACAATTCTAAAAAAATTCTAGCTAGGGCTTCCTCGTGAAATATTAGCCCATTCTAATAGGTCATATGATGGATTTTTTTGAAAAATTTTCAGACTAAAATATTTCATTTGCGGCTCAAAATGCTCCAAAAAATTATTTACCTCTATTTTCACTTGCCTCGCGATTTTTTATTTTTGATATATATTACAGGAATTCATTCTTTTCTGAATTGAGTGTGGGGAATTGACCTTGAAAATTTGACCGTGGTCGTGTCCACACTCCACAGCATGTCATCAATCAAATATAATATTGGGATTTTTTGATTCCTGTAAGTATTTGTACCAATTTTTTTCAAATTTTCTACTCTTTGTGATATTAATTTTGAAATAGGTACCTATATCAAGTCATTTCATTATTTTTTAGTGTCATTAAATCACTAATTCACTGTTGGTTTAAACAAAATCATTTTTTTTTTTTAAATAATCTAGGTAAGTATTTAAAAAAATAAACAATTTTTTTAATTATTCCAGTTTTATAATATTTTTTAAATATAAATTTTAATTTAAAAATCACCATAGTATCCAAATTTAATAGCGTTGATAATTAATGTAAACAAATGAAATAATTTCATTTCATAAAAAGATACTTTGAAAAAAAAAGGGTTAGTAATTTTGTTTAACCCAGCAGTAAATCAGTGAAATTAAAAAATTATAAAATGAGATATTTCGAAATTAATATCATAAACGTAGAAAAAAAAATGAAAATAAAATAGGCACAACCGTACAACTCCCTGGAACCAAAAAAAATCAATTATGTTTGACTTATGGCATGACGTGTTTAATTTTGATACTTATTGGTGCCAAAAAAGTTGAATTTTTCAATAGTCGTTTCAGTAAACAATCATCCTTTTCATTTCAGCTAATTAAACTGCATAAAAGTACAATATGTAGCAGTGGCGTCGACAGAATGGAAAATTGGGGGGGCACAAAAGGGGCCATGTGTTGGACAATTTTTCTGCTTTTTCGAAGTGCAAAAGGGGGACTGACTTTTTTCACCTGCTAAAAATGGGGAGGTGGTAAAAAGGGAGCATTCTTCCGCACTTTCGTCTCAATTAAATGAAAGAAGTGTTATTTTGTTTGTGCCCGAGCGAAGCGAGGGCGAAATTTTGAAAAAATTGGATTTTAATTGCCTTAAAAAGACATTTTTTCATGTTTTAATGCTTTGAAAATCCCTATTTGATGTAACTGTAACGTAAATTTATAAACACAACATGAATTGGGGGGGCCAAGCGGGGGCCAGAATTTTTTCTGGGGGGGCCTGGCCCCCCCGGGCCCCCCCTTGACGACGCCTCTGATATGTAGGTACCTATATTGTATAATTTTATGCGCAAGTAGGTAACTAACCTACGTAAAAAAAAAAGAAAAAATTCGAACAAGTCAAACGAACACCTCCGGAAACACCCGAGAGCTTTCGATACCATTTATTTTAAAAAATTACGATAAATTTCCATTTTTAGCTTTCGAAGTAAGTAATCTTTGCCCCACCCCCTTGTGGGAATGGGGGGGGGAATTATTGAAATCATCAAATGATTTTATTATATTTAATATCGAACCCGAAATGGCGTTCATTTCAATATTTCATCAACTTTTGTCGCGAAGAAAAAAGTGAACAATTTGATCAATTAAATTTTTTTGGAATTTCACGGCCAAAAATCACCCCACTGAAACGAAAAAAATTCGTCGTTCTGAATTGGAAAAATTTTCAACATTCAATCTAGAGGCCGAACCAGGGTCCCACTCAGTTTTTTCTCACCCTCCCCTCCTCCCCCATCAGTTGTGCATGAATACAAAAAAAGACGTTTCGTCGGCGTTACCTACGAAGGCCCAGGACATTTCCTACCTAAATTACGAAACATGTTTCATCGATTTAGCCTCAACTTTTAGATATTGATACACTTGTCCATTGTGCAAAAAATCAAGCTAAACTTGAATTGTTATGCCCCAGGCAATCATTGTAGCAATATTAAAATTTATAATTATAACCATTACGTAGGTATGTAAAAAGTACATAGTTTTGGGTACTGTCTTCTATGCAGATTACCTATTCGAAAAAATGAAATATTGTCGAGAATTTTCTCGCCAGAAATGCATGCCAGAAAGAAAGAATTAAACTGCCCAATCAAAGAACAGCTTAACCCTTTCTACCTATCTAATTAACCTATAGGGGAGGCGAAATCTCGACATAGGGGGCGGTCGACTGTATATTCGGTGAGGGGGGAACGAATAAAGGGAGGCGGCCAAAAAGAATTTTCCTACCTAAAAATTAAATAAAGGAGACGCCTATCAAGTCAAACCATTTATTCTAAATTACATTTACATATAGGTAAACTAAATTATGTTACAATCATTTCCTTTTCTTCATTGAATTTTGACCAGTCGCTCCTCCTGTAACAAAAAGTTAAAGGCGCTCATTAGTTTCACTCGAAACTAAGTGAGTGCCCAAGAACCTAGAGGAGAGCGATGTGGCGAGGCTAGGCAGGCGAGCAACGAATTCCCTAATATCATAATCTAAAATTAATACCAAGATTGAACACTCACATAATTTTCTCCGGGGCTGGCGTGGGTCTTCGCTCCCGTCCCGACATCGCTGCCGGCAGGGGCGCCGCGTCCACGACGCGCGGCCTTTCCGCGAGACGCGGCAGTCGATCGCGTAATTCTCATTATTTTCAACACCACAAGAAAAAGTAACAAACAAGACGAAAATAACACACTGGCGAGAAGTAAATGCTCCAGTCCGCGATCCGCAGGGATCTCGAGGCCAGAGCACTACGTTCCGCCAGTGGTGACCGAGGGAGGAAGGGGGAGAGAATCGGTTCCGATCCCCAAACGGGGATGGAACCGCCCTGACTAAACGTCGGTGCCTTTGACTCTGGGAGGGCAGAGTCAAAGTCGAAAATACACTGTCCAGGCGAATGACTCGTTTCTCACCATCGAGCTGATCGAATCATTCGCCCAGACAGTGAAATTTTCGACACTGCCCCCCACGAAAGCTGAGCTTGGTGAACAAGTTCAGAATTATGGAAAACCAAGAATAACAAAACAACACCGTTCAAATAAAAGCATTGACCCCTTTGCCCCCCACTGGTGACCCCCACAGAGTGGATTTGGACGAAAACGTCTAGCGTCTTCTCCTCCTCTTCCTCTTAGGAGTATCCCCAGGTTGGGCATCTGGGACCCGCCTTGCCTTTGGGATCTCAACATGAGTCTCTGAAGTCGGTAATTCTAACGGATAGAGAAACCTAATCGAACGAAGCCAGACCTTACCTGCAATATCAACCGCGGCGAGAGTGTTCCGATTAGAGAGCTGACGAATTACTCCGGTTTTCCAGGTGGAGCGTGGAGCATTCGCAGCCCTAACCAGGACTACATCGCCAATATTTGGAACAAACGGTAACGATCCTTTCACAGGCCTATGATGTGCAACGTGCCGTTCTCTGAGTGAGGTGAGGTACAGACTACGGAAGGTTTCCCAGAAGGAATCCATCACCACCTTCATAGCATGCCACACTTTCCTCAGAGTTTTGGCATTCGACTTTACTAAACCATCGGAGACATCGATTTGCTCATTCGCATTGACACTCCTAATCCTAAGGAAATGATTCGGGGTCAGTGGTGTAAGCAAATCTTTTGAAGAGACATATGTCAGAGGGCGGCTATTGATCGTATTTTCAATACCAGTGAGAATTGTCTGGAACTTCAGAAAGTCCATAAACCGAAAACCATATGCCTTCTTCAAGGACCGTTTAACTAAGGAAACCAAACGCTCATAAGCACCCCCATACCAAGGAGCATATGCAGGGATGAACTTCCACAATATTCTCCTGGAACTGAGGAGCGTATCAACATTTTCATCGAGTACCTTCACCCTTTCTCCAACCAGAGGTTGGATGAAGGTGAAGTTTGTCGCATTATCAGATATCATGAGCTTAGGAAGTCCCCTACGATTACAAAACCTAACTAAAGCAAAATAAAACTCCTGTCCTGAGAGATCCTGCACTGCCTCCAGATGCACAGCACGAGTAACTAAGCAAACGAACATCGCAACGTACACCTTGACTGATTTCTTACCTTTGCCGACATAGACAGGACCTAAATAATCCACACCAACGTGTAGAAACGCTGATGCTGCTGTGACTCTAGCAAGAGGAAGAGACTCCATTTCAGGAAGTTGAAAGGGGCCACCTTCCCACTTACGACAATCCATACATCTATGCACCACAGAATTAACAATCACACGAGCCCTAACAATCCAGAACCTCTCTCGAATTTTCCCTAATAGATGATTACCACCGATATGATGGCTCTCAATGTGCAGATGTTTGATATATAGACGAGTGATATTACTTTGACGAGGAAGAAGGATTGGGTTAATGGCATCCCAGGGGAGAGAGGCGTTTTGAAGACGTCCCTTACACCTGATTATGCCATCTTTAATAAAGAGAGAAAGGTCGGCATTGGGTTGTAAGCCCTTCTCCAACATTTTCAGCTCTCGATCGAAATATTTGCGCTGAAGTTCTCGAATTAACGAGTTTTCAGCAGCAATATGGATATCTACGCTCGATAAAATGAGCTGGGGATCAGCATTCTTTGCGTTAATTCCTTTAAAATGGTCAAGAGCTGCTTCCCAAGAAGAAAACTCTTTCTCCATCTTATCAGAAAGAACCTCAGAAGCTATTGGGGCGACTCGACCAGTGACTACCCGCCGACTGCCGCTTCACGCCATGCTTCTTGACTAAGGCCTCCATATGATCGATGCACATCAATTGGGAGTGTCCTTTACGATTACAGAGCTGGCAGGAACGGTTGCTTCCAGGACAGCCACCCGCCATGTGACTGGGACTACCACATCGTAAGCATAGCCCCAACTCACGGAGTCTCTTGTCCCTCGCTGAGCGATTCTGGAACTGGAGGCAGTCCGCTGATTTATGATTGGAGCGATTGCAAAATACACAATCCTTTGCAGACCTCGAGTTGCTGTTTTTGGAATTGGCGACGACTGGCGTAATCAGGGCCGCTGCAAGTGGCTGCCTAGGTTGCTGGACTGTTGGCTTGGCTTGAGACTGAGAACGGTTTGAATCATTCCTTTCATCACGGTAGATAACCAACTCAATGGAGGTGAGTAGTTCTCCCAGAGTGTATGTTTGGTGGGCTTGAGTTATCAGGTGATCGTAGACTCGCTGAAACCAGGCACGCTCAAATTTTGGGACAATGATTTGTTCCAACAATGGATCAGAACGGTCCAAGTCAGTTCCCAAATTGTTCAACTGGATACGTATTTCGTTGAAATTCTGGCGGGCCTCCTTCGTTGTCCTGGCCTCCTTAAGGCTGCGAATTGCCTCATGGTAGGCCTTAATGAGCTTCGTTTTGTCGCCAAACTGGACATGGAGAGCCTCAATCACCTTGGTGTAGTTTTCGCCAATTAGGTTGTACGATTTTATGACCTTCTTTGCATCTCCGGACAGGTGCAAGTCGAGCGCGTTAATTTTTTCTTGCGGATCGGTGGTGGAGTTATCCACATAATGAGAGAAGAGCTCCCACCACCGCTTCCACTCGTGGAGACTTCCAGAAAATACAGGTAGGTCCATCTTCTTTGGTCGGAACAGTGATGACCTATTCGCAGATGAGGCCTGGGAGCTACTGGTATGCACCCCAGAAATACCACTGGAGTGGGCAGTATCATTAGACGATCCAGCTGTACTGGTGCCAGAACTTGAATGAATGGTTTGGACACCCGACGTTTCTGGATTGTCTTGAGAGAACGGCGTGAAACGAAGCGGCTCGAACGGGTTGGTCTCCTTTTGGGACTGAGGATTAGCCTTCAGAATGTCTGCCACACTCTGAGCAACCTCCACCATCCCTTCTACCTTTGACCTTGCACAGACTATCGAGAGCTCATACCCAGCTACCTTGGACTCATCCAAATCATTCGCCGAGAGCATAGAGTACGCCTCATCGAACGAAACATTGAAACGCTGCACCGCCTCAGCAAAACTGGCATAATCTCGCCTTGACACCATGTCCGCCATCTCTGACACCCTATCCTCCAATACTACAATTGCATTTGCCATCGCCACATCGGGATCCTAAAGAGGGGGTTGGGCAATTAGACATACATAAAATAACTCATCTTCAACTGGCGACTAAACCAGAAAAGAATAAGAACAAAATAAACTAATACAAATACCACTAAGATTGCATGCATGAGGAGGGAACACATAGCTATGTAGGTTTCTAGTTCTAGGCAGGAGTCGACTTACAACAACAAATCAACAAACAACTAAGCGAGGATCCTCTTTAATTTTGATGGATTGGGTAACAAAAATCCAATCCCTACCATCTCACTAGGGCGGGTTAGCCATGCAGGAACCGCCATAACCCTGCATGCGGCTGTGTGGCGGCAATCAAATTGCCTAATCCATCGCCATGACAACAATGTATGATATTGCTGCACCTCACTGCAGTGCGTTAAAAACCGGAGTTACTCTGCGACAAGCTTACTCCAAAAACAGAGGTCGGCTCCAACCAAGCCATAGTGACCTCTGGTCAAAGTCCCATTAGTATAATTACTGTGGCGGGATACTGTGTAACTTTCCAGTTCGAAGGTCATGGAACCATACACTACACAGCAAATGACCCCCTCTCCAAGTGGAGAGCAGGTACGCAAAGCGAAAACCCTTCTTTAGAAAATTCCCAAAGAAGGGGTCCCAAGGTCAACAACCTCAACCAAGGGGAGAACAAAAAAGAACTCAAAGGCCGGGGTCGAAGCAGGCACCCGAATGACCTCCCAACACTTACAGAGCAGTAAGCCACACAGACTCACACCGATAATTAAATCAAATCGTAACTTGGCTCAAATCAGCACAAATCTGCATAAACTCAGAGCTCAACGGGTCATGCCCGGGGTCAGGTGACTACCAACCCAGCGGACGCCTCATGCCAACTCCACCAAAGGTGGTCGCATGGAGTTCACCTCAGTTTAGTCGAGGCCTACTACAGACTTATTGCCAGCCAAGCAAGCTCGACTCAACAAATGTTCTGTCACCTCCCCCTCTAACGCTAAAGAGAGAGGCGGCTAAAAGCTCAGGTAACCATTTCAAAACTTATGCATCAGTGCCCAAATGAAACATAAGCTCTTTCTAGTGGCTACCTGTAGAGACAGATTTCGCAGGAGGTGACTATGCAACTACAGCTCCACACAGCCCTGAGAACTAGTAGATGGGATCAAAATTTGTCAACCTATCTAGAAACCAGCTAGGTCCCTCAAACAAATTTTTGCCATGTTTTGTAGGTGTATGTAAGAGAAAAATATTGAAAACCTGCGACCCGGGTCGTCTAATCAAAATTCAAAATGAAACCGTTTAGGGCGTCGACTCCCTTCGACAACAAAAGATTTTACCCCCTCTCATTGGTTCACATACCTCCGCCCTTCCATAGCTTTGCGATTTACAATAGGAAATTCACTGCAAGAGGTAGCCTCCAAATCAGGTAGGTAAAACCATTCAAAAATCAGAAAAAGACATACACCACACCCACAAAAACAATGGCCGAAAAGTAACATGGAAAACTCAAAGAATTCCAAATTTACACCAGAGGGTAATTTTCACCAGAATTTTCCATTCAAGCAACAGAGTAATTCAAAAAATAAATTTTGATACTCAAGATCAAAAGTAACAAAATCCAAATCAGGTGCACAAGTACACCCGAAAAAAAATCACATCTATGTATTCTCACAAAGGTCACAAAAAAATTTGCACAAAAATTGCACAAATCAAAAAAAATTTCAGATGTCGTAAAAATGCACTCCATATGGCATGCATATTTCACCCAAAAGGAACAGTGCCATGCCGGCCAAGTACCAGGTAGGCAACTTATTTGGCATGGCGAAATTCAAAAGAAATTCAGGCGAAAGAAAAAAAATACTTGCTAAGGTCTAGGTGGGCCACCGAACGTATGCACACGTCCGCACCAGCTACGTGTACAAAGTTGGCGGCCGAAAAAAAAAGAAGCGGCAAAAAAAAGAAATGCTAAAATAAGTTGTCGGCATATCCGACTCCGCGTCAAAAAGATCGCGGCTGGTCCAAAAATCGACCGCCAACGACAATGTCGATCATACGCGCGGTGGAATCAGCTGATCCCAACCGCCACGTGATAACCGGCGAGTGCATGACGACGACGCGGATGAAACAGCTGATTCCATCCGCTCCGAAACGTCCGAAAAAAAATCGCCACATATCGCCAAGACAAGAGAATAGGCCAACGGAGAATTCAACCGATCTCATCCACTACCCCTCCGGCTAACAACTTCGTCAAATGGACAGAAGCATGCGAAAGTCTCACGGAGAAATCAGCCGATCTCATCCATCGGTCATCCCTTTTGGCTTCGGAAAAATCGGCGTAGCGGAGGAATCAGCTGATTCCCACCGCCGCTGAAATAACGTTAAACATCGCCACTACCGACCATGTGAAAACAGGCTCGCGAAGGAGCCAAACGACTCCATCCGCCAAAAAAAACGATCACGTTTACGCTGTCTTCCAAAGCCCACAACAGGTTGACGAAATATTTCGTCACTGTTGCAAGTGTATGGAGACGCCAGCAAAACGTGATCAAAAGGGAAGAAATTTCAACCCAGGCAAAAAAATCCAACTCTCCTCTGAACACGTGCGCCAGAGAGTGATGCGAAAGCATCGCTCCCAACACACGTGTCATCGACGTGATGTAATAACGCGACATACCAGAGAAGGTGAGGGGTGAGTTCTAACACCCCCGACAGACCAGTGCATCAACGCCGATTACAGCAACGCTGCTGCAGCGGCGACGACTGTGTGTTCCTTGAAGGGATGACAAGAAAGCCGCGACCTCGAATGTATCACGCCAACGAATACTCATGCATGCTGGTAATAAAATTTAAAAAGGGAGCACAAAAACAAAGCAAACAACACATGGAATTCGTTGCTACGCCAAGGCCATTCTTAACTGTAGCTAATTTCAAAAAGAGAGAGCCTATTTTCTCGTCATGCTGTTCCCTATCTCGCCTATCCTATTCGAACCTATTTTAAACTGCATGACAAATACCTATCTATCTAATACCTATGAGCAATTTTTTAATTAATCCCTATAAGGCTGTGATAACCACGCTCTGCTACCAAATGTCGAGAATTTTCTCGCCAGAAATGCATGCCAGAAAGAAAGAATTAAACTGCCCAATCAAAGAACAGCTTAACCCTTTCTACCTATCTAATTAACCTATAGGGGAGGCGAAATCTCGACATAGGGGGCGGTCGACTGTATATTCGGTGAGGGGGGAACGAATAAAGGGAGGCGGCCAAAAAGAATTTTCCTACCTAAAAATTAAATAAAGGAGACGCCTATCAAGTCAAACCATTTATTCTAAATTACATTTACATATAGGTAAACTAAATTATGTTACAATCATTTCCTTTTCTTCATTGAATTTTGACCAGTCGCTCCTCCTGTAACAAAAAGTTAAAGGCGCTCATTAGTTTCACTCGAAACTAAGTGAGTGCCCAAGAACCTAGAGGAGAGCGATGTGGCGAGGCTAGGCAGGCGAGCAACGAATTCCCTAATATCATAATCTAAAATTAATACCAAGATTGAACACTCACATAATTTTCTCCGGGGCTGGCGTGGGTCTTCGCTCCCGTCCCGACATCGCTGCCGGCAGGGGCGCCGCGTCCACGACGCGCGGCCTTTCCGCGAGACGCGGCAGTCGATCGCGTAATTCTCATTATTTTCAACACCACAAGAAAAAGTAACAAACAAGACGAAAATAACACACTGGCGAGAAGTAAATGCTCCAGTCCGCGATCCGCAGGGATCTCGAGGCCAGAGCACTACGTTCCGCCAGTGGTGACCGAGGGAGGAAGGGGGAGAGAATCGGTTCCGATCCCCAAACGGGGATGGAACCGCCCTGACTAAACGTCGGTGCCTTTGACTCTGGGAGGGCAGAGTCAAAGTCGAAAATACACTGTCCAGGCGAATGACTCGTTTCTCACCATCGAGCTGATCGAATCATTCGCCCAGACAGTGAAATTTTCGACAAATATCAACCTTTAACCGGAAGTTTAGAAAGTAAAACTCATGCTGTAAAATTCGAAGTAATAATAGCTATTCTTATTGATAGCAAACGGAAAAAATTTGCCATTTTAGTATTTTTCTATGACAATGCCTAAGATAGACCGCCGATGTACTAGGTAAGTAGGCAGAGATGCAACGATTATAATCGATGCTACATCGATTGTGTTTTCAAAAAATAATCGGAAATAATCGATTAATAATCGATTAATCGGTCCCAAAAATTTGAGTATTCTTCATTGGCCAGAGATACGTGACGTCAGAAACTTAAATTGTTTTAATTAGAAAAAAAATTACGTCACATATAATTTGACCAATCAGAAAAATTGGAAATTTTTGTTTACTTATCTTCGATTAATCGAAGAATAATCGATGCTCGTCCGATTATTTTAATCGGGGTATGAGCATCGATTATAATCGATTAAAATCGTAATCGTTGCACCTCTGTAAGTAGGTACATCGTAGTGGAAAAATATCCATCACCTATCCTATTAGCCAGCAATTACACACGTTACGAGATTTTAACTTGGCAATTGTAATCGTTATAAAAACCAGTTCGTAGCGATAACATAGAATCGTACTTTTATCTCTGGGTCAGATCAACTGCCACGACAACTCCCCTCACCATAGGAATGAGTGTTTGAGCGATAAATTTAAACTATTGAACGACAACAGGAAAAAAGTTCGAATTTTGATGAATGAAGATTACCAGACGATTGAAGTGGAGTACTTGAAAGCCAATTAATTAAAAAATACGATTTTTGGGAGTAGGGACCGGTTACAGCACGGGGAGCATAGGCGGAGATAGAACATAACTTTTGGGGGGGCTTGTGCCCCAGTTAAAAAGGAATGAAAAACACGAAACAAAAATGTTCATTTTCGATCCCCCCCCCTCCAAAAAACCTTCCTCTATTTTAAGCAATTTTTTGCTGAATTCTTTTTTGAATGCGTTTATCAAGCCCGAGCGAAGCGAGGGCGAAAATTTTTGGGGAAAAAATCCAAAACTGAAAAATTTTCATTTTTAAATCAATATTTTAGTACTTACTGAAGAGGAAGTGAAATCTTCAACCTCCATTTCTTATTAAATATTTTAGATTTAATATGCCCGAGCGAAGCGAGGGCGAAGATTTGAAAAATTGTCAATTTTTAGAAAGAAAACAATTTCATTTTAATGGTTTGTTGAGTGAATAAATCCATACTTAAGAGTAAAAATTTCGTCCTTTTCGAAGTTTTTAAACGAAATTTCGTGCTTTTTTTGTAGTTTTGAACAAGAATAAAAAATTGTATTTTTTTTTATTTCTTACATTTTCGTGCTAGTTTGCAATTCAATTTGCTGATTGCTCATAGCACCTAATTATTTTCGTTAGATATTAAAAAGACCATTTTCGTAGCTTGAAAAAAAAACAGGAAATTCGTCACATTGATAATTTATCCCTTGAAAAATAACGGTTCCACATGCCCGAGCGAAGCGAGGGCTAAGATTTGAAAAATTTCCGATTTCCAGAAAGAAAATAATTCCATTTTTAAAGGTTTGTTGAATGAAAAATTCCATTACTTTGGAGTAAAAATTGCATCCTTTTCAAAGTTTTTCAACGAAATTTCGTGCTCATTTGATACACACGAAAATGATTTGGGGGGCTAATTCAACATTTGGGGGCTTTAGCCCCCCCCATGCCCCCCCTATCTCCGCCTATGACGGGGAGGGGTAGAAATTAGTGAGAACCGATATACCCCATGCTATTTTCATTTCTTAACATACTTTTCTCCAAAATGGGAAAAGGCTAGGGGGCATTGAAGGGTGAAGTCCAAAAAATAAGCAAATATTCGAACTAAGTGTCCTCAAAAACCTAACAAATGGCAGGTCACACATGCCTTATTTTTCTTTTTTTTTTTGAATTTTGGGGTTCGGAGGGGTCAGATGAAAAAACTGAGAACATAATCAAACTCAGCGCCTTTGAATCAGTAGAAATCGATGTGTTACTCCACTTTATCAATTTTTTTGAATTTCAGTCAAAATTATGGCCTCCGGTACACCTCAGGGTTGTAAATATTCCATCTTGAAAAAAATTTGTAGTCAAAATAGTTGGGAATTTTTCAGAAAATCAAGTCAAGTTGAGAAAAATTGAGGTCCCCCAAGAACATATTGCTTCGTCATACCTCTGGATACCCTTTAATTTAGAAGTGGACATTCTTGAATTATCTACTTTTTTTTTTTTTTGAAGTAGGTGAATTCATTCATCACGTTTTTCAATCTCCTTTCTATGAACCAATTTCGGTTCTTTCAGTTGAGTGTTTCGGGAGAACTCCCCCGGCTCACATTGTGCCAGAGGCAGTTTTGCCCATACGAAAATGTGAAAAAAGTGTTTTTTTACTCTTTAAACAGTGTTTTTTTGAAAAAAATTTGGCTTCGCTTCGCTCGGGGAGTATTTAATCGTTTTATTTTTTCTGATCATTCAGACAAAAATCATTA
The DNA here is from genome assembly GCA_033439095.1 of Pseudococcus viburni. NCBI lineage: Eukaryota > Metazoa > Arthropoda > Insecta > Hemiptera > Pseudococcidae > Pseudococcus > Pseudococcus viburni. Next base: position 795,039 of record JAVBJF010000134.1, read on the forward strand.
ATTTTCAATCAATTTCTAATTTTTCAAAAGAAACGAAAAATTCTGACTGAAAGATCAGCAAAAAAAATCACTAATTTGATATACTTAACATGAAAAATGAACAGAAAATTCACGTATAGCCCAATTTTTTAGTGTTTTCATTATCAAAAATTTTCACCCTCACTTCGCTCGGGCTATAAAATATAGTTTCTCAAATTTCCAGAATTTTAATTCAATTTTTACTTAATCCGAAAAATGAGAACATCCCTCTTTCCTTTTTTTAAAAATGTCACCCTCGCTTCTCACGGGCGGTATTTTGATTATTTTATGTTAAAAATTGATGATTTTTTACCGATATTTCAGTCAAAAATCACTAATTTCTTAATAATTTCCCAATTTGTCAAAAAAATCAATAATTTTGACAGAAAAATCAGTGAAAAATGACTGATTTGAAATTTACCTTCTACTCCTACTTTTCTCAAATCTTGAGCCCATCTTTCAATTAATTTCTGGGTGCGTTTATGCTATAAGAAACCATGTTTGATTTTTCGCCAGTAATTGATGTAATTATAGGTACCTCCTACCTATGTACTTACCTAACTACCTACCTATTTTTTTATGCTGTTTCGCTTTTTCTAATTTTTTGCTCCTATATTTTTATCTGGGATTCGGTTTTCAGTTGTTTTTTTGATGATTCGTACGAGAGAAAAATTTTCGCGAACGGTTCGTTCATTCATTATTCGTTTCATTTGACTTGAGTTCAATTTTCTTCGCAAGTGATTCAATTTTAGATGAATCGTTGAAAATTTTTTAAATAAAAATCGATCATTCTCGGGTAATTGTATCAAAATCAAAGTTTGAATTTCGCTCGCTAACGATTTTGCAATTGCAAATTTATTTTTTAAAGAAGACGTTGATCAGATTCAGATATAAATCGTTCACGAAAGATTTCAATTTCCTACTAAAAACGATGCATAAATGATGATTTTTTAGTCCATTTTTTAATAGGTAGGTACCTACCGTTTTTTTTTCAAGTTTATTTTAAGTTTTTGTCTCTTATTTTGTTTATTAACAACATATTAATGTATTTTGCTATTTTTTAAATATAGGTATGTAAAATTAAAAAAATAAAATGTAAGTATCTATGAGAAATTTGATAAGAAGTTCAAAAAAATTTTGTTCTAAGATTGTTGTTTTATGAACTGAATTAAACAAAAATTTTATCACTCGGAATATAGAGTTTCAGCAAAAATCGAAGAGAACCGAAATTGTAGCCCCTAAAATTTACTCTCGGCAGAGTGTCGTCAGATTTTCGATTTGAGCCACCAAAAATCGGCGGTGATGATGACGCGATATCAGGGCATCTCGGAGGGCAGGCAGGAGGCGGTGAAGCGTAAATAAATCGCTGCGCTCGTTCAATTTTAAAAAAGTCGCCAGAAACCGCAAAAAACATACTACTGATTTGATTTTTAAAAAATAAAAAATTCCATCCAACCTCCAGTGTGATAAGAACGAAATTTTTTTCTTGAAAAATAAGCGTTTTAAATATTTTTTAACGTTCGTTAGAAATACTTATCTAGATTTTATCAAGTTTTTCAATTTTATGAAGAAATTGGTAAAATTTATGAAAATTTTTGACAAGGATTTGATTTTCAAAAAATGAAAAATTCTACAACGTAATAACGAAATTTTTTCGTAGAAAAGTCAGCGTGTTTTGAATATTTTTTTACTTCATTTTCACTATTTCTTCACAAAAATTGAAAAACTAGATCAAATCTGAATAAATATTGTCGATTAAGGGTAAAGAATATTCCAAACACACTGATTTAGTGATTTTTCACCAAAAAACGTCGGTCTTATTTTATTGAATAGGATTTTTTAAAGGAATGTGTTCAATTTATCACCTCATTAATTTGAGTCCGTATTAACAATTTTTTAAACTTCATAACAAAAATTGAAAATCTATAAAAAATCTCATCATGATGGAGAGAAAAAAATTCATAACACACTGGTTTATTGACGAAAAATTAATTTCCTTATCTCATTAGATGGGATTTTCAAGTTCTCGTCAAATTTTTTTTAAGCCTCATACTTCAGCCAAAAGAATAAAAGTTCATTAAAAATTACGTTTTCGCCACATAATGAAGCTATAATCTTCTTCTAAGTGAGGTCACATGTCTAATGCGTCGAGAGGGGACCCCTACTACAAGATTTTTTTACGCAAAACTGGGTTCTGTGTAACCTTTCTTTAGTTTATAAATGTTGCCTAAAAATTAGTCTATTTCATTAGTCTTGCTAATTCAAAAAAATTCAATTGGGATGAATTTGTTTTGAAATTCTCAAAATTCCTACAGTTGTTGCATAATTTTTACCTGTGGCATTTTTATTTCCTTTTTAAGTTGCTGAGTAATTGGATGCTCTATATTTACACGTTTTCTCAAATACTATCTAACCCAAGTTCAAAACTACTATCAGTTTACTGGACATATTGCAATTGTTTTTCTGTTCTGACTCTGATCAGCTTTCAGCCAGTTGAAATTCACTTTACGTAGGTATTATTTTACCAAAAAATATGGATAAATTTTTAGCATCTTCAAGAATAACCTACAAACTATTGCTATTAATCGAATCTATTATATAAAAATGGATATTTAATTCTAACCGGCTAAAAAAATTAAGTAGGTAGGTACTTTGAATCACTGTGATCCACAGTTGTAATATTTTTATCTTCTGTTAATTTTACTCGGAAAATTCAAATTACCTACTCTGAAATTTGGAGGAAAATTGAATTAGGTACTCAAAAAAAATTGGTTGTGAAAAATCTAACTTCTGATTTTTTTTTCAACAGAAAGTTTATACCTTCTCTTGGAAGGTTTTGTCCTGTAGTATAGATCTCTATAGAACAATTATTTTTGAGGGAGAACATCAAGGTTGCTCATTGGCCCCTTTGTTACGCCTTTATCATGATTATTATCTTTGAAATTTGGTAATTTTATTCATAATATTTTTTCATTCGTTCTTTCTTTTGTTACTCTACAGCTGAGTTCATTAGGTTATTTCAAAAAATGCAGATTTGACAATATCGAGAATATTTAATCACTGACCTTTTTTAAAAATCATAGTTATTGAACATTTAAAAAAATCTAATTAGTTCTTCACGGTTATTTATGGCAAAATTTTTCTTTTTCCCCCATTATTCTCTCACCAAGTTTGTAGAGCTACCTAATGGATTTGGGTTTGCAATATTTTTATGACGAGATGGATAAGCTGCAAATTAACTAAACATACGAACACCTGGGGTGCGTTCACTTTGGGAAAAAATAAGGTTGGCGTTAGTGAAATAAGGTCGTGCAAAAATGATCGATCAAAATTCAAAATCTGTCAGGAACGAAAAAATCTGATTGGCTAACGCTTTGTTTATACCTTATTTAACTAACGCCAACCTTTTTTATTTCCAAAGTGAACGCACCCCAGAATCATTTGGTTAAAAAAAAGTTGAAAAATTGACCAATTTAAGTCGTAAAATATTGGTTTTTTTTTCTTAAATATTCTGAATATCGTCTTCTAGTAACTCTGGTTGTAAACCGTAATTGTCCTAAATGTAGTTAATCGCGTTGGCTTGAGGAAGGGAATTTACTCTTTTCTGAGATATCACATTTTTGTAAATTCGATTCGAAAGAATTTGACTGAAATCTGTATCATTAAAATTTTCTTTGTTTTTGTTCATAAAAACGAGCACCAGAATTCTCATAATATTCGTATAAGTATATTACGTATCATATTATTAGTTCAAATATTTCCTATTTAGGCCTACTAAGATTTTTACTCTTATCGAAAATCAATTCGAGAAATACTGCAAGCTACAAACACACGAATTTTGCTCGATTATATTTTACTGTTGATAATTAAATCTTACCCAACTGTTGCGCAGCAGGTGTCGGCATTGATTTCTGCTCAGTATTGTTCGAAATGTTGAACTTGACAACGCGCGATAACGAATGAGCTTTTTGGGAATTTTCGGCTGCAAAAAATACAATAAATTTCAATGAAAAAATACACAAATATTTACACGAAACGAAAGGAAAAATTAAAAGGTTCGAATGTTTTTGAAAAGAACACTTTAAAATAAGAGAAAACTGACCTAAAACTTTCGATCGCATACGTTTACAGGTTCGTGTCGATTGATCACAACTTCACAACTAGGCTGAATTTTCGTTTATCTGGATCACACAGGTCTCTGGAAGCTACAAAATTGCATTAATCAAGCTTTTTCTTGACCTAGGCAAGTACAAAAATACACACCTGTTGTACGCCAATGTGAAGGTAGACGCTGCTTCGAATTCGACTAGTTCTAAGTATTTAACAGCAGCTACATACTCCCAAGACGGAATCACCGGCGATTTACGAATAAGTAGAAGTAGGTACGTATAGGTAATTGATTTACCACTCGCGAACCGAATAAGAGTGAAAAACGAAGGAAGAAATATAAAGGAAGAAACGGATTACATTCGTAATTAGGCACAAAGACCATAAGGCATTTAAATTACCCTTACTAACTACATGTTAACGCTTCGGCGTTTTGGTTCGAAAAATCTGAATCTTTGATAAGTAGAAGTATCCACTTATTGTCCAGACGTAATTAGTTGAATTGGATCAGTGTTACCACCTAAGGTGCTTGAGCATTCCCTCCCTGACATCGTCTCGTCGAGACTATACTGTTGGGTAAAATCGATTATTTGAAAATAATCGACAGTCGATTAATCGATGGGAAAAATAATCGATGAAAAAATAATCGATTAATCGATTATAATCGCAGTGGAAAATTCGAACGATTTTTCCATTATTTTAGCGCCAGCGCTGCCATAAAAATTTCAAAAATTCCTCAAAATGGCTAAAACCCTTGGTTAAAAATCCTTGACTTTTTTTTACAATCCTGAAATAAAAAATTAAATAAAAACGTAAAAATTAAACTACTTACTTTTATTTTAAATAACACGTTTCTCAGAGATCCTTACCAATTTTGAGCACCATTTGGAACTGAAGAGAGACACAACTTGAATTTTAGAAATTTTTTAGAGAATTTTTCCGTTATTTGAGTCAAAGTTGGACAAAAACAATAGGTCTATAATCGAACATGCGATTTCACGATTGTCGACTAAGTTCTTGCATTTTGGTCAATTTTTGGCGATTTTGATTTTCATGGTAAGTTGGTAATGAACTAACCTAAGTATCAAAAGCTTTCGGAAAAAATCGTATTATTGTAAAAATGACTCAAAATTCAATTGTGATTACCTATACGAAAATGTTCGTCTCGCCGTGAGGATTTCAAAAATGTCCTGGTTTTTGCATTTTGGACAATTTTTGGCCGAGATATGATATGGGCGATTTTATCAAATTGTGAGGAATTTATGAGGGTAGCGGACGAAATTCTGAAATGTGAGGGTTTTGTAAGGGTAATTTGAGAATCACTGAATTCTGAGTGCTTGATTTGTATTTCCACATTATATCCACATCATGTCCAAATAATTTCCTCAGTTTTATGCATACCTTAATAAATGAGAACATGAATAGGACACAATTTGTACATTTACATCATATCCACATTGTGTCCAACTGAGGTCCACAATTTTGTGCATACATTGTGGTAACCAGTTGGATACCATTTGGATACCTATATAAATGAGTACATGAATAGGGCATGATTATTTTTTAATGGAGAAAAAATATCTGAAATGAAAATTTAGCCACAAATACATACCTACCATAATAATTGTTACGATGGAATATTTCTTCCAATTTTTGTGTTATTTGAGTTGCATATTATGTTTTTTAATAGGCGTAGTCAAATAATTTCCCCGTTTTAATCAACCAGAGATATTACATACAGTATGACATAAAAGTCTTGTCCACGAAAAACACTTCTCGATTACTCGAAACTGAAAAGAGATATAGGGGTGATTCAAGCGGCAATGTGTTCCTGGTGACAAGGGCATTGAAAATTGATAATCAAATTTTCAGCCCTACCAACAGGGTGTCCACAAATGGAGAAACCGGTTTTGGTCAAAAAATTGGGGTCTGGGTTTTTTATGGAAATGAAGTCTACACACTGAGACGATTAAAATGTGATATTTTTTTTTGGAAACCGGTTCAATAATTTGCAACCAGTTGTCAAAAATATCTCAAAAATGAAATGGGGGTCTGCGTTTTTAATGGAAATGAAGTCTACACACTGAGACGATTAAAATGTGATATTTTTTTTGGAAACCGGTTCAATAATTTGCAACCAGTTGTCAAAAATATCTCAAAAATGAAATTTTTGGTCAAAAAATTGGGGTCTGCGTTTTTAATGGAAATGAAGTCTACACACTGAGACGATTAAACTGTGATATTTTTTTTGGAAAACGGTTCAATTTCAGGTGATATCGATAACTGGTTGCGAATTCATTTGAAATTTTTCTCCATCTCTTTTTCTTGTTGTTGAAATTGACAGCAAGTATCAGAGGATAAACCGGTTCAAAAAATGAGTTCACTGGCAATCTTGAGTTTTTAAAGCTGTACAAATTTTGTTTGAAATTTTTTTGTAATCTCAATTTTTGAAAATTTTTGACAACCGGTTGCAAATTTGCGAACCGGTTTCCAAAAAAAATATCACATTTTAATCGTCTCAGTGTGTAAACTTCATTTCCATTAAAAACGCAGACCCCCATTTCATTTTTGAGATATTTTTGACAACTGGTTGCAAATTATTGAACCGGTTTCCAAAAAAAATATCACATTTTAATCGTCTCAGTGTGTAGACTTCATTTCCATAAAAAACCCAGACCCCAATTTTTTGACCAAAAATTTCATTTTTGAGATATTTTTGACAACTGGTTGCAAATTATTGAACCGGTTTCCAAAAAAAAATATCACATTTTAATCGTCTCAGTGTGTAGACTTCATTTCCATTAAAAACGCAGACCCCATTTCATTTTTGAGATATTTTTGACAACTGGTTGCAAATTATTGAACCGGTTTCCAAAAAAAAATATCACATTTTAATCGTCTCAGTGTGTAGACTTCATTTCCATAAAAAAACCAGACCCCAATTTTTTGACCAAAACCGGTTTCTCCATTTGTGGACACCCTGTTGGTAGGGCTGAAAATTTGATTATCAATTTTCAATGCCCTTGTCACCAGGAACACATTGCCGCTTGAATCACCCCTATATCTCTTTTCAGTTTCGAGTAATCGAGAAGTGTTTTTCGTGGACAAGACTTTTATGTCATACTGTAGAAGGTTTGAGATGCCTAAAATGACCAATTTGAGGCTACTGATGTTGATTAAGGCACTTATTATTTATTTCATTACGCTGATAATCATCGACAATATTTACGTGGTTTTTCCATTTTTGAATAATTTTTCGAACTAATTTTTTGTTAACTTCATTTGGAAAAAAAAATTATTTAACGAGTCGGCTGTTCGTAGTATCAAATTTATATTTAATGAAACTATAACAAAAATAGAAATGAAAAAAAAAAGAGAAAGTATCATAATTCTAAATAATAAAAAAAATGTATAAATTATTAGGTACTGTTGTTACGAATTTGAAATTGAATTTGTTAAACAAAAAAAAAGTCAACGTAAAAGAACCGTTACCTACACATCGAAGGCGAAGAAATATTGCCAATTCGGTAACCGTGCTTGAGATTTTTATATTTTAGGTACAGCATCAAGTAGGAATAATCATAAAATTTAAAATTAGTTACTTATTATTTCGCCAAACCTTCGAATCACAATTAAATACAATTCTTAATTTAAAATCTAAATAAGTGAATTTTTTTTATTTTATTTTTAATACGCCATTTACAGCAACAATGGCTAGAGGCGTGTGGGAAAGGGGGGTTACGTCAGAGTAGGGATTTTAGATTTATTTTTAATAACATTTAGATTTTTTCTATTTGTTCAGCCGTTTCTTGAAATCACGATTTCGTAGTTTCTGTAGCCTTGTGATTTATATTTTATTAAAAAATTGATGATTTAGCTCTAGTTTACCGCTACAATTATTCATTCGAACCAAGAGGGGTGAAATGCTAATCAACTTACGAAGTTACGAGCCACAAACGTATTGGATCCAATGATCAAGGCGATACTATTTCCTTGTATTGTTTGAATGATTTTCCATCTATAAAATACCACAACAAGCAAAACATATTTTAATACAGAATTCTATTTCATTCCATTACCAGCCCTTTCTTATCGTCTCATTTCATCACATTCGCCCAGGTTTTCGACTTTGGTCTTCATCAGAAACTTCGCCTACCCCACAACACACAAAACTGTCATCATTTCTTCCCCAGTTTCAGTTAGGACGACGGAGGTTCTTTTTGCGATTTTCTATAAAGAAATTCCGGAAAAAATCGTCTAATTTTTGATAGGTAACCATTAGGTAATATATCATTCATGTGATGGCAAACTGGCCAAGTTTTGGCATTCAATTTTTGAAAACTGCCAGTTTTAAAAATCGTCCAATTTTTAAGAAAATCGTTCAAGTTTGGGAAAAAATAACACAGGTCGACACGAATTTTGTTTTTGGGTTCTCATTGCCAAATTTGGGTTGCTTTTATGTAACTAATAAAGGAAAAAATATTTTTTTTGACCAAAGTTTGCTTTGGGGGGTGGGGGGCCAAAAAACTGATTTTTCGAGGTCAATAAGCCTGAGCATTACACAAAAAATTGGAAAAAATTTATTTTGGACTAATCTTGTAGGAAATTTCACAGCGAATCCAATGCCGCAAACCGCAGACCTCCGTCTCTTTTTTAAAAAAAGTTACAGCTCATTCTTTCCAAAATTTTGCGAAAAAATCGCATTTTTTGTTTTTTTTTTCGCAAAGAAGTGAAATTTGAGAGAAAAGTAAGGGTTTTAAGGCCATAATGACTATGATGAGAGTTGTAGGAAATTTCACGGCAAATCGAATGCCGCAAACCGCGGACCTCTATCTCTTTTTGAAAAAAAGTTACAGCTCATGATTAAAACCCTTAGTTTTCTCTCAAATTTCACTTTTTCGCGAAAAAAGGAACAAAAAATGTGATTTTTTTCACAGAATTTTGTAAAGAATGAGCTGTAACTTTTTTTCAATAAGAGATAGAGGTCCGCGGTTTGCGGCATTCAATTTGCCGTAAAATTTCCTACAACTCTCACCATGGTCATTATGGCCTTAAAACCCTTAATTTTCTCTCAAAATTCACTTTTTTGCGAAAAAAAAACAAAAAATGCGATTTTTTCGCAAAATTTTGGAAAGAATGAGCTGTAACTTTTTTTAAAAAAGAGACGGAGGTCTGCGGTTTGCGGCATTGGATTTGCCGTAAAATTTCCTACAAGATTAGTCAAAAAAAAAAAATTCAATTTTTTTTTGTAATGCTCAGGCTTATTGACCTCGAAAAATCAGTTTTTTGGCTCCCCCACCCCCCAAAGCAAACTTTGGAAGCCAGGATTGAGCAAGGTGATATATTTTGATGTCTAGAAACAGAATTTCGGCATGAGAACCCAGAAACAGAGCAAAAAAATTTTTTTGTCGCTCTGTGTAATCCAAGTTTTGAAAAATTACAATTTTTGGAAAAATACTCCAAGTTATGTAAAAAATTCTCAATTTTTGAAAAACAGTTCAAATTTTAAAAAACTGTTAACAATTTGAAAAAAAGAGATAGGTATCTATTGAAATTTTTTTCGTTGATAACTTTTTGTTAAAATATTAGATATTTAGGAACTTTTTTCATTTTCAAATTGCTAAAAAAAAATCCGACAAAATGCTGAATACAGAAATGTCAAATTTTATTGTTATAAGTTTTCATTCATTGAAATTGCTTAGGAATTTTAACCCCCCCCCCCCTCTCCAAAAAACCCTCAAATATCCAACATTATTTAACTAAAAGTAATTTCCATACCTGTCTGACATTTCAGTAACTTTTGGATATTATTTTGTCACAAATAACAATAATGAGAAATACAGGGTGGCTCAGTTAAGGTGTGAAATATTAAAACCACGTATTCTACTTATCATTTGGAGTGAAAAATGTTACCTATATACATGATGGGTCGTAAACGCTTCATTACTGAGTTATTCTTATTCGCCTTTAAAGGGGGCCCAGATTTCACCTAAAATTGGCAATTTTTGCTCTAGCAGTGAAAATTTTCGAGGGGTAGGTGGTGGAAAAAGTGAAAGGAGGTCCATAGAAACGTATATCAATTTTTTTTTTTGGTTCATAAGTAAGTAAGTGTTTTAAAGTAAAAAATGTGTTACTGTACCAGAAAAATGGTCGAACAAGAACAAGAAATCATTTTTTTGAAATTTTATTCACTTTTAGGGGTAGTACTACTGATTTAACACCTATTAACCCAAATTTCTGTTTTATTTATTTATTGGATGCTGAGTAATCAATTTATAAAATTTCGACCATCCCACAAAATTACAATAAAAATCGAATTTAATGATTTCTCATGATTCCTCATTATTATAAAACAAATTTCGCCTAAATTTTTTTTCTAAAAAATCAAAAAAATGGAGGGTATCTCAGCATAATTTATTTTTTGGCAACGCTGTAATTAACTTCCGCGTAAGTAACCCCGACGCTCGTCTCGTTAAACGCACCATTTTACGGGCGTCGCGATGCGCAACGTTGCCGAATTTCCAGTTCTTTACTCGGCAATATCTCAGAAAGAAAGCGTTTTGGGCCCATGTTGAATATGACATTTTTTGTTCGCATTGATAAGTAGAATATGAGGTTTCAATATTTCACACCTTAACTGAGCCACCCTGTATAATTGGCATTTCTGTAACTTTTTGATATTTTATCAAAATGTCCTTTTATTAATTCTCCAAAAAAAATGTTTCCAAATTTTTAAAGGTTAAACAAAAAGTCATTATATCGAGAGATCAGAAATTTACGTTTTCAAGTCTAACAGAATGTCATTATAACAGCGATGGGAAAAATTTGGTGGCTAAAATTTGATTGTACATTTCATAGATTGACCCCTAGTATATCATAACATATCCACGTTAATTATTCCAGTTTTTAAAACCGAACTAGTTTTAAAAATCCGTTCAATTTTTAGAAAATTTTTAATCATTTTTAAAAAATTGCCTAAGTTTTGAAAAAAGTTGCTTAAGTTTTGGAAAATAACGTCCATTAAAAAGTCGGAAAATTTTGGAAAATTTTCCAATTTTTAAAAAATTACCCGTGTTTTGAAAATTTATCTAATTTTTGGAGAATTATTTCAAGTTTTAAAAAGTTGTTCAAGTTACGGAAAAACGATTTTTTTTCAAAAATTGTCCAAGTTTTGGAAAATTGAACGACCTTTAGAAAATCCTATAAATCACATACCTACTAATTAAATTCTTGTAAAAATTTCAACTTTCAGAAATTTATACGAATATAAACGACTCTGAAAGTATGAAATAGGACTCCGAAATTGGGTATCTTCATGGGAAATTTCAAAAGTGAAAAAAAGACACCTCCCTCCCCGCCACAATAAGAACTAGAGTAACAAATGGTGATGGTTTTGCGTGCTGTTGGATAATCAAAGTCCGTTAAAAATGTATCAAGGCTCAAAACCTAAGCAGTGGCGTAGCCAGGATTTTGTCAAGGGGGGGGGGGGCAAGAACGAGTTTTTTTGTCAAATTTTCTGTGGTCTTTTGAAACATATCGAGTATTTTTTTCATGGCGTATTTTGTAGTGTACGTATAACTGAGTCTGAGGTAGCGGGTGTGTAATGAAAAGACTGTAACGGTAACACAAAGATATAGGATTTTTGGAACAAACACTTTATACTGTCTAAATATGAATTAGCCAATTTTTGTAAAATTCCAACTTTTTGATTCTGTGAAATAAATTTATTTGAAAATCAGTGATTTTTCACTGATTTTTATTTAGCTAAAATTACTGAATTTTTTGACGAATTGGAAATTGATTAAGAAATCAGTAAGTTTTAACTAAAATACCAGTGAAAATAACCAAATTTCGACGAAAATTATTTCAGTAATCCGAAGAAGGAAAATCTCATCAAATTTGATTGACTCAAATCGAAAGGATGATACTGTGTTCAAAAAGTAAAGATAGTGAAATACTGCCCGAGTGAAGCGAGGGCGAATTTTTTTGGAAAAATCATGTTTGAAAAAAAAAGGCCATGGGGCCATGAGGGGGGCGATCGCCCCAGTGTGCCCCCCCTGGCTACGCCACTGAACCTAAGCAAAGCATGATAGACACTTACAAAACAATGGCCACTGGTGAGGAATAGTTCAATGATTATTCCAAAAATTACTCCGATACTTGTTGAAATTGTTGACGAAGTGCGCTAGTATCGAATTGTTGATATTACTGATTGAAGAAATGAAACCAAACTCAGGATAAGGTCACCTCGAATCGAATTTCATATTTAGAAAATTTTCACAAGAAAAAGTTCACCAAACGTGCACCTATGAAGTCAGATAAAAACAAACAGTGAAAGAGTGTAAGGTGATCAATTTAGCCAAAAGATACGTTTTTTGGATCGAAAAATTCTTACTTGCCGACAGATGATTAAAAAATCCGGCTGAATAAGTAGCTTTAAGGGAAAAAATACGATTCTTCGTTTTCAAATGATCCAAAACATGCAAAGTAATGATGCTGAATTTTTAGTTCACATGGTCGAGCGTCTTGTTTTGATAGTGCTGAATGGGCAAATGAAAAAAAAATTAAAAAGGTAACTTTCAGAATAATTAAGGGTAAGGTGCCCCATTATCGCCCACTTTTTTTTGAAGTCTCACCATTTCAAAAGTTTAAGGGCTGGAAATGTCATTGATGGCTTAATGGATACCTACATCCTTCCCCTACAATTGTGGAAAGCCCCGGGGCCATCCGTTAAAATTTAGTATTTTTTAGGAATTTTTTTCTGAAACATGTCAAAACGCAAGGTCGAAATTTTGGGTTCCCAATATCGACTACCGACTGATTTTGTCCGCTATGAACGGAATCTACCGGAAAATATTTTTTTTGTGTTTCTCTTTCACAGATGAACAATTTGAGACCAAAATGACAACCCTACAACCAAAATTCGAGAAAATTGAAAAAAACGAAATCACTTAAAAACAACAAATTACATTAGATTATAGGTGGTCGATAAAGGGACACACCATAAAAATGAACTTTGAGTGAATTTCTTTTTTACTTAAAGTTGTAATTATTAAAATGCGATGATTACATCAGAAACTTTGAACTTTCTCAATCACAAAAACACTAGAAACATTTAATTTGATAATTTTAAGAAAAAATTCCAAGGCGTGCAAGCAATTGCTAAAAAAAGTTTTTGGCCTTCCAACTTCTTCTTTTCTATTTTTCTCCGCGAGTTTTGGCTTTCAGGATGTCGGAGTGGTCTTATTTTTCCGGATTTTCGATGAAGAATATGAAAAAAAAATTTTCGGCTCGCTGTCGCCCATAGCGCCGGAGATAGACGAGGTGGTCGACATTGGGCACTAGGCGATAATGGGGCACCTTACCCTTATACAGGTACAAATTGAATGGAACATACCTTTATTTTTTGGTAAAAAAACACACACAGATGGATTTTACATACATGACCATAATGAGCATATTTGCGAGAATACAGGAATTTTTTTTAAGGAGATGATGCATGATGTCATTGCAAGCCCAATTGTTTTTCGTCAAGAGAGAAAGTGAGCTTTTCCTGAAAACATAATGTCAAAAATTTAATGATAGGTGAGTGATACCCACCTAACCCCTCATACCCATCTATTTCACAGAAATAGGTCTGCTTACCTTTTTTATTCAAAGTGAAATTCAATGCTTGCATCGTGCACGATTCAAAGGCTTGAAACGAAGGTCGATGAAACTTGTAGTCGTGGCGTAATATTTACGTGCACTAGCTGCCCTTACAATTTTTTTTTAATGCAAAATGTGCATCTAATACCTATTAGTTCATAAGTACCTACAGCCCTGCATAAGCCACTTTCTTAAAGGAGGAAATTGTCGTATTAAATGAGAGAGTTGATATTTAAATAATATTGGGAAACGACCAATTTTTTGGGAAGAGCCCCTAATCCATTCCTGCATAATTATAGACCTGCATTTAGAAATTCTGAATTTGCATCGGACGAAAAAAATCGCCTGCTCTGCTTGATGAAATTTTAGAAATAGAATTAATTACCTGTTCCTATTTAATTTTTTGATTTGAGTAGATTTTATGGTATAATTTTAATTTGTAGGCATGTATTTAATCACCCTACCTATTATTTAATTACTTACTTTAATTGTTTTATAAAAATAACTATTTTTTAAAAATTTTATCCAATTTCCGAATTAATTAATTTTTAAAATCATTGTATTAATTTTTCCAAGTATTTGTTATTGTAATAATTAAGTACTTAGATATAATAAATTATATTTTCTTATAGATTGTTTTTTTTTAACTCCATGTATAGTAAGTACGGCAATTGAGGCTAGAGGCATTTGGAATGGAGGTTATATCAGATTAAGGATTGTAAAGAGTTTGATCAGTTTTAATTTTACTATCAAGCGATATGAAACACAGAGACGGAATCATATTTTTCATATAAGGTGAAAATCGTGCATTATTTTCGTATTTTCATAAATTACAATTTTTGAGGTTACCTATATGTCGATACAAATATCGATAGTTTATTTATACATCGACATACTCTCGACTGTTTGTCGAGTTTTTGTAGATGTAAAAATTGATGTAGAATTTTAAAAATGATGTAGTTTGGTACTCATAAGTAATATATGGCACAAATTTGTACATAAGAAAACAAATTAAACTATTGTGATGGTGATCTATGTTTCATAGTTCACCACTCAAGTCTTAATCGATGTTCCCGTCGACATAGAGTGAGATAGAAAGTGAAACCAAACTCAATTTTTGGTTTAAAAAAATTTAAAAATTTATTTTTGCAAAATTTCAAAAAAAATGCAATGTTGACAGTCGACACAATTTTAGATGGTAATGTCGACGCATCGAAAAATCTGTCACTTTTAGATCGACATGTCGATGTAATTGTTGTTGGATGTCGAGACATTTATCGAGGTATTTGTCGACTATCGAAATGTTTCTCTACAGTCGATGATTTGTCGAGGCATTTGCCGAGACAATACCTCGATAAATACCTACCTCGACAATTACCTCGACAATGTATCGAAAATCACCTCGACATTTGGGTCGAAAAGTGACCGATTTCGATGTGTCGACATTTAGTCATTTACATAAAAATTTACATCGACATTGCTACACGGGAAATAATGAAATCTTTAGTATTGTACTTATCAGTGTTCAGCAAAATGATCAACTGGATTAACTGTATAAAAATTACGGTAAATTTAAACTTTTTTTTTTCAAAGCCATCAGATTCGGGTAAGATTATATTAATTTTTTTTTCTTCTTTGTAGTCCAGTGACAAACTGCAAGTAAACAGCAGGAGGTGGTAGAGGCGTGAAATTTGGAACAAGGACACTATAAGAAACTTTTTGAGACCAGGAGACATTCGCTTAACTCCATACAAAGGTGAGGGGGAGGTTTGAAGGGGTTCCGCCGCCGCCCCCGACACCTTGACTAATAAATGTAGGTATTTGTGAAAGCTCTTAAAAGAGTCGTGATTGGCGATATGGGGGGGGTCAAAATTTCGATAAATTTGTTGCTTTTTTAAATAGGTACCTGATGCACTGTCTCTGTTGACTTATATATTTTGAAATATTCGATACTCTGTATTTGATATGACGTTCAACTTTTCGTATTTAATGAATCACCCCTTTGGATTCACTTGCACCCCTAAGAAGGAGATGCTGTGTAATGAAAATAACGTATTTATTATGGCGTGTACTATGTTTAAATCTACATTTTTGAGGCCATCAAACACAAATTTGGCAATATATATACCGTATGTTTGGGAGCAAGGTGTAGGTAAGGTACTCTCTCATTTCGAATCAGTGAAAAATCACTAATAAACAGTCAGAATTGCAGCAAAGAATTTCACAGATTTTTCAGTGAATTTCATAAATATCACTGAGTTTTCAGTGAATTTCATAAATATCACTGAGTTTTCAGTGAATTTTCACTGATTTCCAAAGATTTTCTTTCACTGATTTTCTCCTGTGCTGCAATTCTGACTGTTTTTCAGTGATTTTCGGTGAGAATTATTAAAGGGTTAAATCTGTTATCTATTTTCAACCAAATATTTCTGAATAAAAATCAACGATTACCTATTTTCTGCGATTTTTGGAAGCTAAAGTACAGCCATTTTTCAATGAAATTTGTTTGAAAAATCATGTTTGTAAAGAAATAAACGAATATTTATTTTTGATATTATTTTTATTATTAGTACCTACCTATTGTGATAAATTTTCTTCTCTTTTTTCATCATTTCAGATCATTCAATATTCCAGAAAGCAGCGCGCTAAGTAGTAAACTAGCTAATTTAAAGTCGCTAAACTTTATTTTTTGCCCATTTAAATATTGATTAAGTAATAATCTAAATTTAGGATGGGTTGTAGTCCCAAACACCCCACAACCCAGACACAGTCAACTTCAGCAAGTTATACTCCTCATTTCATAGCTCAACTGAACCATGTTGTCTCGCCTAAATAACACGAATCCCCACAATCATTGTTTTAAAATTTGCAGTAAGACTCAGACAGGAAATTGAAAGTACCATAGGTGATTTATTTCAAGTACCTAATTGTATTTCCTGTAGATAATACTCCTGTGCGACATTTCCATTTTCGAGGGGAAGGGGTGATTTTGGTCACCATTCCGAATGAAAATTTTCAAATTTCATCCATTAAGGTCAATTGGGGTAATTGTAAATTTTTAGGAAAATTGAACCGATTTTGTGATACCCTTTTTCGTTTTACTCTGTAAGTAAGAAATCAAAGTGATTGAAATTTTTACCATGAATCAATGAATGTATGAGGAGTAATATGGCGGGTTGTTTTCATCGATTCGATAATTCATTCCGAAATTATGAACTTCGTTTACAATTACCCCACTATGATGGGGTAATTGTGAACACATAGATTGTGTACCTTAAAAAACGTAATCCTCGGTTCTTTTTATATAATTTGGAAAAAAATTATACAGATTAAATAATGAGTACCGTTTTTCCAAACTAAGCTAACTTCAAAAACCGTGCATGAGGAAAGGGCATTAGGTGCCATTTTTTTCAGAAAGGGCCTTGAGTGCAATTTTTTCTGGGAAAAAAATTACACCTAGGGCCCTTTCTGGAAAAAAATGGCACCTAAGGCCTTTTCCTCATGCACGGTTTTTGAAGTTAGCTCAGTTTGGAAAAACGGTACTCATATTTAAACTCAGGAAAAAACTAACTTGTAAAAAAAAATCAAAACCAAAAAATGATATTTTGTGTTTTAATTTGTGAATCTCATTTAAAAAACACGTGTTTACAATTACCCCACACCTGAGAATTTTGATGGGTATTTATGAATGCTGCAGAAAATTAATTTCTCAGCTTCACAAATACCATCATAAAATTTTACGCCGAACAATTATTCTAATAATAGAAAGTTTTTTAAATCCTTTGTTTCGAAAACCGGGCAAAGTTATACCTTTAAAGAATTGAATTTAGCGACTCATGTCTCCAGAGGCCTTCCGACCGGGGGATCCCCCCCCAGCATTTTCCAGTTGGAAAGTTGGCGAAAAGTTGGCAGAAAAGCCCGAATGATAAAAATTGAGAAAAGTTGTGAAATATTGAAATTTGTGCGTTGGGAAAATTATACAATTGGGATTAATTTTTTTGATGAAAAATAATAAATAAAATGGTTATTTTAAAAGTTGGAAATCAACGAAATTTTCATTTGTTCCAACTCAAAATTGGTAATTTTCCCTACTCAAAATTGGTTATTTATCCAACTCAAAATTGGTCGTTCTCCCAAGTGATGAGTAAAAATGTCAGTTGGGACGATTGGTATTTATTTTTTAAATGAAAAATGAATAAATAAAATGGTTATCTATTTTAAAAGTCGGAAATCAACAAAATTTTCACTTATGAGTTGGGAAAATCAGTCATTTTCCCAACCTTTTCCGACTGAAAATTGATAATTTTCCCATCGAAGAATTAAACCGTTGTAATAAATGTTTTTTTTAGGAAAAAAATGATTAATTATCTTGCGTTTTGAAAATTTTTACTCGTCAACCAAAAAAATTTTACTTGTAATTTAAAAGAGATTTTTTCACATTTTTCTTCTAAGTTATTCCAAATAATTGCATTAAGTATTCTTGTTCTCCTTAAAACGTATTTTTGATATTCGAAAATCCAATTTTGCAAAAGCTTCGGCCTCGCTATGCTCGGCCATGGTATATTTCTGCTTTACTTTAATCATTTTAAAGTAGAAGCAGTCGATTTTTCATTAAAGTTTATTCTTCCAAAACACTATTTTATTGCACATTCAATTTGAGAATTTCTAAAATTTCCGCCCTCGCTTCGCTCGGGCTAAATCCTTTTTTTTTTATTTTATAAAATTTAACTGTAGAGTTTTTAAAAATCATTTCATTTAAACAATTTTTCTAAAACTTGATTTTAGAACCTTTTTAATGAAGTAACTTCACGTTTTGATTTCTAAACATGATTTCAATAGGTTCAACGGTTCAAGTAAGATATAGTTAAGCAGGGTCTCACCTGCAGAGGGCAAGTAAGTCCTCAGAACGATTTTTTTGAGGACCTCCTTTCAGAAATCATAATCCAAGTCTGAAATTACTCCCCAAAATCACGATCCAAACCACAATTCTTCAACCATCCCTGAAATTACCTCCCAAATAAAAATTTTTCAAAAACTTTGGCCACGCTGCACTCGGCCTTACTGTATTTTTCTTTTCATGATTTTAAAATACTTAATTCAAATCCTACAAAAGTGATTTTTTTCGTATTTTTCCTCAAAATTATTTCAACTACTTTAATTACATTCTATCTTCTTGAAACTCATTTTCGATGTTTAAAAATCAAAATTTTCAAAAGCTTTGGCCTCGTTGTGCTCGGCCTTATCATATTTCTTTTGTTAAATTAAAAGCAGCCAATTTTTCATTTAAGTTTATTAATCCAAAATATTGTTTTATTGCACCTTAAATTTGAGGTTTTCTAAAATTTTCGCCCTCGCTTCGCTCGTGCCAATTTCATTTCTCTCATTGACTATTCATATTAAAGCTACGTTAAGTACAAAATATTTCTTATTAAATTTTAAATTTTCTTGAAATTTTTCACCCTTGCTTCACTCGAGACAAATAAGACAATTCCAAAGGGGTTTTCATTTACAATGAAGTTGGTCAGGGAAAAAATTCGAGATTGTAACATTTTTTTGTTATTATTATTTTTGAATCTGTTTTTATATGTACATACCAAAAAAGTGGTAATTTCTATTCCTAAATAATTTTTTTTGATGAATATTGCTTCCGCAATGTTTTGAGAAAAATTAGCACTGGTAAAAATT
Source organism: Pseudococcus viburni (assembly GCA_033439095.1). NCBI lineage: Eukaryota > Metazoa > Arthropoda > Insecta > Hemiptera > Pseudococcidae > Pseudococcus > Pseudococcus viburni. The sequence continues at coordinate 814,497 of JAVBJF010000134.1, forward strand.
TTTAAAAAATCAATTGGCAAATTTGGAAAAATTAGTTGGCAAATTTAAAAAAATTAGTTGGAAAGTTTGAAGTTCTCACCCCTCTCCCCAGAGCATATCGCTTCGGAAGGCCTCTGCATGTCTCCGATTACAACACTTCAAACCGACAAACTGTTCCACTTTTTCATGGGAAAATAAAAATATTTTATAAAATAAAAACAAAAATATACGCTAATCGTTTCGTGAAGAGATAATAATTTTTTCTGGCAATTCACTTATTAGGGAGAGAGTTTTTCAAAAATTTGTCCCGCTTTTTTACAAGGAAAAAAGATTTTGTAAAATTTTCGTGAAGATATCTACCTACTTATATGGAAACTCGTTGAGCTCGAGCAGTGCGAGGGCGAAATTTTTTGCAAAAAAAAAATAATAACTGAAATTTAATCATTTGTATCCAACAACTCAGTCATTGGAAAATATAGGTAATTCGCAACTTTCGAAAATATTTTGAATATGCGCTATGTACAGACTTGAAAATGCGGAAAATACCTACTTACGCACTAAAAATTTCACCATTTATCTTAAAATTTTATTAATCGCAAAAGAAACTAGAAAATACATGGTCAAGTGATTTGGAAAAATTGTTCAATTTTTTAACGAGTGTATTCGATTGGCTCAGATCCTCAGTTGTAATTTTTGCGTACCATGCGACTAATTTTTCGGTAATGTGCCATGGCTGAATTGTTATCAGATCTTTAAAAAAGATATTCATGAAAATGAAGGGGAAAAAATTAAAAATCAAATAAACAAAAAAATGAACACGAGAAAGTTTAAGTTTAGCTTTCAGATTATAAACTTAAATTTTTGGTGTTTTTTTACCCATTCGAAATTTTTTTCGAACATAGGCATTGTAAAACTTAGTGCTTACGGCCCTTGACATATTTTAACTAGAAAATGTTTTGAACCTCACCAGGTTCAGAGTTACAATAGGCCAAGATATTATTTGAGGTTAAACAGGTAGATATACCTATATATGAGTTAAAATGGATAATATTTTAGAATAATCTTTTTTTAAACTTTTACTTACCGGCCAGTGCACGTAATAATCACCCATTTTTCAAGATTGAAATGAAATTTTCACTGATGCATAATAGAAGATTATGATGAATAAGTAGTAAAAAAAACGAAAAACGATTAAATGTACTTGGTCTCGTCCCAAATATCGCCATCGTCACCAACAACGAAGCGAAAGCGAATGTTTTTATGGAAAATCAAGTTTAAAAATTAAAAGTTGACTATATATTGAACATTCAACAAGCATACATTTTCGATCACATGAGGGAAGGGAGGCAATTGCCTTGACAGAACAGTTGCAAGATTTGGCTCCTCCTATATCTTCAAAGTACCTCCTTGATCACTCTGTCGTCTGACTTTTTCTTTGGGCATATATTTCAGTAAGGAGAGGGAGGAGGTTGGAATCCAATAAAAAATAATGGTTGATAAGTATGCTCTATCTGTATATTCATCCGCCATACCATTTTGAAAAACAAACACGCATTTAATTTATCGTGGTGTAATGATTGCTTAATTTTTCAGATAATTAGGTCGAGTGCATGTTCAAATACTGTAAAGCAAAATACTTCTAAGTTCAATTTAAAAAATTTTAGACTTGACATTTTGAAAAAATCGCCGTGGATTTAATTATAAATGTTTTTCAGTCGTATTTGAAAAAATTCTTCATTCAATAATACAGGCCTGCACGAAAATGCGCAATCAACTTCAATGGGTGATTTTGATAGGATTTTTCACAATTTGAATTTTTTGTTGAATTTTTCTTCAGGCTTTTTGATAATTTTTGACACTTGAAGTCCATTTTCTGAGCAAAGGAATAGTTCTACTAAAAATATGAATGAAACATACTCAAATTGTAGAGCTGAAATTTCTTTTCTGTAGAGTCAAATTAGTTTTTTCTAGAAAGCCAAGCTATCGAGATATTTCAGTCGAAAGTTCAAAGTTCAACTTTTATTTCTTATTGCAAATATGTCGAAAACTAAGCTTCCCAGTAAAAAACCATTCGGACTTTACAAAAAGGAAATTTTATGCTCTACAATTTATGTTCTATTCATTTTTTTCGTATGTAGAACCCTTTCTATGCTCATAAATTCGACTTTAGGCGTAAAAAATATTTCAACAAAAATTCAAATTGGAAGAAACCCTGGCGTGATGGGGAGAAAACTGAAATCATATTTGAGCTCAGCAATAAAAAATAGGCCAGAATCACCTATAAGAATCGATAACGTAGGAAAAAAAAATATTGAATTGCCATGTCTGTGATAAATCAATTGTTACAAATAGGAAATGTTGAAAATGTGATTCATTACAAGAAAATTTATTTTCTGGGAAGGAGCCTCCAAAAAAATATGAATAGGACATAATATGTAAAGTGTGAAATTTCCTTTCTGCAGAGTGCAATTAGTTTATTTTTGGGAGGCTCTATTAATTTTTTTCGTAGGCCCCTTTCTGCCTAGAAAATTGACTTCAATTGACGAAAAGTTATCAAAAAGTGTGAAACAAATTTTCAACAAAAAATTTAAATTATGAAAAATCCTGACGTGATGGAGAAAAACTGAAATAATATTTGAACTCAGCACTAAAAAATAGGTCAGAATCGCCTATCGGCGTTGATTACGCAGAAAACAATTGAAAAAATTCAGGCCTGGGTAATTTCGATAATGGACATTGAGGTAAGGATGAACGGTAATTAGCACTTATTTTTGCAAATTTTTGAAATTTTTTTGGAACTCTTTGTTAATACCTAGGCCACACATGCCAACGGAGAAGAAAATTTCGTATTTTTTAACAAAAATCAAATAAATTATGCAGCACATATTTGTAAATACATGTATCACGCATCTTATGAATATTAAGATGGTCCTTATTTTTATACATGACGAAAAAAAAATTCGATTTTTTTCGGGACCCCCCCCCCGCCCTAGATAGGTGTGCCACTTCATCACTTTATGAGAAAATGGCGCACAATTTTTTTTTAGCCCGATCGATGCATATTAACTCGTCTCTCAAGGCTCATTTAAAAAAATTAACGTAGCACGCACGAGCTCCATAATACTCCATTACAGCACGCGGTAACGAAACGCTTCTGTATCGGAGTCGAAGAGTACCATCAAATTGGGCTTGCGGGACACTGGGGCAGGTTAATACGCATCGATCGGGCTGGTAAAAAGGACTCTGTATTGAAATTTTTCATATTTTTAGATGGTAGCCTTCATCTTCTGTAATACATATCGTGAAAGTTCAGCTTTCACCACAGAAGTTCAGCTTTGAGCTTTTAAAAATGTGATTATCGATTTTGAATTTTTTATTCATTTTCTTTGAAACCGCGCGAACAGTTTTCCAACTACCACCTCTTGATGAAAGATTTTTTCAAAAAAATATATGTGACCTTCCAGGAAGAAACCGACCTTCGGTCCGAAAAAAAATTAAAAAAAAAAGTTTCTCAATCAATCCAAAACAAATGATAATCATTGTTTTGGATTGATTGAGAAACTTTTATTTTAAATTTTTTTTCGGACCGAAGGTCGGTTTCTTCCTGGAAGGTCACATATACTTGTAATTATTGTCCATTTGAATCCTGTATACTTTTATAGCGCGTAGGTATCTGTAAGTATTAGAAACGTTTACCTACCGACACGGAGCGCACTCCGACTCATACCTGAACAGACTTTTATTACACCTTTACCACTTTCGAACTCGAAGCCTAGTTATAAAGCAGAAAAAGGCCGATAAAAGGGAAGAGTGATTTTCATTCACGATTCTACATTTTTTTCTTCACAGGCAGAGCCCAGAGGTACATTTTAGAGCAATAAAACTTCTCTTTTAGAAGGGCTATGCATATGTTAAGAAAATGAGAAAAAGTTAGCGCAGGAACAGTCTACGTACCTACTACACCTATCTAATTGAAACTAAACACACCCAAACTATTTAAAATGTAACATTTTATTTATTCAAGATTACCTCTAAAAAAAAAAAAAAAAGGCTTGAAACCTACAGGTAGGTAATGTAGGTATCAGAGATGAGCACGGATGTACGTTTCGGTTGTTCGGTTGTATCCGAGAAATTCCGGATAGTTTATCCGAAGTTCGGATAAAGTAACCGAGATTGGGTGTGATTTTGCGAATTCAATAGTAATTTTTTTTCAAACTTAAATTTTTCTTTAATTTAATATTTTTATACTTAATTTTAAAAAAATTTCTGATCAAGTATCAAAATTTTTAAAAACAAAGATGAGAAATTCTTTTTTGAAAAATTCGAATTTGAAAAAAGTTTAGGAAATTTTCAATTAAAAAAATTCCAAAATGGAAAAAATTTTTAAATTATTGGAAAAATTTTTCGAATTGGAAGAAATTTGAAGAAATCAAAGCTGGAAAAATTTTTAGTGTTAAATTTTTTTCCAAATTAAAAATTTTTCACAGCTGTAAATTTTTCTTAATTCAAATTTTCTCAAAATATTTCCAACTTTAATTTTTTTAATTTCTTTCAACTTCACTCGAATTTTGAAAATTTCTTTTGACTCGAAAATTCTTTCCAAATTTTTCTTCAATTTTTTTCAACTTTAAATTTTAAAATGAAATTTTTTCAACTTCATGTTTTTATGAAATTTCTTCGAACTCAAAATTAGAAAAACCTTCTAAAATATGAAACTGAAAAAAATTGAAAAGTTAAATTTGGAAAACTGCTGAGAAAATTTAGAATTGAAAATTTAGCACTAAAAATTTTTCCAACTTTGATTTCTTCAAATTTCTTCCAACTTCTAAGTATTCATGTTTTAAAATTTCTTCCAATTCGAAAAATTTTTCCAATAATTTAACAATTTTTTCTAAAAAAATTTTCCGTTTTGAAATTTTTTTAATATGAAATTTCTTAAACTTTTTTCAAATTCGAATTTTTCAAAAGAAAATTTCTCGTTTTTCAAAATTTTTCCAACTTGATACTTGATTAGAAATTTTTTTAAATTATAAAAATAGGTATTAAATTCAGGAAAAATTGAAGTTGAAAAATTTTTGAGGAAATTTAGGTTTGGCAAAAAATTTTCAATTCAGAAACTCGAATTTTTATACTTGCATGTATCCGAATAATATCAGAATAATATTTATCCGAAATGATATCCGAAGTAACCGTTCGGATACTCGGATACCGGATATAACCGAGTATATCCGAGTATCGGATAATTCGAGCTCATCTCTGTAGGTATGCCTAACTGAAACAAAACCTGGATTTAGTGCATTGGCGCCTATAGACAGAATACAATTTAACGTCTTTCTAAAAAGTAACCCTCCCCCCCACCATCGCCCGTACTTTTGTTCCTCATTTAAGTGCCGAATCAAGCAATAAAAAAATGTCTTTGCGAGGAAAAAATCCGTAATTTTATGAAAAATTTTATAAGACAATAGTTAGATATCATGTAATGTTTTTGAGCCCGATCAAAACGCGGACTAAAATTTTTGCAAAATAGGGGTTAAGAAGCTGAAATTTGTCTGTTTTTCAACATTTCAATTCTCGTACAGTCTTTATGTACAGAATATTTATTTTTAACTAATAAATATCTAAGTACTTACCTATTTGAAAAAGTCAAAAAATCGAAAAAATTCGTTGCTCCCTAAAATCTGCCGCCCGAAGCGTATACCTGTTATGCCTGTACGTAAATACGACCATGCTCTTACATAGTCACGTTTAGACGTTTAGAGGTTTGCTTGTCTCTCTTGTGAAACAATCTTTGGAAATAAATAACTAAAAATCGTTATACTCACAGTCGGCTACTTTGAAACACAAATATGCCTAAGTATTAAGGGAAATAAAGGTAGGGCATGTGCCCAGTGATATCAAACTATTTTTGTCATCTTCATTCTACCTTGACTCATTCTCGGTATACGTGTAGCTGTTTAGGAATCTTTTTTTAATTCGTTTTTCCGGCGAACCTGCAGCATTATTATTATGTTCGTTCAAAATCCATTTTATTTACAAGCACCGACCATATTTATTTTTCTGATTGAAAGGGAAGAGATGCTTGTTCTTTACACTTGAGTTGTGGTGCATGGACATCACAAGTAGATACCTATGCGTATTATAGGTAAGTTGGTTAGATACCTATCGAAATATAAGATTTAGGTCCATGTCGCCAGCCCCCAAATTGAATTAGGGGGTTGAAATTTTGTGTAAGATTAGTGCTACGTTTGTGCTATTTAGTGCCGTACTAATTTTCGTTAGTGCTGGTCTCCCCAATAGGTGTGGGGGGGCTGGAGACATGGTGGCCCCCATTTTGTAGATAGGGGGCTCAAAAAATTGCTTTGCACCAATTTCACTCAAATTCTTGTGGAGGGTTATTTAGGTGTACAAATAGTTCCAAAAAAATATTTAGTCCCCCCACGACCTCAAGGAGATGAGTCGTCACTTCCCAAAGTTGAACATATTTGGCTAAGATGAGAAAAAAAAACAAGTTTTTCGATTACAAAACAGCCCCAAAATTCCCCGACATCTCTCCTATTGGCCCATTTTGGGTTTTTGATGAATTGACATCATAAATAGATAAATATGAAACCGCACATTTTTCTGTATCAAAGGAAAATCGATATATCCGATGTTATACTTTTCCGTTTCACATCATTTCGAGGAGAATGAACCCTATACGTCTTTGCATATTTTGCATATTTTGCCCTTGAAAACATATTTTTACATATTCACTGCACTTGAATCAGTAGTAATTACTTCTACCATGTGGGAGATGGTGTAAATTTACCAAACTGATTACATGATACTAGACATTTCACTCTTTTAAGACATCGCGAAACGTAAATAACGAACATAGATCAACTGAACGACTATATTACAATATTTACACAACATAAACAATGTGCTTTTGCACAGTAAAGACACATGAAAACGTAATACATCGCGATCGAAAAGCCTAGGGTTACAGATGAACATACAGTAACAACCTCACACAGTTGCAACCATGACAAGAGTAACAGCTCTCGCCTATCGCCGATAGCCTAAGTAGACCAAATCCGAGGTGCAGGGATGATGATGCAATAATTGAGAATATTACGAAATACCAAAGATTCCAAAGAAGTAGAATGTTCTCGAAGCCAACATGAGAAACCTACTTGACCAACCTAGTAAACACACTAACTTGGATCTCAATTCATTCCTCTATGGCAATACTTTAGGTGATGTTCACACTAAAGTAGCTGAATGGAGAGGTGAACTTGAGATAATAATGGCGCGAAGTCGGGAGGAAATATTCCTCCCGCTTCATTGCCCCACCGAGATACGTTTGAAAAAAGGACTCTCGGGAAACAAAGCGAGGCCGACTTCGTGCATAATGGATGTATGAACCACCATCACATCCCTGCCCCTCCCGATAGGACGATTGAAAACGCATACAATAATATACAAACATAACATAATCAAAATAGAATAAAAAAAACAAGATATCACAGAAAACTGTACAAACATAACAAATGAGGAAATATATGCAATTAATAAGACAACAATTAAACTGTACAATTTAAAAAATAAATGCAATAATTATATACAAATACCCGGGTATACAAGAAAGCATTACATTACATTACATGATAAAAATTTATGTACAATATGCAAAATATGTGAAAACTATTTACAAAATGCAATAAAAACAAAATTGGTACATGTACTGTGCGTACATCTACCCAAATTTGGAAAAGAAAAAAAAAAAATTAATGCAGAACAGTAACTTGGTAATGACTATTTGTAATTGGCTTTGAAATTTAGTTTAATAAAAATGATGAATAAATTTTTTCTGATTTTTTTAATAAAAATTAGATGAGCAAAAATATGGGCAAAAATTAGAAATGAAATTTTAGGAGAAGAAACAATTGCAATATCAAATAAAGGATATAAATCCAAGAAAAAATTAACCCAATGAGGTATTCAAAGAATTGCCCCATCAAGCTCTCATGAAATAATTTTGAAAAATTCTCAAAAATTATGCCCCAGTACCTCACCAAGAATAATGTGCAAACAGCACTCAAATATATTCATCACTCCAATCCCAACTTTGAGATTGGATCAACATAATTTTCACCAAGCCCTACTAAATTTCGAGATTTGGGAAATAAATAAAAATAACAATCCTACTAAATTTTGTGGTTAAATAAAACACCTAATCCTACACATGAGAGATTAGATTCAAAATAATTTTCCACAAACCCTACTAACAATTCGAGATTTGGGAATTAATAAAAAAAACCTACAAAATTTAGTGGTTGCAGCAAAATAATCTAACCCTACTTAATTTCGAGATTAGATTATAAAAATGATGAATTGTGGAGACTAAGCCCCTTACAAAAACCAGTAAGACAATAAAATGCCACTGTCGAAAAACCTTGGTGGACACAGAAAGATCTTTAGGCAAAATTAGAGACACAAGAAAATCCATAGAGAAAACTATTGCAATTCTTCAACCCTAAAAAATAATTTCAGAAAATAAGCATCTTGAGGAAAATTAATTGAATAAATAGCCCAAAATATGCAAAACTATGACCAATGAGGTCAATAGTTCATATTTAACCAAGATTCAAAATATTGAAAATTTTCAATTAAAAATATAAATATTAAAATTTCAAGAATAAAATAAGCCAATACTAAAATTTCAACTATTTTGAAGTCAATGAATAAAAAATAAAAAATTTCCATTTCAAAATTCTGATGTCATACAGACTAAACAGAACAGCTAATCAAAACACACTAAACAGTTTTACCAATAGTCAACCAAATTACTGATTTTTGCATCTAGAAATTACACAAACTGAAACTGATCAACAATTCCATTGTGATAACAATTACAAATTTTAGGTATTTTTTGCGAATTTCACTCAAAAAATGTTTTAAATAACAAAAATTAAGACGAAATATCAATTAAAATTTTGTAAGGACTCCTTCAGAGTACCTAAAGAATCACATGAAATATAACTGTGGCCAATATGGCATAAAATAAGCACTCAAATCTGTGCTAGAATTTTGTGACAAATTGGAGTGAAAACTGAATAAGAATTATTTTAAATTACAAATTGTTTGCTACAAAATACATAATAATGCAAAACGATTGTATAGGATACAAATATAACAAGCTAACACATAGCAAATTTCCAATATGAACTCTCAAGTTTCAAGTAATGAGATAAATACATGTTCTAATTGTTCAGTTTTCAGCTAATTTACTTTGCTAGTTAAAAGAAGACTAGACAAATAAAATATGGACAAATTCGTGAGTATTTTTCATAAAATATGTAGCATTTAACAAAATAACTACATACAGAATGACTAGAAGATCAAATTGAAATTTAATTTTGAGAAAATCATCAGTGATAACAGTAGATGAAAATTCACTAGTTCCAAATGTGAATTTCATCACTACAGATACTAAAGCATCAACAATCTATTTTTGAATTAATTTTTACTAAATAGCAGTGCTATTTTTACAGAAAAACATGCCAAAATGATAAAAATATGAGAATTTGAAAAATATCAGAGAAAAATAAAGCTCACTAATATTGGCCAAATTTGATAATCAAGTTTAGTCACTTATAAAGTGTTATTTTCAAATCAAAATTAAATTTTGAATAAATTCCCAAAGAATAGAATTGATTTCACCAAATTTTACACATTAGGGTAACTGAAATTTTGTAGAAAATAACCAATCTGATTTTAGTATCAAATACTCAAAGTAAGGCCTAAAGTGAGTTATTTTAGAATGATAAAACACTTGAAAAGATCGCGAACACATTTGAGCAAATACACCTGAATACAATTCACATACCAGAGTTAATTTACATCCTTTGAGTTGTTGAAATTATCCATGGAGTAGATAATAGAGAATTTGATGTCTTGAATTTGTAGAATATTACTTAGGCGAAGTTTCTCTGGTACTTGAAAATGTATTTCTTGATATTGAACGGATCGTTTTTGCAGATTGGTTAAATCCAACACACCATTTCGATGATGTAAATCTGACAAGCCTGGTTGATTATAATCCAAGTGAACAGCTTTTGGGTGAAATCTTCTTGCCCCAGTGCCCCTTGTAGATTCGAAATTGAGTTGATATACCACGTTTTTGAGTTACTTGGCACCAAACTTCCAACCAAGCTGAGATGAAACACCATCAGGGATCCAGTAGTTCAGATTTTTGAAAAATTCTCCATTTGAAGTTGACAGTAGGGAATCCAACAATACTTTTAACGAATTCTCCTCTTCAAATTCTTCAAAAATCTTCAGATTGCCAGGCGCCAATGAATCAGTAGTAATTACTTCTACCATGTGGGAGATGGTGTAAATTTACCAAACTGATTACATGATACTAGACATTTCACTCTTTTAAGACATCGCGAAACGTAAATAACGAACATAGATCAACTGAACGACTATATTACAATATTTACACAACATAAACAATGTGCTTTTGCACAGTAAAGACACATGAAAACGTAATACATCGCGATCGAAAAGCCTAGGGTTACAGATGAACATACAGTAACAACCTCACACAGTTGCAACCATGACAAGAGTAACAGCTCTCGCCTATCGCCGATAGCCTAAGTAGACCAAATCCGAGGTGCAGGGATGATGATGCAATAATTGAGAATATTACGAAATACCAAAGATTCCAAAGAAGTAGAATGTTCTCGAAGCCAACATGAGAAACCTACTTGACCAACCTAGTAAACACACTAACTTGGATCTCAATTCATTCCTCTATGGCAATACTTTAGGTGATGTTCACACTAAAGTAGCTGAATGGAGAGGTGAACTTGAGATAATAATGGCGCGAAGTCGGGAGGAAATATTCCTCCCGCTTCACACTTTTGGTACATGTTTCCACATATTTCTCCTACATTCTTCTGTTTTTGGTTTTTTAGCCCATATTTCTCAAATTTGGGAAATTTGGGCTAAAAAACCGAAAAACAGAAGTTAAAAAATTAAAAAAATTGAAAAATTCAATTTTTCAATTTTCAATTTTTTTGGCTTTGCAAAAGATGAAATAATAGAAGTACGTCTGAAAAATTCGATTTTACGTTTACCTATGTGAATTTTGTAATTGTTGTTTTAAAAAGGCAACATTTTTATACAATTTCGAAATAAAAATATACATTTGATTAATTTGATTTTGCATTTAATGACGTGAATTTCAATCAAATTTCAGAATAGATGTAAAAAATGGACGAAATTTTTCAAGACCTTTCAAAGAATACCCATAAGTACATTGCATATTTTCAGCATATTTTGGGAAAACCATATGCATATTTTTGATTTTCAGCGCATATTATATGTAGGTACATATTTTCCGATTTTTGGTGCATATAAATCCGCTCCCTATAATCATAAATGAACTCCGCAGGTAGAAAAACCATGAATTTTAATACTACACTCAATATTTCTGAGACATTTTTTTAGCTTAGGCCCCTCCTCACCCCAGCCCACTCCATCCATGTGGTTACTGATTGCAGTTCGAAGTCAAAATGACTCCAGAACTGAATTCAATAGCTCTGAATATTCCTGGAACCAAATTTTCATTCGTTTTCCTCGAAAAATATTTTTGGGATATTGTGATCAAATTTTACTTGTATTGTAAACATCTTTTGCACTCCACCCCCCCCCCCCCCGATCCAAAAAATTGAAGAATAGCTGTTCCGATTTGAAAAGCTTTTTTTGTATGCCTTTGTCATGGTATTTAAGTCGTTGCGTCACCACTGTTGATTTCAGCGTTTCGTTACCGCATGCCAGATGCCAGTAGTGGAGTAGTATGAGCTCTATCACGCAACGTTTTTTTTTCTCTCAAAATGGGCAATGAGGACGGTTAATCTGTATGGATCCGGCTGAAAATTTTTGTACATTATTTTCTCATAGAGTAGAATTAAGCTAGGGAGGATACCGAAAAAAATTCAAAAACATATTCAAGGGTCACCCTACCGTGTAACAAGTTTATTTTTTGCAGAAAGCCCCTTCATCTGTATAAGTTCAAAGATGTCTTGGGAGGAAGGGGGAAAACCTGAATGAAAAAAAATTATAGGTCAGTTGGATTCGCCATTTCAAAATGCTTAGGTATTGAAAAAAACAAAATTTTCAACTACTAGCTTTCGACTTTTTACTTCGATGAGTACCTACCTACGCTATGGGAATAGTTTTAAATTTAGTTCAGGAAAAGTTGATAAAGACATGAACCTAGAGGGAAATGGACCGTAACTTTTAGGTTTTGGGGGTTGCTTGAGCCCCAGTTGAAAATGAAAAAAAAAACAGAAATGTGTATTTTGAACCCTCCAAAAATTGTTCCACCCTTACGATTAAGAGATTTTTGCTCAACTTTTTTTCAATTTATGAAGAATCGATAAAGGAAAGAGGGCTTATACCATCATTTTGAGGATGCATTGTGTAAATTCATCGATGAGCGAAGCGAGGGCGAAAATTTTTGAAGAAAAAAAATCCAAACGCTTTACAATCAAATTTTAGAATTGAAATAAAGGCATTTCTTCAACCCTTCACTTTTAAATATACTTACTTCAATTTGAAAAATTGATATTTTTCAGAAGAAAAATAATTCGTTTTTAAACAGTTCGTTCGCAAAAATTCCATTTCATTGGCGATATTCGTCTCGACGTGCAGATTCCGAAAATTATCTGGTTTTTTCAATTCGGATAATTTTTGGCCGAGTTATGGGCAATTTTCAAAAATCAGTGACCAAAGCCCCATCTTTTATCTCACGTTCTGTGAACGGAGTTCGGGAAATATGGACCAAAATTCAATTGTGATTATACGAAAATATTCGTCTCGACGTGCAGATTCCGAAAATTATCTGGTTTTTTCAATTCGGACAATTTTTGTCCGAGTTATGAAAACATAGGCTTAGTCTGGAAAAGCATTGGCCTAGCCTAGCTTTCAGAAATATAGACCAAAATTCAATTGAGATTATACGAAAATATTCGCCTGGACGTCGGCATTCCAAAAATGACCTTGATTTTGCGTTTTTAACAATTTTTGGTGATTTTGATTTTCATGGTAAAGAATTATTAAAAGCCATTGGAAAAAATATCAATATCGTAGAAATTGCTCAAAACTTAATTGTGATTATATGGTTGTATCCGTCTCGACAATTGTCACCAAAATCTCAACGGGGAGATTCAGGTAAAAATTCGAACAAAAAATAAATGTGATCTAAATCATCGAGAGAAAGAGTAATCGCAGTATTTTGAGGCGCCTTATACGAATTCGCTATTTGTTTTTCTGTTTGCTATTATTCTTCTCTCACATCATGTTCTCTAAACTTGAAATACTTGGCTTTTTAGGTAAAAAAAAAAAAATTAAAATCAAGTGAAATGGTATTCATATCGGGGTGTAAAATGTAACTTGATTAGTTGAATGCGAATGTTATATCTTTTTGGAGTTTAAATTGTGCATCGCGAGCCAGGAAATCGCTTGAAACAAAAATCGAAAAAAAAATCAGCAGTTACATTTTTTACATTTTTTTACATTTTACATGAAATAAGTGCAAAAATTCCCAAAATATTCAATTTTTTTTTTTGAAAAATTGTAAAATATGCAGTAATTTTGGGCGAAAATGTTCAAACAGCAATCGAATAATTTCAATTACCTACCAACAAAAATCTTCCAATTTCGGATTATCACGATCCTTGGGAATTAGCTTAGGCAACTTATTTACCTTCCCTCGGTTATCGCAACACTGCATTAGACCTTGAGAGGGTGAAGAGGAGAGGTAGACTTCAGATGGTTAAAACATACTTGCAGGACGTAAAAGTTGCACAAACGACTTTTGAAGGGGCAGCCCATTTCAATCCCAGTAAAATTCTTACTCTATGATTGAACATTGTAGGTACTTACTGGGATTGACATGGGCTGCCCCTTCAAAAGTGGTTTGTGCAACTCTTACGTCCTGCAAGTATGTTTTAGCCATCTGAAGTCAACCTCTCCTCTTCACCCTCTCAAGGTCTAATGCAGTGTTGCGATAACCGAGGGAAGGTAAATAAGTTGCCTAAGCTAATTCCCAAGGATCGTGATACTTAATCCGAAATTGGAAGATTTTTGTTGGTAGGTAATTGAAATTGTTTTCTTGAAATTTTTCTATTTTTATACCTAATACCTACTTATTGCGAAATTAAAATTGGTAGGTATTTGATGGTGGTAAAATAGAGATGCCTATTTATTGAATCAAATATCACTATTATATAATACATATCTAAGTATTCAAGATTCACGATGAATTTAAACAGGAACTCGAATTCATTTATCCCTGAGATAATTTTTTCGATAAATATCCATTAATTATTATTATCAATATCACGCATCGTTAATTGAAATTGCGATTACAAAACAGTTTGTGAATTAAAAAGAAAAATATATATTTTGAATGTTTGAAACGTTTGAGCGAAAGCGTACCTACACTTGTAACTTACTGATAAAAGTTCCGACGTTACCTTTTAGCGTTAAATCACCGATTCCGCGGAAAACCGTGTTATCTTTATTAGTTGCATGTATTTAAAAAAGAATGCTTCGGATAATTACCCATTTTTCAGTAGTAAACCGAATCGAGTACAGAGAGGTGTTCTTTTTTTTAGTGGTGTTGAATTTTTTTAATGAAAGATCTGCCAACAAAATGGTGATGAACGTCTATTATTATTATTATTAAGTACCTATCGTAATCTAGACTTACATAAAAGATACATAATGATTTTCAGGTGAGAATAATCGATTTTCGAAGTGATACTCAGTCGATGCCAACAGAGGGTATGAGAAAAGCCATTTACAACGCTGAAGTAGGTGATGATCTTTACGCCGAAGATCCCACAGTAAAAGGTACCTATCTTGTTGAATAAGTACCTATTTAAAAATCATTGTAGGCGAGTCCGAAATAAGTCTAGATAAATTATTTTTAGAAAATAAAAGTGATTTTATTACCTATGTAATTGTATATCTGCAGCATTGGAAGCCAGATGCGCTCAGCTGACTGGAAAAGAAGCAGCTTTATATGTACCTTCTGGAACCATGGCTAATCTGATTAGCAGTAAGTTTTACTTATCTGTACCTACCGAAAACCTAGGTACATGCGTAAATTGATGTAAAATATCTATTTTTTTTTTTTTAATACAGTTTTGGTTCATTGCAATGAACGAGCTTCCGAAATAATCGCTGGTCAGTCAAGTCATATGAGTTGTTTTGAACAACGTGGATCAATTCAAGTAATTCATGACTTAAATAATTTACTAATATTGTAAAACGTACGTACTTGGATAAGTAATAATTTTTTGTGAAATATTCGCGCAGTTAGGTGGCATTAGTATACGCGAGATTCGCGAAAAAGAAGATGGAACTTTAGATTTAAAGGAGCTAGATTCTCTTATAAGAAAAATGGATCCGTTAATGGAACCAACAACTAAAGTAGTCTGCGCCGAAAATACTCATATGGTATTGGGAGGTAAAGTTTTACCTCTGGAATGGATCGATAAAGTAAGACAGACTTTCAAGTTCCGATGTGAAATTATTCACATTTCCTTTTTTATTTCACTAATTTTTTATTAAAGGGAACCACTTGAAGTGGGCCTCCGATTGACAAAGGTGATCGATTTTTGGAAAGAGGGTGTTCTAAAATTTCCATAGTTAAAATTTCAGCTACCAGAGTTGATATCTCGATTTTTGAAAAATTTTGAAAAATCAAAAAACTGTGATGTTTTTTTAAAAAGGTACTTTTTTCTCCAAACTTGATGAAATTTAGGTCCCTTACGAATATCGACCTATCGAATTCAAATTGGGCCATTTCCAGCCATTCTAAAACCTCCAACGTAATTCCGATTTTCTCCGAAATTTCGTAATTTACCTATGCAAATGTTGTCCAATGTCCACGCCCAAATTAACTGAGTTCTCGATTTTGCTCGACTAGTTCAACGAGAAAATCCACCATTGGCTCAACTTCCGTTGTAGTCCAGGCAAATAAGAGAAAAAATGTACAAACCCCCCCCCCCCCCCTCCACAAAAGAATTTAAATCCTGATTTTTTCGCGTTTTATGTTCGTAATGGTCCACTACACAACATACTAAAATAGACACTCCACAACCCTCTGTTAACCCCAAAGGAGGGCTAAATGTCTACTGAAAACCGGTTTTTCGTGAATATTTCCTCATATAAGTCTCAAAATTGAAAAATAGTTATGAACAATCTTGTTTTACGTGTAATTTCCTATCAGACGGGTTTTTTGTTTTTCAAAAACACTCACTTCCTTGACCAAAAATTAAGGGTAAAAACATCTATTTTTCAACAATTTACACCATTTTTTGAAAAAATTTAAACTTTTGTGAATATCTCCTCAAATAAGCCTCAAAATAGAAAAACGGTTATAAACAATCATGTTCTACGTGTAATTTTCCATCAGACAGGTTCGTTTTTTTTCGAAAACACCCTGGCTCATTCCATGTCAACTCGACCAGGTTTTGACCTTGGGTCTTCCGATTTCGCTCAAATTTTTTTTACGAGTTCCCCTCGATGGTCTAATGAAGGAATCACCGTAATTTCGATCCTAATCCTTCAGGAGGGGCGGGGGGTGGCCCATGTAATTTTCGTAAAATTGGGATTTTTTGCGAAATGGCTCAACTTTGAAGGCGCATATCTCAAGTTCGGTCACGTCCAAGATGAATCTGTTCATGCGGTTTTGTAGAGAATTGAAAGCAGATTCAAAATTGATAATCATATTTTGAAAAGTTCAAAGTTGAACTTTTAAGATGAAAGCTCAATTTTTATGATAAGTACAAAACATGAGGGCCCCCATTTAAAAATCTGAAAAAATTACTATGGAGAGAACTTTTTATGTACTTTTCAACTAACTACTTTTCAAGATGGGATCTCAATACCCCTGGGAGGCACAGGGGTCCTCAATTTTGGTCAAAATTCAAGAAAATGTAAAACGTGAAGTAATATATCGATTTCTACTAATTCGAAGGCGCTGAGTTCGAATATGAGCTCAGTTTCTTCATCCGACCCCTCTGAAACCCCCTATCAGCCCCCCTGATGGGGTTAAAATTCAAAAAAATGAAAAATAACATGTGACGTGTCGTTTGTCGGGATTTTGAGAGTGCTGAGTTCGAATATTTGCTCATTTTCCGGATTCGACCCTTGGGGGTGCTCCGAGCCCCAATTTTGAGAAAACACATGTTAAAAAAAAGAAAT
This sequence comes from Pseudococcus viburni, assembly GCA_033439095.1. NCBI lineage: Eukaryota > Metazoa > Arthropoda > Insecta > Hemiptera > Pseudococcidae > Pseudococcus > Pseudococcus viburni. The sequence goes on from JAVBJF010000134.1 coordinate 831,750, forward strand.
AGCATGTGTTATATCGATTTCTACTAATTCGAGGGTGCTGAGCTTGATTATCAACTTACTTTATCGATCGGCCATCCCCATCCTCCCATTTTGACTCCCAAACTGCTAAAAATTTTAAAAAAACAACGTTTTTTTCAAAAATGGGTGCTAGGGGTGCACCCAAGGGTCGAACCCGGAAAATAAGCAAATATTCGAACTCAGCGCTCTCAAAAACCCGACAAACGACACGTCACACGTTATTTTTCATTTTTTTGAATTTTAACCCCATCAGGGGGGCTGATAGGGGGTTTCAGAGGGGTCGGATGAAGAAACTGAGCTCATATTCGAACTCAGCGCCTTCGAATTAGTAGAAATCGATATATTACTTCACGTTTTACATTTTCTTGAATTTTGACCAAAATTGAGGACCCCTGTGCCTCCCAGGGGTATTGAGATCCCATCTTGAAAAGTAGTTAGTTGAAAAGTACATAAAAAGTTCTCTCCATAGTAATTTTTTCAGATTTTTAAATGGGGGCCCTCATGTTTTGTACTTATCATAAAAATTGAGCTTTCATCTTAAAAGTTCAACTTTGAACTTTTCAAAATATGATTATCAATTTTGAATCTGCTTTCAATTCTCTACAAAACCGCATGAACAGATTCATCTTGGACGTGACCGAACTTGAGATATGCGCCTTCAAAGTTGAGCCATTTCGCAAAAAATCCCAATTTTACGAAAATTACATGGGCCACCCCCCGCCCCTCCTGAAGGATTAGGATCGAAATTACGGTGATTCCTTCATTAGACCATCGAGGGGAACTCGTAAAAAAAATTTGAGCGAAATCGGAAGACCCAAGGTCAAAACCTGGTCGAGTTGACATGGAATGAGCCCCCTTTCCTTTGCCCAAAAATCAAGAGTGAAAAACTCCTATTTTTCCAATATTTACAATATTTTTGAAAATGATGGAGATACGAAGTTGAAGTACCCAAAATTACACCAGTGAAGAGTAATTTTTTTATACATGCTGGTAGGGTATTCCAAAAAAAAGTCACCGCAAGAATTTCAACCCCTACCGTAAATTATAAGTGAGACTGCAATAACCTCTCGTATAATTAACGGTAGGGGTTGAAATTCTTGCGGTGACTTTTTTTGGAATGCCCACCCTACCAGCATGTATAAAAAAGGTATAATTTTGGGTACTTTCAACTTCATATCTCTATGATTTCCAAAAATACTGTAAATATTGGAAAAATAGACGTTTTTCACCCTTGATTTTTGGGCAAAGAAAATGGTGTTTTCAAAAAAAAACGAACCTATCTGATGGAAATTTACACGTAGAATAAGATTGTTTATTACCATTTTTCTGTTTTGAGGCTAATTTGAGGAGATATTCACAAAAGTTTTAATTTTTTCAAAAAATGCTGTAAATTGTTGAAAAATAGCTTCTTTTTACCCTTAATTTTTGGTCAAGGAAGTGAGTGTTTTTGAAAAAATAAAAACTCCGTCTGATAGGAAATTACACGTAGAACAAGATTGTTCATCACTATTTTTCTATTTTGAGGCTCATTTGAGGAGATATTAACGAGAAAGCGGTTTTCAGCAGACATTTAGCCCTCCCCTGTGGGTAGCGAAGGGTTGTGGGGTGTCCATTTTAGTATGTTGTGTAGTGGACCATTGCGAACGTAAAATTCGAAAAAAAATCAGGATTTAATTTTTGGGGTCAACTTCTAAAATGACTGGACTATTGGACATCTCAATAACTTTTAATTTGGAAAAAATCTGAAATTATCGAAAAAGGTCGGGACTAAGTAAAAAATTCTGATCTCACTATTACCAACTATTCTGGAGCCTCCAGTCGACTATGTCAAAATAGTGGGTCAAAAAATTTATTCGAAATGTTTGTTTAGAAATCGAGTTAAAGACTATTTCTTCGTTGATCTGGTCGAAAGGAAGCGACAACTGAATTTCTAGCTGTCCTATATTATAATATAGTAAATTTGGAGTCTTTTGGAGAAATTTTAAAATATATACTGGAGGTAATTGGAATAACATTAGAGGCTCCAGAATGGCTAAAAATGGTGAAATTTAATAATCATCATCATTATCATCAAATTCGAAAGGTGATGTAGTATTTGGTACTCTCTCGTTCTAAATCAGTGAAAAGTCACTGATCAACACTCAGAATTGCAGCACAGGAAAAACCCGTAAAAATCACTAATTTTCAAAGATTTTTCACTAATTTTGCAAAAAATTTCACTGATTTTTCAGCGAATTTCATAAATATTAACAAGTTTTCAGTGAATTTTCACTGATTTCCAGTGATTTTCTTTTACTGACTTACTTTCAGTGAAATTTTTCACTGATTCATTACTGTGCTGCAATTCTGGCTTACTACTACTATTTTTCAGTGATTTTTGATAAATTTCACTGATTCAAAAATGAAAGAGTGGGGAAGGGATTTAAATTTCATCAAGATCGGTGAGGAAGTGCTTCTTTTCAAAAATATCAAAAAAGGTTTTTAAATTTTCAAAAATTTGCCAAAGATTGAGATTTGAGATATAGGATATGTTCTTTACAAAACTCGAAGCGTCTTTTCAATTGTAGGTAGATATCTCAGGTACCTAGTTCTCTTGTTAGGTAAATGAATACCTACCAGATATTATTAATTATTATGTATACCTGTGAAATAATTCGATAATGAATATTTCAGTTCATTGAATTCGCCAAATCTAAGAATCTCAAGACCCATTTGGATGGTTGCAGGGTATTCAACGCGGCTGTAAAATTAAACGTCAATGTTTCCAGGATCACTGCCAACTTCGACAGTATAACTCTGAGCTTTGGTAAAGGTCTCGGGGCACCGATAGGAGGAATGGTCGTAGGTTCGGCTGATTTCATCAAGAAGTAAAGATTTATACTTATTAGTATGTTTCGTTTAAATTCCACACTTTATTACTTGGATTTATAAAAATTATTGTGTTTGCAGAGCTCGAAGAGTAAGAAAAGTCTTGGGAGGAGGTACCAGCCAAATCGGGTTTATGGCTGCTGCTGCTATGTACGGATTAGATAACATGGATCATTTGAAAGATGATCATGAACATACTCAAATGATTGCTCGAGGTAAGTGCCTATTTATCGAGAGAAATAATTAATCAACGTTCTACAACGTATCGTAGATTTTTCTAGAGCAATCAGCTGACAGAGTTGCTAACAATTTCGTCTCCGAATTAACCCAATTTTAACTTCTCCCTTCTCCAATCACCTGGTGAAGTATGCATACCTCAAATTGGAATTTTTTTATTTTTGCAGCCATTCGAGAGGCTGACAATCCTTATATCACTGTTCCGGAGGCTGAAGATATTCATTCGAACATTTTAATGATTTCTATTGATACCAGTAAACTAACACCCAAGAAATTCATCGGTCGACTGAATAAGGTTAGTACTCTATCATTTATAAACCGGTGAAAATGATCGAAAATCACTGAGAATCAGTCAGAATTGCAGCACAGGAGAAAATCAGTGAAAAAATTTTCAATAAAAACAAATCAATGAGAAAAATCATTGGAAAATCAATGAAAATTCACTGGAAAATCAATGAAAATTCACTAAAAAGTCAGTAAAATTTATGAGTGAAAATCTTTGAAAAATCAGCGAAAATTCGCTGAAAATCAGTGAATTGTGCTGATTTTTCTCTATGCTGCAATTCTGAGTGTTTATCAGTGACTTTTCACTGATTCAGAATGAGAGAGTAGATCTATTATAGGTACAAATGACATTACCTACTAATTTGTATTTTTATACCTATTAATACCTTATTTATAATTTGTTATCAATTTTTAGTTCTCGACTCAAGACGAAAATCCAATCATGATAAAAGCTTTACCAGTGGGTGATGATACAGTGAGGCTTGTATTATGCATCAATAATTCAAGATCTGACGTTGAAGCTGCTATTCGTAAGATTGAGAAAGTCATTGATGAATTTAGATAAAAATCGTAGACATTTCGAAATATTAGCAAATTTTTGGATTGATAGGTACCTATTTATTTTATTCGTTTGTATCGTGTACAAAATCGCTGGATGCGAGCTGCTGCCTTATTATATTACTGCTATGTAATTTTTAAAAATTCGACAAATCAACTTATACAACCCAAAAACCTGTTACATGCACTATTTTTTGTTTCTGCACAATTCATATTATCAAACGAATTATCAACTTTCAAGTTTTAAAATGCTTCGATTACGTTTCCTAATGAACTTTTTAATTTTTTTTGACGTAAAAACAACTTGGAAAACATTTACACACAAATTTTTACAAAAATTTAGATTAATTGAACACTGCACAATATTTTTCTCAAAAAGAAACCGATATTGAAAGGAAAAAAACCGCATTAAAGGTTTAGGTTCTTGGTTAAGTTTTGAAAACGATGACATTAATTTCTACGAATAAACTATTTAGACGATTTCGACACATAAATTTATATTTTACGTTACCTATGCCAGAAAAATATGCAAAGTTACCTCGAACGAAATATCATAAAAATTGACACGATTCAGTCTCAGGCAACAGCACGTCGTCGAACTCTTCGAATGAAACGTTGATACTGACGAGTTCAGATCTACAGTACTTACCTACTTATAATTAACCGACAATTCTACAAGTAATTTCAATGCAAGTCAAGAGACCAAGATAAGCGCATCAAACGTTTATTCTCATTTACCCTATAGAATTAATCTACCAGCATTTTATTTCGACTCTCGAGACATGCGTGATTATTTCAATTTATACACAATAAATAAACCATTAGACAGGACAAACCAAGGGCTCAGAATTTCGAAAAAAATAGGGGGAAATGAAATTTCAATGACAAAATTCAGTAACTTGTTATTTCAGTAGCGTAGGCGTAGTCAGGGTATTTTCAGTAGGTTGATAATTCATAAACGGATTTGAGCCAAATAAAATTAAAAGATTACGGAATTTCGGTTATTTTTCACTAATCTTTCAGTCAAAATTATTGATTTTTTTTTGACAAACTGGGAGTTGATTGAGAAATCAGTGATTTTTTACTGAAATATCAGTGAAAAATCATCAATTTTTAAAATAGATGGACTAAAATATTGCCCGAGCGAAGCGAGGGCGAATTTTTTTTGAAAAATCGTGTTTCAAGAGCAAGAAAATTTATATTTTTTCACAGGTGTTTTTTAGAATCACTGAGGCGTTTTCTAAAATCACTGATGTGTTTTCCAAAATTGCTAGGATTTCTTCCAAAATTACTGAGATGTTTTTTAAAATCACTGGAGGGGTTTCCAAAATCAGGGGTGTTTTCCGAAATCACTGGAGTGTTTTCCAATGGTTTTGTATTTTTGTACCCCCTCTTCTTATGAACATAAGTACAAACGTTTGTAAAAAATTGAGGGTATTGGTGAGAATAGGGTCTACGTTACCCACTTGCGGAGAAGATTTTACTCCGAAATAAGCAAATTAGCTCCGACTTTTTTTTTTTTTTTTTTAAATTTTACGCCATATACAGCAACTAAGGCTCATCACAACATACAAACGTTTTTTTCCAAGTCCTAATGTGTATTTTCCAAATTTTTAACTGGTATGAAACTTTCTCAATATTTTTTCAATTCCAATTTTTTTTCTTTTTTTCAACTCCTTTTTTAAAATAATTTCAGACTTTGAATTTTTCTTTCAAAACTTTATTGGTATCCAAATATTTTTCTCAAAATTTTTATCAGCTTCAAATTTTTTTCCAAACGTTTATTTTTTAAAACTTTTTTACAATTTTAATTTTGTTTAAAATTTCTTCTAATTTCAAATTTTTCTGACAAAACTTTATTAGGTACTTTACGCCTCATATTTGTTCAAAGTTCAAAATTTTCAAATTACGTCCGTAATATTTTCAGTATTTTCTCTGTTTTCTTTTCCACTGTCAACATATTTAATCGAAAAGTTTTGGGTTTCAAAAAAAAAACTGTTCATATGCTCGATTGTTTGGAGTTGAAAAAATTAGTACCTAGGTATTTGGAAAAATTTTGAGTTGAAAAATGTTTAGAAAATAATTCAGAGTTTAAAAGAACGTTGAGAAAAAGAATTGAGAAAACAATTTAGACTTGAAAAAATATTACTTACCAAGAAAAATATTCGAATTTTAAAATTTATTAAAAATATGTAATTTGTAAAAAGAAAAAACTGAGTTGAAAAATGTACTATTTAAAAAAATTGTAAAAAAAATGTTGGCTTGACAGAAATTTTTGTAAAAAATTTGGAGTTGATAACAATTTTGAGAGAAAAATACGACTATACATTGTGAGAAAAATTTGAAGTTTAAAAAAATTGTAGTTGAAAAAACGTTCAGAAAAAAATTTTGAGCTGTGGAAAAAATTTTAGATACCTATAGTTGAAAAAACGTTTGGAAAAAAATTTGAGCTGATAAACATTTTGAGAGAAAAATTCAAAGTGTAAAAATTTTAAAAAAAATATGAGTTGAATAATATTTTAGAAAAAAATAAGTTGAAAAATATTTTGAAAAAATTTGGGGTTGAAGAAAATTGGAGTTAATGAAAATTTTGTCGGAAAAATTTGAAGTTCGCTTCACCGATTTCTTACGTCGGTTATTAAAATAAAACAGATTCACAAAAGTACATTTCAATCCAATTAGCGTGATTTAATAACAGGTCAACACTAATTAGGTAAACGAAAGATTGAAACAATCTAAATTAAAAATAACGCTGAACTTCCGAACTTTTAAAGGATAAGAAAAAAAATTTAATACGAATTAGTGATGGAAATATTTGAAAAACCGCATAAGTGGCAACACTGATCACGCAGACCGACAAACTTGAACTTGGACGCGCGTTTACTCAGTGCGTCACTGCATTCGTGCATTCATTCAGTTCAGTTTACGTTTTTATTCGGTTCGTAATGGATGTTCGTGAAACGTTTCTAATATTTTATCGTATTCATGTGTAATTGAAATCGCCTGTTGCTTCGCCGGTATGAGTTATAAATTTCGTCGTTTTTATTAGAATTTTAATATTTGTTTATGAAACAATGTAAAATCGATCGTTTTATACGTGATTAGTGAACATCGCACCGAGTACGAAGATGCCGGCGGAAAATAGTAATTCGGATACGTCTTCGTTAAATTGGGAAGAATTTTTCGGTAAGTGGTTCATATTAAATATCACCTGTTCTGTAATTGTCAAATGAGAAATATTTATAGCGAATGGGTCTTATTTTCGAGAGGAAATGATTCATAAGGAAGTACTTGTTGATTTGTGTGCAAGTGTTCGATTACGCGGTCATGTGAAAAATGCATATGGCGTCTATCGTGGGTAAAGTGTTCTCTTCTAAGATCGTTTTAATTATTTAATTCATCTTGACACACTCGACAAGCACTTCCTTTGATTAATTCGGCTGGTTTTGATGTTTTTCTCATTCGGCGTCGGTTTTTTTCAAAAAGTTGTGGCGCGTGGCTTTGCTGCTGCTGTTGCTTCGCTGCGTTCCTTGATCTTGATGTAGTGTGCGTTTCGTAATGGTCGTAAATGAAAGAATGTTAGGATTTATGTAGTGAGTGATTTTTTTAAATCTTGTAAGTGTGAGTAATTTTCTACAAACGTGTTTTGCTTTTTGAGTTTTATTATTTATCGTAGCTTATGGGCTGGAAGAATTTTTCATCTGAGTGAGTTGTTTGCGAAATCCCTTCGATAAAGTTTTTTTTTCTAGTTTTTAATAGATGTTTTGTGCGGATGGTGGTTGTCAGCGAAATTCTCCGTGAAGATGGGGTTGTTTCGAGTTTTCATTCATCGAATGTAAATAAGGAAATTGCTTAGAATAACTATTCTTGCTGCGAGTTGAACGATCGTTCGCATTTCTTATCAGATGCATTGAAAAATTAATTTTCCTGAAGGTAGCATTTTTTATAGGTGGCTGGGCAGAGATTTTTTCATTTCTTTTGGTAATTTTTCCCAGTTCATCAGGTTGCATTGTTCGGTCTAAAAAATATGGGAAAAATTAAATGTTGAGTGGAAAAAATCGATTGAAAATTAACGTTGATCTAAATTTTGAATTATTCATCCCCTGCCTTTCACACTGCTTCGGTTCTTCAGTGATTTTATGGATCAATAACAGTGGTGTAAATACGCCCCCCCCCCCAGAAGTTCCTCAAAAATGATTTTTTTGGCAACAATAATGACTTATATTTTTTTTTTAAATATTGCCTTCGCTTCGCTCGGTGATTTCCTACATACCTATTTTCCTATTTTCCCCTTTTTTTCCTTTTTTTTTTTTTTGAAATCGAGACTACTTATCAAAAATCAAAATGATCTCAATTTACCTACTTTTAAAAGATTTTCTCCCAAAATTTTTTTAAATTCAACTTGAGTAATTTTCAGCTCTTAGGCATTTTTTAACGTTTTTTTTCTGGCTTCACACGGGTCCGAATATTTTTACGCTTTGAAAATTGAGAATATTTTCTCAAAATCAAGGTTTCATTTCACCCAGATCTCAAAGTATTTCTGACAAGAATTTTTTTAATCAGTAAATTTTCCTTTCACTTCGTTCGAGTTCATGCATACCTTTTATTGAATTGAACGTTGTAAAATATACTTATCCTTTGTATTCTGTCGGTGGCGTCGGTAAATGGGGGTTCAAGGAGTACATTGTGCCCTCAAATCGACAGCTGAGGTTCAAAGTATCAAATATACCCCTAAATTATATCAGAAGGGCATTTTGAAAGCGTTAGAACACGAAAAAAATGTTTTTTTGGACATTAAAAATCCAATTTTTTCAAAGCTTCGCCCTCGCTTCGCTCGGCCATGAACAAATTCACAATTCTATGATCTGTCTAAGACTACAGTGTGAAAGAAGGTTCCCTTTTCCTCGCTCCGCCCTAAAATCCTTCTGGTATTCTAAGTCTCTATACTCAATTTGTACTCTCCCAAAAAAAAGCTTCCGACGCCTCTGTACTTCTGACCCTCCCCCCCAAAAGGGTTGTCGAGTTGCTCGATAAAAATGAACATATTGAACAAAAACTTTTAGCAAGAAATCACTGCCAACGAAAAATTTGAAAAATCCTATAATTATTCTAAATATTCTTCAAATAAAATTTTATTGTTTTGTTGGTTGCATTTTATCGAATTACTTTTTACTGCGGCATGTCGAAATTGAATGAGAGAGAGGAAGTAAGGTAAAAATCGGAAATTTCTACTGAAATATCATTTTTCTGGTTTTTTCGACCGAAATGAAAAATGTTCAAAAAGTTTCTGACTGAATTTCAATTTTTCAGCCTAAAAATCTTTTTTCGAGGGCACCTATCCTCGGGCCCTGACTTTTTATTCTTCATTACTTTGGAAAAAATACTTACACCAGCGAAATTTTTTTCAATAATTTGAGATAAATTGCACTCTAAAGGGCGAAATTTTTTCAAGAAATCGTTATTTTTTGGCAAAAATGAACATTTTATAACTTTTTTCGATCGTTTGAGGATATTCTTCCAAATATTTGAAAAAATCTTCAAAATTTTTCACGTAGATTTTTTTTACGTTCAAGATACTCAGAAAGCAATTCTCTCAAGATCGGACCTAACGAGAGAGTGAAAAGGCAGCTTTCCCCCTCCCCCATCAAAAAAAAAGACATAATTGTATTTTCAATCAATTAATTTTTAAAAGTATGTAATTGATTTTTTGAGAAATTTTCATTTCAAATTGGAAGAAATTATAAAAATTGGTCTATCAAATAATATTCAATTTCAGTCGGAAAATTTTGATTTCTGTCCTTCCATTTATGGTATATAATTAACTTCATTTCGTCACTTTTCACATGGATTCTATTTTTACTCGAATTGAACATTTTAGTGTACCCATGCCCTAATCTTTCCTCATTCTTGAATTTACTTTTTCGATTCATGTTTTGACCAATTTTAGATATTTTACGGTTTATTAGTAGGAAGAAGGGAATCCGTCGATTTGTCACCAAAAAAAAAAAACTGCATAATTATCACAAATTAGTACCTAGGTAAAATTTATTTTAACATTTTATACAAAAAATGCTTAGTTGTGAGAAATATTGATTCTTGGAATGTTTTAGTGGGTTGGATATTTCATAAATTCTTGATTCAGCAAATCTTTACGCATATTGTACGTTTAATCTGCATTTTTTCTAATTCCAACTTCATTGGGATGTCTGGAAGGTTTCTTATCCTAATTTTCTCAGGATTTCCACATTTTACCCCTCCTCCTTATTTTGTTAATTTTGATTACAAAAATGATATCCTGAAAACTGGAGCTAAAAAGATTTTGAAGCTGGTTCTTTAGGTTAAAAAATTGCCTGGAAAATGACAATTTTATTCATTGGTTTGAAATTAAACTCTGCCTGAGTGAAGCGAGGGCCAAAATGATAAAATTTGACTCAATGCTCCAAGAAGGCATTTTTCACGTGAATTCTTGACCTCAAGGGGGAGGGGGTCTGGACCCCCCAATGATTTCCACGTTTTTGGTAAATAAAAATCATTCCCTCCCACCTTCAAAAACAACATTTTTCAACCACTTATTCAAATGCATTAATATCTTGATAATTCGAAAAAATTGTCATATTTTTGAATAATTTTTCAATTTTGTGATTTTTTTTATCAAATTTTGATTTCTGGGAGTGAATTTCGGAACTAATTCTGGCAATCTTTCATGACTTTTTGACTTACATGATGGCCCTCTTGAAACCACGACTTTTTTGACACCCTGTTGAGTGATTGAGACTTTTTTTCCCACACTGCTTCTAATTACAATTTCGATTCATTTTCTTTCGTCGAAATGAATCGTTCGCGAATGATTTGTCCCAATAAAAGAGTCGAGCTCAATTCATTATGCATAAACATCCTCTAACTCAAAAGATAAATCTTTTTCGAACAACCGATTAACCTACCAACCCAACCCCAAGCACCTCGTTTCACCTCTCTATATCCCTCCTATACAAAATTCACACTATCTCCAAAAAATTCACCATCACCAGCGCAGACAGTTAACTAACTCTACTAGGTACGTTCTTTTATCGACGAAATAGTACGATTCGCACGCGCAATCCTCATTACCATAAAAACAAGCGGTTTGTTTACGTGAAAATGATTCTGCGCGAATCGTTCACCATAGTCGTAAATATACCAACAGCGTCGACTCGCGGTTCCCCCAACATCTCGATACAGAGGGGGAAATATGCACAACGATGGTTCTATATTTGTACGTGCTCGAGCAGCTTCCACGTGGTTGCCCATTACACAGTTTATTGCGAATTATCGCACACAAGCGTTACATACACACACAGGTAAGGCGACGCACGAACCCGTATTAACGCAAAAATACAGTACGAGGCGCCTGCCTTCTTTCGCGGCCATGAAATCGCATAAACTGCAGACTGCAGATGCAAGCGAATAAACAGATCTTGCCACGATGCTGGGAGCACGTTCGAGTGAAAATTTCCAGTATTGGGCAGAATCTTCTGAAAAATGATTCGAATTCGAATCATATCTAATTTTTACGATCAAATCGATTCGAAAAAGCTAAAATGTGATTCGAATCACAAAATACGAATTAGTTTAACGATTCGCGATTCGATTTTTCAAAACGAAAATCCGAAGAACAATATTTTGATTATTCAGAGCCTTGCTTGGTTATAGAACTGTCTCATTCCATGTCATCTCGAGTTTTGACCTTAGGTCTTCCGATTTTACTCAAAAAATTTTTACGAGTTCCCCTCGATGGTCTAATGAAGGAATCGTCATTTCGATCCTAATGCTTCAGGGGGCGGGGGTGACCCTTTAGGATCCCCTAGCCCTCCAATTTTGAGAAAACGCCTGCAAAAAAATGGAAATAGCATGTGTCATATCGATTTTCACTGATTCGAGGGTGCTGAGCTTGATTATCAACTTACTTTCTTGATCCGCCTCTCCGGGCCATGGGGACTAGTAGGACACTAAAGGATCGAATTCCAAAAATAAGCAAATATTCGAACTCAGCGCCCTCAAAAACCCAACAAACGACACGTCACACGTTATTTTTCATTTTTTTTTTTGAATTTTGACCTCATCAGGGGGTCTGATAGGGTGGTTCAGAGGAGTCGGATGAGAAATCTGAGCACATATTTGAACTCAGCGCCTTCGAATTAGTAGAAATCGATGTATTGCTTCACTTTTTCCATTTTTTTGAATTTTGGCCAAAATTTAGGCCTCATGTATCCCCTAGGCAGGGTTTCAAAGACTTTATGAAAACGAAAACGGAAAACAGGAAAAAAGCGTTATTTTTCCAACATTTTACAAAAACGAAAAAAACGAAAACAAAATTTTACAAATAACGTTAAACAAAAAAAACCAATGTTTTTCGGTTTTAATTTTTTTTTTTTAATTGTGGTAGCGAAAAAGTGATTTAAATTGATTTTTGAATCTATATAGACCTGTGGTGGGATGATGGGGCATAAATTTTTAAAATGAAATATTTAGAGTACAAAAAGCTCAAAATTTCTAGATTCCAAATTACGGGAAAAGTACTCATAGTTAAAAGTCAATTTACGATGGTGAAATCTTAAATAATTGGATTATTCAAACATAAAAAATCTGAGGTTTTATAGAGAAAGGAGAAACATAAAAATGAAAAATGAACCTGCAGGCATCCCAGTAGGTTACTTTTAAAGTATTGGTTACTTTTCACTCAAAAAAGTTACTTTTCGAAAATTTGAGCAAAAAATCAATTTTTTTGGTTTTTGCGTTTAAAAAAATTTGCTTTAAAAAAAATCAAAAATTGCTTTGAAAAAATGATTTGAAAAAAGTTTACCATGGCATTACTTGATACTGAACCATGTTTGTGATTTTGTTGAAATACAAGTAAAAATTTGAATGCCTTTTTTAGATTTTCTAGATGAAATCATGAATTAAAATTTTAAAAAAGGTTACTTTTTTGGTTACTTTTTCGACTGTCAGAGGTTCCTGAAGTTAGGTACTTATTTTTTCAAAATTTTGGCTGGACCTGTCTTTGTATCTTTCGTTTCATGGGATAATGACATTGATGAAATAATAGCTGTATGTACATTTTTTATTCCAATTTATGAAGAAATTTATTAAAAAATACAAAATTTTGCCCATTTTCTTGCTCTTGTTCTTTTGATGAATTTTTCGACTTTTCAGTTTTTATCGTTAAATTTAATTCAAAAAAAATTCAAAAACGAAAACTTTTAATTTTATTCAAAACGAAAAGAGCAAAAACGAAACCCGAAATTGTAAAAAAAATAAAATAAAAACAGAAACGAAAACCTAAAAAGGGTATGGACGGATAAGGGGTGAATTTGGCCCCCGGCGCTTTTGGGCTCCTAAACACCTCAAGTCGTGTATATTGACTAGAAATAATTTTTCACAAAATTTTGGACCCCTACCCCCCTCTCTTTCGGAGCTATGGCCACTTTATTGCATTATTTTCAAGAATTTTTAATTTCAACGGAAGTGAAGGAAATTTTCTGTTCTTTGGCACAAAGTTACATCTGGTAGAGGTGTATTCATGATAATTTTTTCAACAATTTTGGTGCACTCCTTCACGTTTTTTCGGTCATTTGAAGTTTTCAATCGTAAAAAATACCATATAAGCGAAGAGCGACCACCCTGGAAAAATTCTTAAAAAATACGTTTTTTTATGTAGAATTTCACTATGTATTTGGTTTTGGCGATTTCTTTGAACGAAGGGCCGAAAATCGCGAAAAACCGTACAGAAATGTTGTAATTTTAGCAGATTTTTCAAATTTTGAGCGCTTTATACAGAAAGAAATGACCAAATAAGGAAACCGGTTTCAAATTCGTGTTCAGCAGGTTAAAATACCCCGGTAAACACCCTTTTCGTAATAGTTTTGATTAAAATTTCAAAATTCACCTTTCTCACTGATTTTTAATGGAAAAAAAAGTGAATTTCGAGACTTCGAGTAAAACGATCGCGAAAAACGTATTTTTCGGGGTATTTTGACCTGCTGAGCACGAATATGGATTTGTTTTTTTCATTTCGTCATTTTACCCTAAAACGTCCTCATTTTCAAGTTTGAATCGGGTCTTTCGAGCAAGAAAATTATTATACACAATAATTACTGTCATATTCGTGTTTTACGACCTAAAATTATTCGAAAACCAAAATCTTTCCATTTCAAATTTTTTGAGTCCAATTTCAGCTACAGAAACCGTACAAGAGGAGTGATGGTGAATTTATTTTCCACGTATCCTCCATGTCTTTGACATTAAATCGTGCCAGTGAGTTACAATATTGCGCGCCCAGATCTCGAACAATAATTTTTTGAAATTTTTCCACAAGAATCAACATTACAATTCGAGATTGAAAAATGTTTCACGAAAGCAGGAGCGGGGCATCAAAGATGCTTGATTTTTTTCAAATATTCCTAATTATCATTTTGGCATCTCGTTGTTGCGCTGTACAAAATTAATTCATTATTGATTTTCTAAGGGGGGGGGGGGGGCATTGTTGGTCAAAAACACAAGAACACCTTTTTTCCGAAAATAAAACCGTATTTAAGACCAATAACATCACTATTAATATAATTAGGAAGTTCGAAATTTAAATGGGAGGATTTCAACTCCAGGACTACCATAAAATCAACGTATTAAAAAAGTGGCAAAAATGAAACCCTATCTGAAAAACTCTCAACTCTAATACGTCTTAGCAGATGGATTTCGGCGAAGACGTTGAAATATGCATAAATTAGAAGAAAAGGGTGTGAATGGGGGCTTGGGGATGAAGAAAGAGGTAGTACACATGAGAAAATGACGGAATGAAAAAACCAAATCTATATTCGTGTTCAGCAGGTCAAAATACCCCTAAACATACGTTTTTCGCGATCGTTTTACTCGAAGTCTCGAAATTCACTTTTTTTTTCATTAAAAATCAGTGAGAAAGGTGAATTTTGAAATTTTAATCAAAACTATTACGAAAAGGGTGTTTACCGGGGTATTTTAACCTGCTGAACACGAATTTGAAACCGGTTTCCTTATTTGGTCATTTCTTTCTGTATAAAGCGCTCAAAATTTGAAAAATCTGCTAAAATTACAACATTTCTGTACGGTTTTTCGCGATTTTCGGCCCTTCGTTCAAAGAAATCGCCAAAACCAAATACATAGTGAAATTCTACATAAAAAAACGTATTTTTTAAGAATTTTTCCAGGGTGGTCGCTCTTCGCTTATATGGTATTTTTTACGATTGAAAACTTCAAATGACCGAAAAAACGTGAAGGAGTGCACCAAAATTGTTGAAAAAATTATCATGAATACACCTCTACCAGATGTAACTTTGTGCCAAAGAACAGAAAATTTCCTTCACTTCCGTTGAAATTAAAAATTCTTGAAAATAATGCAATAAAATGGCCATAGCTCCGAAAGAGAAGGGGGTAGGGGTCCAAAATTTTGTGAAAAATTATTTCTAGTCAATATACACGACTTGAGGTGTTTAGGAGCCCAAAAGCGCCGGGGGCCAAATTCACCCCTTATCCGTCCATACCCTTTTCCGTTTTTGAAACACTGCCCCTAAGGATGTTGAGATCCCATCTGAAAAGTAATTAATTAAAAAATACATTAAAAGTCATCTTCATAGTAATTTTTTCAAATTTTTTGAACTTGTCAAAATGTGATTATCAATTTTGAATCTCCTTTCAATTCTCTACAGAGTCGCATAAAAAGATTCATCTAGACCTAACCGATCTCGAGATATGAGCCTTCAAAGTTGAGTCATTTCGCAAAAAATCCCAATTATAAGAAAATTACAAGCCCCCTCCCCCGAAAGGATTAGGATTGAAATGACAAATGACGATGATTCCTTCATTAGACCATCGAGGGGATCCCGTAAAAAAAATTTGAGTGAAATCGGAAGACTGCGGTTGACATGGAATGAGCCAACTGACATATCGAGGGCTACAAATTGAATTATCTTCGAAGGTGTTGGGGAGTGGATCTTGTAATTTTTGAGGAATTTCGATTTTTTGCCAAAGTACCCAACTTTGAAGGCTTATATCTCGATTTTCTATTTACTCAACTGGACTTTTTTAATTTTTTGCAATTTAAAATGTTCAATTTTCAAAAAAAACGACAAAAGGGCTTACTAATGAGAGATTCGAAACATAATCAGAATCATTCAAATTTTCGAATCACGAATCATTGAAAATTTGAGTGGAATTTCCTTTGAATCATTGTTCTCGAATACTTCAAAAACTGATTCGAATATACTTTCTGGAATAAAAATTTTTGATTTTCTGATATTTTTCACATCCGAGTCCGGATGCAGGGGCCGGATGCCGGACATGCGATAAATTGGCGATGTCGAGTTGAATTTCGATAGATAGATTCCGTTAGACGTTTCCTAGAATACGGAACAGAACCAGACGAGCTCGACGATCGTTGTACGGCCAATTAATGCAACATGTTGGCTACATGACAGCTATTAATTAATAGGTTTTTTGCGCCTATTTTTTCACGTACTCGACGAGACGAGCGGGAGGAACAAAACGATGATTATGCGATTACACGGACGCGCCAACCATCGGTATTCTCTATTTTTTCAATTAATTCAATTGCCAGGCGTAAATTTGTATGTGTCTAAAAGATTTATAATATCGCGTAGACATATCGTACTATAGGCTACGTACACCACACACACATACCCAGGATGTAAGTAATTAAAGTGCGTATACATAAAATACGGATTAGGAATATGAAAATACATAATCGAATCCGAAGAATGTTAGATTGCTGCAGCAGTTTCGAAGGCGCAGGCGGCCGCATCGCGGGCAACGCGAATGGCATTTTCATTAAAAATGCACACGCATATATGCCAAGAGGGAGTGTGCTGTGTGCCCTGCGTTAGGCGTTGTTGTTGTTGTTTGATTTAGTACGAAAGTCCGAACCATAATATGCATAGAGGGAAAAAGTCGTGAATATACATAAGATCCGTTATTACGATACTTCTCTTATTCGATGGTATTTTGACATCGTTTCTTCTCTTTCGCCTCTTCGCGTGGTAATTGAATCGCAACATGGGAACATGTGCTGTGTGTAAACTGTGTAAAGGCACGTTTCCTAAGTGATTATCTTTCTTGTATGATCTTTTGGTTCTGTAACCCGTATGCCTGTAGTGATTCTTTTTTGGTCGATGACTCCGAGTGTATAGACGTTTATGGGGGTTTAGCTGAAAATGGAGGTAGCTCGAAGTCGAGGGTTATCGCGATTTGGTGGAATGTCGAAATAAATACGAGAAATGGTTTGACGAGAGCGGATTGAAAGTTGTAATTGGAACGAACGAGATTAATTTGATGAGTCTGTGAAAATGCAAGCTGTCAATTCGAAATAATTTCAATTATTTTTATTTACAATGGGAATAAAAGAGCCAAAGTACTAAAAAAAATTCCGATCCAAGATGTTTTTGGCTTAAATTATTCAGAACACTATACCAAACAATATGGTAAGACTTTCGGTCCCCCAAAGGATGCCAGAAATCCCTGAGGGGGGTTGAACCCTCCACAATAGGAGTTTTCTGGTTTTTTGCGTATAACTCAACAATAACGTAATTTTTCAAAAAAATAGTTATGTATAATATTCAATTCATCTACGTTAAATTTTCTACAAAATAGCTCTCTTTACTTTTTTGTGTAAAACGCAAACTAAGCCCACAAAAGTCCCCACAAAAACCCCCTACCACAGGAAAACAGTCGTAGTGACATGGCGACTTCGAAATTGCGCCTAAACCATACAAGAAAATATGACTTTGTGGTTTGTGGCATTTGATTCGTTGGAGTATTTCGAGTCGAAAATGCTATTTTTTATTTTTTTCACGCTCGCGGGGGGAGGGGGGTTGAGCCAAAGGTGATTTACGAGTGTGACTGAAAAAAAGAAACGAGTAAATTTTGATTAATATATTTCAAACAGATTTTACGAAGGAAAAAAATTAAATTCAATTCCAGAGGGTATTCAGAGGCTTCTGAATCCATTTTTGGGATCATTTTGACCTCAAACTTGAACCAAAACACAAAAGCGGAGGGGAGGGGTCAAGGTCTTGAAAATATCGAATAAGATATTAAAATTCATGTTTTTTTAACAATTAAAAAGTGTTAATTTGGCTGTAGGTGAGTTGATTCCCAAAGAAATATTTGTGAAAAAATACAGGGGAATTGATTCCCATTTTTTTTTTTGGAGATGTACGAATTGATTCCCCCTTTTTCAAGAGTGAATGTGCGAATTGATTCCCATTTCTTTGGCAGGGTATGTATGAATTCAGGAGAGCGAATTAATATGCACAAAACGTTTCTACGACTTAAAATTAGGTTCAGCAAATGCTGGTTTGTTTCAAAATGTGGATTTGGGGCCTACAGAGCAGGTTTCACTCCAGTTCTCAAGAATTGAAATGAAAAATTTTCCCATCTGGATGCGCTTATGCTTGGGAATTTTTTAATCGCAGTTTCGGAAATAAAATTTTACGAAAAAAACAATGGTATTATTTATTTTAGATTTAAAAAATTATTTCAACACATTTTTTTGTGTTTTTTAAATAAAAAGCTCGAAAACTTCGAAGATCTGTGATTTAGAAACATATGGGAAAATTTTTCATTTCAATTCTTGAGAACTGGAATGAAACCTGCTCTGTAGGCCCCAAATCCACATTTTAAAACAAACCAACATTTGCTGAACCTAATTTTAAGTCGTAGAAACGTTTTGTGCATATTAATTTGCTCTCCTGAAAAATTCCTTTGTTGAAAGAGGTTGGGAATTAATTCGTATAAATACCTTTGAAAAAAAAGGGAATCAATTCGTATATACTCCTGAAAAAAAGGAGAATATACATTCGTACATACCACTGAAAAAAAGTGGGAATCAATTCGTACATACCACTGAAAAAAAGTGGGAATCAATTCGGACATTTCAAAAAAAAAAGGGAATCAATTAGAACCTTTTTCAAAGCTGGGAACCAACTCACTATCTCCCGTTAATTTGGCCCCTCAGTGCTGCCCCCAGGGGCCCATTTCAAGCAGGGCGTATTCTAACGTGCAGCTCCAAAAAGAAATTGTGCAGTTCCAAAAATTTGAACAGTTGATAATTTTTCATTATACTCATACGACAAAAAAGAATCGATAAAAATCTAACAAATATACTTGAATTGATAACATTATGAAAATTTTAACGAATTTTTTTTCCTCCGCTTTTCTTCTTATTTCAGAATTAACCGTCTTTTCATCTCCCATTATATTCGCTATACGACTCCTGCTCCCTCGCTTTAGGTGTCAGTTTTGAGCGTCGTTCTTTGTCTTTAACCCAAGCTACATGGGCGGAAATAGAAGGGACATACGGGGGCTCAAACTCCCCAAATGTTGAATTAGCCCCCCAAATAATTTTCGTGTAAATGTTTCACTCAAAAAAATTCGTAAATATTCAATTTTAAAGGGATGAACTATCAGTACCTATGTGACGAATTTCCTGTTTTTTTCAAGTGTTACTAAAATTATCTCTTTAATAAGGAAAATGATTAAATTTTATCAAAAAGTTGGCAAATTACGTTGAAAATAGGCAAAGGTTTTCAAAAAATCGAGAAATGTAATGTAAATCGTCAATTTTGTTGAAAACTCAAAAAAAATTTCACGAGAAATCGGAAAATTTTACGTATACTAAAAAATAAAATTTGCTGACTGTTTAAGTAATTTTTTAAAGAAGTCAGAAAATCTCTCAAGTCACCTAAATTGGTAAATTTTGGTGTAAATCTGTAAATTTACGAAGATGTGCTGATTTACAACACAAAAAAGCCCAAAATTTCGTAAAGAATTTTGAAAATCTTGAAATTTTTACTTCAAAGTAAGTAATGGTATTTTTTTTAAAATAACAAAATATTAAGAAACTAATTATTTTCTTTCTGAAAATCATCAGTTTTTCAAATATTAGCCTTCGCTTCGCTCGGACATAGGAAGCCAAATACGTTAAGAATTTGGCCTTCTTTTCTAAAATCGATTTAAAAAATGAAGAAATTTCAGCTTTTGGATGCTAATTTTTTCAAAAATTTTTGCCCTCGCATCGCTCGGACTCCATAAATTTACACAATTCGAAAAAAAAAATACTCAATGGAACTATGTTTGTGCAGCTCCAAAATTTTCTTAGAATACGTCCTGCTTTCAAGTTTTTTGATGAAATGACACCGGAAGCGAACTTCGCGGAGAAAAAAACATAGGTTTTGATATCACACTCGATATTTTCAAGACATTTTTTCACCTCAACCCCTCCCCTCGCCCCTGTGGGGTTTGGTTCATGTTTTAGATCAAAATGACCCCAAAGGTTATGAAAGTGTCCATTTTAGTATGTTGTGTAGTGGACTATTACGAACGTAAAACGTGAAAAAAAATCAGGATTGAATTTTTGGGGGGTTAAATCCTAAAATGACTGGACTACAAACGATTTACTCGAAAAAAATTTATCACGAATTGTTTTCAAAAAGTGAACCTTCGAAGGATATTTATTCATTATACGAAGAATTAAATTTTAAAGAGAGCAAAAAAATTGAGACACAAAATTGATAGTTTCGATAATTTTAAGTCTTCATCTGATTACCTCTCCTCCTCTTTTGATTTTCTTCCAAAATTATTTCGATTCACTTCTTATACTTGCAAGATGAAATCATTCGAGTAAAATTGTATAGATACATCATTTCTTATCCCTCGTATAATTGCTGCTGCAAATTGCCCGAAGCTGGAAGAATCAAAGAACCCTTCGTTTCGTGTATAACACTGGATACAAGATAAATACAAAAATACATACGAATTTCCAGGAAAAAATATGGTGAAGTAAAGGAAGGCAAAAAAAAAGGTAACCCTTGGAGAATCTACGCCTCGTCACGTGTTCGCTTTCACAATATCATCGCGGTCATTATCTTCGGAAAGGTTAATTCCCTACACAAAATTATATAAAAAAGGTAACTGGAAATCTAAGCATCAATCGATCACAGAATCGTTACAAAGGACACGAAAGGTCAACCAGCAGGCCATCAGGACGAGCAGGTAAAAGATTATACGGCGTAAAACGGCTGCTCGTTCTTATTACTTATTCTTTGTTATTTTTATATGCTCATTTTTACAACTTGCCGAGAGAATGTGTTTTCTACGCAAAATCTCGTAAAATAGCATGGATTTTACATTTTCGAAGAGCCGACAAAGAGTGAAAGCCGCAAAACTTTGATGTTTTGATTGAAAGCGCGCTACGCTAATTGAAATAGTCAAGTGTCACATTTTAAACACGGGTGTAATAAATCGTATCAATATACGACGTGTACCTAGGCATTGCGCGAAATTTTATTCTAAACTGCTGTGCGGTAATTCTCGGTCGTAAATTTACCGACTGGCGCACGAATGTTGGGAGAGTCGTGTGTAATGAAGATGCGGTCTTCGGTCTCTTTGGGTCTCCTGAGTTACGCAACAGTCGAGTATCGACCTTGCCTTCTTGGTTCGGAATTTGTCTCCGTCTCGGCTGCCAAGATTTTTACATACGATATTTCAACGTCGTCGATCGTGATGCCTCCGAAAACCGTCGTTTAAAATTGCGGTTTCGCCCGCTGACTGAATCCTTTTGATGAGACCGACGCGCCGCAATGGACTCAGCACGAGAACCTGTAAGGATAAACAAGAGATGGGGCAAAAGAAAACGTGACCGTGAACGAAAGTGAAATATAAATCACCGGTGTCAATTCGATAGGCCATCTTGGTTGGAAATTTCTTCCATAACCGAGTAATCCAGAGATTAAAACCTTTCAATGTGATACTTACGATCGTGAGTGTCTATAAGCTGTTTCAATGCGACGCGACGCGAGAAACCATAGAAAAATTACTTGCGATAATTTTTTTTTCAAATGTTTCGCTCGCGAATGTTTCTGGTTTCCCTCGGCCTTTCCTGAAAGTAATTGTTTGTGGGAGTAAATTATGCAGGTACGCAGAGGGAAGAGATGGAGGAGGGGGAAGTCTTTTGTTGGTAATATTCCGATAATCTTTCGACTCAATTAGGTGGAATTTTGTGAAAAGTGAGACTTGGCATGAAATGTAATCGGAGCTTGGAGTATCGCATTACATTCGACGATCACGCAGTTTCAAGAAACCAAGAGTTAAGAACTTTCCTTTGGTGTGTGAGTTTGATATTTAATTGTTATATTTTTCTTTCTTTTTTCAAATTCGTAAGAGCATTTTTTGGGATTTTTTTAAATGAGAATTAACCAACAGATTTTTTTACAGGCATCATAGCGGGTAAGTTTTTCAGGGTGTTTGTCACTTTTCTCAAGTTCAGTCACTTTTGGTTACTTTTCACGTCTAAAAGGTCATTTTGGTTACTTTTTCCCCTCAAAAGTCACTTTTTCTCCGCACTTCTGGGCAAAAATTCAAATTTTCACATAGAAATTGCTATTTTTTAAAATTCTTTAAGAAAAAATAAATGATTTTTGCTAGTTTGTTTGTTGTTTTGACGAAAGAATTTAATAAATAAAATTATTCACGTCTTTTCAGTTTTGATTCATTTTTGAAATGTTTGCTGAAAACTATAAAAAATTGCCCCCTCCCCCCCAAAAAAAACATGAATTTTGGTTACTTTTTGGTCATTTTTGGTTACTTTTTGTCGATTACTGTTGGTAAGTCGTTTGAGATCGATTCAAATTTTCAAAATAATATTTTCAATTTTCAATTGTGAATTTGGGGTAAAAATAAATTTTGAATAATGAATCACAAAATTATTCTTTCGTTCTTGAACGATTCATTTTGAAAAATTAATTCTTCCACGCGTGATTTGTGATTTTGAATGATTGATTTCTTTTTTCCAAAATTTCAACATTTTCAAGGTCAGAGCCCTAATGGGGGCACCTGAGATTCTCAATCAAAGAACACAAATCAGTGTTATTTCTAGATTTTTGGACTTTTCGGTCCTTATGGTCATGAGATGGCCCTCAAACTAACTTTTTGGGATAGAAATAATGAAAACATGATTTAGGAGATTCTGTATTCGGGATATCTGCATTCGGGAAAAAAGTTATTCAAGAATTGTACTTGGAATTTCGGTATTCTGGAAAACGGATTCGTTAATTTTTTTTCGTGAAGTATTCTATTCGGGAAAATGTCCTTTCGGGATTTAGGCTTCGGGAAAACGGTCCACAACCGATTCAATGAATTGATTTTTTTCGCTTGGAAAAAAAGAGGTTTGAGTTTTGATCTGTAGAGCTCAAAATCTTCTGAAAAAATATTAATTTTTTCAGAGTAGCGTAGCCGAGGAGTTTGAGAAGGTCCACCCCCCCCACCGCCCTTCATGAATTCGATAATTTTTTAAAATTATTTTTACGTAAAAAATGTATTTTTTGGGTATTGAAAATCCAATTTTTCACAGCTTCGTCCTCGCTTTGCTCGGGCAAGAACAAAATCACAATTATATGAGATTTTTGTGGTGATTGCAAAAAAAGGACCCCCTTTACCCCCCCCCCGGTATTCCAAGTCTCCATACTCCCTTTGTACTCTCTCCAAAAAAAAAGCTTCCGACGCCACTGCTTGGATTTGTTATTATTCTTTTTCTTATTCCATGGAAATTGTTTACTTCAAAAACTTAATTTTCGTCGAGTATTTTTCCTAAATATTCAATGCAAATCGCATAAGAACTTTAACATCTGTGCAACTCCTAAATATTTGTGAAAATGGTTTAAATAATTATGAATTTAGTACTTTTATAGCTGAAGGAAATTTTGTGGGAACAGAGCACAGAGCGGGGGACTGAATTCAAAATTTCTCAAAAAATTATGAAAGTTCTGATCTTCTCCTCTCATGAGAAATTCTTGGTTAATAAGCCATTGTTTTTTAAAAATATTAAAAAGTGAGAAATATGTCAATGCTCTGCATTTTTTTTAGTCCTCTCACACCGTTCCGATTATTTTACGGTTAAATTTTTTGAGAAGGGCCTTTGTAAATTTTTTTTTGAAAATAATCATTTTCAAAAATATTTTGTTACAAAGAAGCATGAAAAAAGTTTTGGTGCTTCAACTTTTTTCAAATCAAATAAAAAAATTAAAATTGAGGTTTTTTTGCTAATTTGATTTTTTTTCAAAAATTGTCTGCTTACATTTTCGTTCCATTTTCTGCACCGACAAAAAGAACTGAAGACGTCAAAAATGGAGGGAAAGGGGGTGAAAGGAGGCTGATAATTGAAAATTTTCCGTCCAATAGAATTTTTTTTCTTTTGAAGCGCAATTTTCCTCGCAATTTTTGCCTCGAGAATGAAAAATTTTTCTCCTCGAATCTATACTTTTTTTTGATTTTGTCAAGATGAGCGACCCCCCCTACTTCCCTTTCTCCAAATGATAATGAATAACAAGAAAACTGAATTTATAGATACCTGTCAGTTTCAGATCATTTTTTATTTTTGAAAAAAAAAAATCACGAGTATTTTTTGTCAAATTTTTAAATTTCTGTGTTCTAACTTCATTTTTACTTAAAATTTTCGACTGATGGGGTGAAATTTCTCAAAATTTTCTACGCATAGATAATTTCTAACCACATTTTTCAATTTTTATTAAAGGAAGTCGTCGCAATGCGAATTTTCTACTCGATCAATTCTAATTTTCTAAATTGAAAATACGCAGTTTTGGTGATTTTTGAGGGGGAACCAGCTCTTGCTTATTCAATACGACTAAAAAATTGAAAAATTCACTGTTCTCTGAATCTGAATCTGATAAATTTCCTTTGGTGAAATTCTGCTTTTTCGAATTAGGTAGTGAAATGAATTAAAATAAAAATCAATGATTTTTCACTGCTTCTTGCGTAGAAACCCACATGATTTTTCAGTGAATATACCTACGGTTTATCAAAAAAGTCGGTAAATTTTTTATGAAAAAAAGAATTAGAAATCGCTGATTTTTAGTGAAATTGCTTTCACTGATTCAAAGAGGTACATAGAACTTCGTCAAATTTTACTGATTCAAATTTAGAGAGTAGAACTAAATATTTCAATTTTTACCTTCTCAATTTTAGTTTTTTCAATTTCAATTGATTTTTTGAGCCAAATTAATTCGCAGAATTTAGAAAAAAAATTTCCTCCAAATTTCTCTAGAATGGTTTTATTCAAACCACTGATTCTTACGAAACAAAAAAGTTCTTCTGGTTTGAATGAATCACTTGCCAAATTTTCCAAACTTTTTCTCTCCAAAAAAACAATCTGAATCGACTCAACGTCAAGAGAAATGATTCCTCGTCACATTTCAGTCTCTAGCCCCCTTCCCCGTTCATATTTCACGGACAATAGCCCATCTTATTTTTAAAGCTCTGCCATTTATTGAAAAAAAAAACAAAAGGAAAGCGAAGAACGAAGTCGAACCGAAACAATGCCACGACTACCAATGATGACGAAGTCATATGGCACCTCAATTCACTGCTGGTCGCGTCGCGACGACAAACCATAATGCATTTCCTGTTCGCAGTAACCTTTTGTCTGCGTTTTGAAAACAATCAAACACTCGTTGAAGCGATTCTGATTCGTTAGTAATTTATATTCTATAGTTCTTTTGTTTGGTTGTTTTCTTTTCGCAAATGAACGTGTCGAAAGGTAGAAGGGTCGTATTTTTTAATCCTCTTTTTTAAATTTTTTATTCATTGCGAATTGCACGTATTTTCTATTCGAATTCTGTAAAAAGAGCAGAGAAGAGACCAGAGGAGATCCGACACGAATGAAAAAATGCATTTTTCAGAATTGTCGGGTCGATGGTTGTACTTTTTCGCAACATTCACATCGTGCTCAGAGTCGCGTGCCTTTTGCAAAGAATTCATGTATCTGTACATTTGTCGTACGTATTGTGAAAAATACTCATGTAGGAATAGCGGTGTATGCTGATGGAGGCGGTGTGGTGGCGACCACGTGAATAATTAATGAAATTTAGTCACGACAGATGCCCGAAGCGTGTGTTCAAAAAATGCGGCGCGAGAAGTTTTTAATCTCGATTCAGTGCGAAGAATTACGAAGAGGAGAAAAAAGTAATCCTGTCTGGAGAGAAACTCATAGGGTCTGTCTATTCTCACACGGAATGAACAACAAAATGTGAATCGTTCGCTCGAATCGCAACTTTGCAACCTGTCTCGTAAGATAGCAGAAGTGAAGAGCTTGCTAAAAAGTCGATCAAATTTTTAGCGTTTGATTTGAAAATTTAAAACCGAAGTTAACAATTTTTCAACCTAATTTTTTTTTTCGATTCTTAAAATAGTTTCAATTCTCAATTTCCCTTTCTCCAGATATTTTTCCTCTAAAAATTTTTCCTTAAAATATTTTTCATCTGGAATAAAATTTTTACCCACTTTGAAACTTTTTCCTCCAATTTTTTTCAGGTAGGTATAAAATTTTTTTCAACTCCGGCATTTTTTTCAAAAATACATAGTTTTCATTTTTCAACTCTAGAAATTTTTTCTCAAAATTAAATCTTCTCAAATTTTTTTGCTCTCAAAATTTTTTCTCAAAATCTATTTTTTAGCTCAAATGTTTTTCTCAAATTATTTTTCAGCTCTAAAATTTTTAGAGTAATTTTTTTTTAAATTTGGGTTGAAAAACATTTTAAGAAATTTAATGTGAGAAAAACTCGAGAGAATGTCAAGTTTTTAAAAATTTTAAGATCAAAGAATAGGATTTTACAGTTGATAATTTAGATAAATATTAGTAAAATGCGAAAATTTCAGCAAAAATGAAAATCGAAGAAAGTGAAAAAAATCTTAGAGCTAAAAAAAATTTCGAGGAAGAAAGTTTAGTGGGGGAAAAAATTTATTGGAGTTGAGAAAATTGATATTAAGTATGAGAAAAAATTTCGAAAGCTGAAAAAAATTAAAATTTTGAAAAAAAAGGTACAGTCAACAGCTTAGATGATCAATGTAGCGGTGAAGATGACGAAAAAAAATGAACGAGATCGCGCATAGTTCGGTCATTTTGTTGTTCATTCCGTGTGAGAATAGACAGAGCCTGATTAAAACGAGCGCAAAAAGAACGCGAACGCCCTCGCCCTTGCCCTCGCCTCAGACTTATTATGATTTTAATATATTTATACTTTTCGAATTGTATACCACAGAGAAGTATACGATCTGCTCCGGAGCACTAACAATGCCGGTAATGAGATAGCTCGATGAGATAATAAAGCCAAAGAGTGGTTATGCCCAGGAGACGAACGGGGACTGCGGAGCTTATACATCGATCACGTTTTGTTTTTATTTTTCACGTTGTTGTTTTGAATATAGAAGAAATTTCGTATTGTCGAAAAGCAACTTACCGATTGCCAGCATCGAACGGTATTTTTAGACCTTTAGGAAGTGATAAAGAGACATTGTATCTGATACGAATACTACGCAATGTTTTAGATATAGATTAAGATAAGAAACCGACGAATTTTCACCTATGAAATGAGAGTTTCTCTTTGTAGAGAGCTCTGATAGGAATCGCGAGCTTTGGACTTGAAGTTATTACGATATATTTAGCCGGGCTTGCCAGGCACGAATTCGATCTCCCTTTTTCGTTTGTCTGCGAGGTTCGTAAATATGTTCAGATGAAAGAAAAAGTATCGCCGCAAGACCCCTATTTGCTTGGTTTTTGTAGGGCAAAGTAATCCCGAAAATAAGTCCCAGATGCATAAGCGCAACGATGACGTCATCGAGTGAAGACTCCTACGATGCAATACGAGTGCTATATTTTTAAAAGAAGACTAGACGCGGGAATCACCCTTATGATAAGCAGGCGAGGCGGCATGACGACTGCAGCATCTACCCCGATCCGATGCCCGAGTAAATTGAACTTGACCGATAATGTGACATAATGCGGATGGTAAAAAGGGCTTCCCCATTTGGTAATCTATATTGCACCCTGCAGTCGGTATCGCTTGAGCTGGTTCGCTCTGTCGTGTGTCTTGGTATCCATTTTGTGTACCAGTCGAGATAACTCGATTTAAAAAGGTCGTGGATGAGAAATATTGTCGAAATTAATTTTTTATGGGATTTTTTTACAAATGGATGAGGATGTGGAATGAGGGTGGTCGAGGGATGTTCATTGTCTAGGGTGGTGATGTGAAATGCGACGACAGATGTGATGTGAGGAGAATTGGAATGAAGGTTGGAATATGAGAGTGGAATTTTTTTTTCGATCGCGCAAATTATTTAGTGAAAATGTTCGTTCTTCCGATAAGGTTTTTACTGATGGGTGCGAAGATCCGAAAAAGTAGAAAATTTGTTGAACGAGTCTGAAAATATGAAATAGTGTGAAAAAGCGTGAATTTTGGCTAAAAAGTATTAAAAAAGAATTCGAAATTTTCTCACTTGGGTTTCTTCATTTCCTTAGCATAATTCTTTTTTTTTCGTAATCTATTTGGAATTATCTCCGAAATCATAATTGCTTTTTTTAATAACTAAAATGTTGAAAAATTTTTCGCTCGGGTTCAATTTTTCAGTTAACAAAATGAGTGATAATTTTCCTAATTTTGTTGGCTTTTTTCTTCACGAACCTCTTCCACTTCCTTTTCATTTAATAGGATGACCACTTTCTGAAAAATCTGAAAAAAATCAGGGAATTCAGAAAATTTTGCAATTTTTTCGAGAACTTTTCAAAAAAATTCTTTCTTTACTCCGCTCAGATCAAATTGTTATATATCTCTTAAATTCATCAATGCATGATTTGTCCATTAAATTATAAATTTTTTTATTAAAAAATTTCCTTCGCTACGCTTGGAAGTAATTTATACTCTTTCTTTCTACAGAATTCATTTAAAATTTTTTTTTTTGGAATCATACTTTTTAATAAGCTGTGATGAGAAAGGAATGTTATGATGTCCTTGACCACGATGTTGAAATAAAGGAAAGAGAGTGGAAGAAAATTTCGAAAATATCGGTCATGTTTTGGAAAATTTCAGTGAGGAAAAAGTGATGAATTTTCAACATTTGTAGGTCTTTTTTCGCAAAAATGGTGGAATTTTAAATTTGAGGCACGTGTTTTAGGAAGAAGGGGTGCGGAGCAACGAGTGTAGAATTTTTTTTAATTTTCAGCTTGGAAAAATTCGGATTTTCATTAGCATGATTTGGTAGACACCCTGACATAATTTGTTTCATTTTTCAAAGCTATATAATTTTGCTTTAAAATAGAGTAAGTACGTCATATTTCCTTTTTATTTGAAATTTTTTCTGTTGATAAATTCAAGTTCTCAAGTTTTTGTGCGGGGGAGGAGGGTTTAGATTCAAAAAATTTTAGAATTGAATTTGAGTCGTTTTTGTGGCCGGAAAAGAGACATCTAAAAATAAATCGTAAAAATTGTTTATTTTTGAAAAAAAAAAGTTAGACTCCATGCGTTTCAAATCATTCAAATATATTTATTTCGTTCGTTCGTTTTTCTGCAAAATTTCGGGTTGTAAGTACGTAACGCGAAAAATTACCCTCCCCCTCCCTCCCTCCCTCCCTCCCTCCCACCCACCATGAAAATCATGGGTAAAGGGTCTGGAAAACTTGGAAAATTGGTCTAGAAAACTTGGAAAAGTCAGGGAAAATCATTTCTGAAATATTGCGGACACTCCGTTTAATATTTATCGATTTGAACGATGTATTAACATGGATATGTTTTTTCCGCTGGAGGTAATTCCAAAATCCCGCGAGGCTATAATTCGCGAGACTTTGAAAGACGCTATTTCGCGCGACGCTGACTTTTAAAAACATAAATTTTTGTATTTTTGAAATTAACTTATTATCAGAAAGTCAGATCCTAAAAATCACAAAATATTTTCTAATTTTTCCCGGTTTTTAAAAGTCCAACAAAATGCCAGAAAGTCTCTTAACACCTGAATTAAAATTGCTAGGCAAAAAATAATAGACAAAGGTCAGAAATCCAATCATAAAGTTCTTTGGAATGGATTTTCATCCCATAAAAATCATCCCTCGATTTTTCTGAGCATTTTTGGGCTACGATTAATTTGGAATGAATTTTCATCGCAGAATTAATCGCACTTTTTTTTCTCATTTATGAGGCTGGGATGATATTTTAAATGGATTTTCATCCTAAAAAAAAAAGATCTTGCAAATTTTCCGAACATTTTTGGGCTGCGATTAATTTTGATCGTAGAATTAATCGCACCCTTTTTTTCTGATTTGTGAGGCTGGGATGATATTTGAAAAAGATTTTCATCCCAAAAAAATATCCCACGAATTTTCCGAACATATTTGGGATGAATTTTCATCGCAGAATTGATCGCACGTCTTTTTCTCCTTTTCGAGCCAGGAGGATGATATTTGGAATGGATTTTCAACCCATAAAAATCATTCCTTGATTTTTCCGAGCATTTTTGGGCTGCGATTAATTTGAGATGAATTTTCATCGCAGAATTAATTGCACATTTTTTTCTCGTTATTGAGGATGTTATAATCATTGAAATAGATTTTCTTTCAATAAATCGAAAAATAATACCCAATTTTTGATATTTTTTGACATTTTTTTCAGACTTTAGAAAACTAATTGTAAAAATTTATTTTTCAATTTTCAGTGTTCTTTTTCGGGATGAAAAATTTTCTCCTGATTCTAAAGTTGTAATATACATATCTAAATTATGTTGAAATGGGCGTGAACAAATATTCTAGTTTTTTTCCTGAAAGAGTGAAAATTCATTGAAGAATTAGTGCCAAAAGAAAAACTAAAAATGCACAATTTTTCTAGTTTTTAATTTATGTAGCAGCTAATCTAAAATTTTGAAAAAACGTGCATCCAAAATCAAAAAAAAAAACAACAGGAAAAGTGCATTTTTTGCTGAGAAATTTGATAAAAAAATTTAATATCGAACCAAAAATTGCCATCACCCCCCCCCCCCCCCCTCTACCCATAGATAATACTAACTTTAACTCTTCGACCTGTCATAACTTTTATTTGTTAAATTCATTGTTTCATTTTGTTTTAAAATTTTTTGTTCTAGGTGAGTACTGAATTATCATCATACGAATACCTAATTGATATTGAAAATGAGTAAGTTATACCTAAAATTAATTTATGATTATGAAATTAGCTATTATATCACTCCATCAAGGAACTAATCGCATCCCAATTTTCACGATAAAATCACAGAGTACTTACTCTATGATAAAATAATTTAACTATAAATCTATGATATTGAAAGATCCTTTTTGCATCCTCCCCCCCCCCGGAAAAACTGGTATTATACATTTTTTAATTTTGAGAATTGGAGAAATGTTGTGTGGTTATTGAAGTCTTCTATTTTGTGCCTGAAAATTTTTTTATTTTTCTACCTCTCCCCTCTCTAGCCATTCAATATTTTTCCCTGGTACAAAATTTCAAAAATTTTGGTAATTTTGTGGGAAAAGAAAAGCGGAGAATCAGTTGCTTCTATATTTTGAATACGTAAGTATCTCGTTTTCGAGTGAAAATATAAATTTTTTGATCTTGGGGAGAAGTCACATTTATTGGCCAATTTTACCTAAATGATTTTTTTGGCAATTTCGCCGAATTTAACGATTACCTACAAAATTCCATTCCATCTGGATCGTATAATTTACCCCTATCGTATTCGGGATCTTATCGCGAGAAGATTACTCTGTCGGATCGATTAAAACGGAAAATATCCGGTAGTCGATGGACTCCGGATTTTTCAATACCACCGAAGCGCGATTCCCGGTCGTGATGTGTTTGATGTTGGGCAATCACACGGATTTCGAAGCGTATAAACGAACTTATTCGATACGCTGCTGCTGGTACATTTTATTTTACACAGTACCGACGCGACGACTGCGACTATGCGGCGTGTAATAAAGGAATCAGCCTACGTATACGCGTATTTCACGCCAATAATATCAGCAGTGTGTAGTAGCAGTCTCCGAAAAGTGACCACGTTGACCAGTCTAATCGTTAATCGAAATGATCGAAATTTTAGTACGTGGGAGGTTGCGACGGCGAAGGAAAGTCATTTAATGTGGTCGTCTAAGAGTTGGATAAAAATCCATTGGATCTTTTGTTTGCGAGTACGTCACGAAGTTCAACATATGGCCAGGTTTAAGCGATCGAAGGGAGAGAAAAAATACATTTGGCCTGCGTTATCGATACGTATTGGGAAAGAGATTTGATGAAATGAATGAATGGTATTGGAGCATGACTGGGACGCCGATTGTACCGGATATTGTAAAATTGATAAGAGTTCGATTGCCTGAATCAAAGGTATTGACGAGCTTCTCTTACATTTTTATATAATATGAAAAATAATATAAGCAGCGAAGTGATTTTCTATATAAAATCCATATCGGACTTGATTACCGGCAATTTGAAACTGTCGCGAAAGTATTTTCGATATCGATTTACTCGCAGATACGTTCACTTGCGATTTCTATTGTTTTTCCTGGTTCTTCCAGTTCCAATGGGTCTCGGTGGTCGATGGTTGCGGAATAAAATTCCAATACGATTTTTCGACTTTGAAAAAAGAGGTTGCCGCGTCACAGACTCCGACTCTGAGTAGAAAATATGGTACCCGGTTACGTATAAACCGATTCCCATATTTGGATATTCGAGCGGTGGTTTTTTTCCTTCTCTATTCTGGAACGCGATGAAAACAGGGAAAAACGTGACTGAGAATTATATTCCGCAATTATACACGAGTCGAGCCAGTCTAGGATTATTCAGCTCTATGTAAAAGTATTTTTATAGTTTGTCGGGTTCCTCAGCTCCGAGGTCTGAAAATAATTTTATTGAAAGAGTTCGCCAAAGGTTTTGGTCCTTCGGTGTGGTGGTTTTTTTCGAAATACCTGTATACCTGAATCATGATGGACGGTGACTGATTCTCGATTGAAACCGGTTGGAAATTTCACGATAGTGGACGGATCGAGGCATGGTTCGGTTCACCTTAGTGGATTTATTCTGATTAACGTGTGCGCTATGTTTGCTATTGCTTTTATCGCGGGTGTAAGGTGAACGTGAAACAGTGTATGATGAGTCAAGAATGGTGTTTACTTTTTGTCCGAATGCCATTGTGTTCTGTCCGAGTGGAAGATTTGGTAAAGGTTGATGGAATGTTTTGGTTGAGTTGGTGTAGTCTGTGTTGTGATTTGTGTACAGAAAAGAGAAAAATTTGATTTAAAATGGAAGAATTCAGGTTCTGGGTGTCCGGATTTCAGGGAGGAAGTCATTATTGCCAAATTTTGGAATTTATCCTTAGATTTATGAATTTTGTGGATTTTTTAAAATTTCAGTGATTTTCGGCTTTATTTTGAAATAAAAGAAGAAATAAATCAAATTTATCTATCTAAAGAAAAAAATGACTGAATTTGTTCATTAAATGTGCAAAATTGATTAAAATTGTTCATTAAGAGTAAAAAATGGATTGAATTTTGTTCATTTATGGTGTTGCTTGTGAATCCACCATACTAAAATTTCAAATTCCAACGACAAAAATTTAATTTAATCAGATCGCCGAACTATTAAAATCAAAGGTCAATAATATTGAAAAATTGATGATTTTTCACAATTTCACATTTCCAAAATTTCCACACATTTTTCTAAAAAAAAAACACATGGTCCTAAAAAACGTAAAAAATAGTTTATGATTTTTAAGGATTTTTTTGTCCTCAGCAGGTGCCCGACTTTTACAACTTGAGGATTTCATCCATTTTTATCAACACTGGAATAAGTTTTTTTGTTGAAAAAGTAATCGAATTATGGATTTTGAATTTTCGATTGATCCATGTGGGAATATATCAATTTTAAAAATTCAATGTTTCGATGCAAAAATTGAAAAATTGATTCAATCTTAGAGAGTTAAGTCATGTACCATAAATCAACTCGTCGTTTTGTTGATGAATTTTGCATATCGATTTTGAACTGTCGAAGAAAAAAAAATTCGGTTGTACTTCATTTAATTGAAAAATTACACAGATATATCAATTTCACGAAAATTACTGTTTTGATTATTCGGTTATCAATTTTGAAAAATTTATTCATCGATTTTGGAAAATCGACGTGTAACTTTTCATTTTCAAAAAATGAAATTTTTGATTTCACGACATCCGACTTATCGATTTTGGAACATTAATTTATAGATTTTAGAAAACTGATTTATCGATTTTGAAAAATTGATTTATCGATTTAGGAACATTTAATTTTTCGATTTTGGAGAGTTGATTTATCGACAGGATGTCCTTCTCTGGAAAACCGGGAAAAGTCAGAGAATTTTGGTGGTCTGGAAAAGTCAGGGAATTTTGGAATTTTCTCTGGAATTTTTCGAAAATCCCAAAAAAAGGATAAATCATTTTAAAAAACGTTTCTTTGCTTGTTTTATTATAAATTTTTCAAAAAATTTCCTCCTCGCTCAACACCACCTCTACATAAGGCCCGGACACCTGATAAGAATGCTGAGGTGCCAATTCGAATGTAGGCCGACTTTAACATTGGGTCTTATGGGAAATAGATCGTTTTTCTCAGTTTTTCTGCAATAATTCAAAAACTTGAGTGAACACATGGATATTGTAGGGAAGAAATTGAATCTGCTTTTCATCCTCTACAACCTCGTTTTTGTTTCAAAATCCTAGCAATTACCAGCGGAAAGTTATCGAAGCTCAAAGTTAGAAAAAAATTGCAAAAATCGTATTACCTAAATTTCAAATTAAAATAGCGCAAAATTTTGAGTGAGCACATAGGTGTTTGAAATATGAAAAATGATCTACTTTTCACGCTCTACAAGCTGGTTTTTTCCCCATAACTCTAGCCTCAACCAGTCGAAAGTTATAAAAGTTCAAAAGTTCGAGCTTTTATAACTTTTGATCGGTTGGGGCTAGAGTTATGGGGAAAAAACCAGCTTGTAGAGCGTGAAAAGTAGATCATTTTTCATACCTCAAACATTATTGTACTCTCTCAACTTCTTTTGTAATTAATAAAGAAAAGCGAGTGATCGCGTGTAATTAAGAACATCGGACTACTCGCGATGTTGCCAAACGTTGAGTGTCCTGGCCTTATGTAGAGGTGGTGTTGCCTCGCTCCGCTCGGGCCAAATTATTTCATCTTTTATCTGATATTTTTATTCATTCTTGACCGTAATAAACCATACTCAAATTGCATTTCTTTGTTCATTAAATTATGAATTATTCAAAAAAAAATTCCTCTCGCTACGTTCGGGACAATTTACACTCTTTCTTTCTACAGAATTTATTTAAAATTTTGAGTTTTTTGGAAACTTGATTTTCAATAAACTGTGATCAGAAGGAAATGCCATGATGCTCTTAACGCCAAAGGGGAAGCAATGAAACTTACAGAATTCAAAATTATTAGTCATGTTTTGGAAAACATGAATGAGGGAAAAGTGGTGAATTTTCATCTTTTGAAGATTTTTTTTCGAAAAAATTTTCGTCCTCGCATGTTTCCATAATATGATCCATAATTTACCTCCTCATTGATTTTTTTATTTATTGGTACGAGCTGAAAGGATTGCAGGGAATTGCACGAATTTATAAATTTGACGCTTGTGTTTTTCATTGGAAAGGAGGGGGGGGGATTTTTGAATTTTCAGCCCAGAAAAATCCGAATTTTCATTCGTTTTATTTGGTAGACGCCCTGGCGCGGCGTCATTTGTTTCATTTTTCAAAACTTAATTTTGCGTGGAATAGGTACTTATAGTTTTTCCTTTTTATTTGAATTTTTTTCTCTAGATAATGAATTCAAATTTTCAAATTTTTGTGGTGAGGGGGAGTTGGGTAGGTTCGAGAATTTTCATAATTGAATTTGAATCCTTTTTTTAGCCCAAAGAGGAGCATCAGATATCGTAAAAAGTATCTAGTGATTTTGAAAAAAAACAATCGTTAGACTCCCATGAATTTTATGTCATTCTTACCGATGCAAAATTTCGGGATGTAAGTACCTACGTCACGTGAAAAATTACCCCCTCCCCTTCCCTTGGTTTACGAATATCATATTTATAAATATAAGGTCTGGAAAAATTCGAAAAATTAGTCTGGAAAACCTGGAAAAGTCAGGGAAAATCATTTCTGAAAAGTGGACACCCTGATCGATTTTGGAACATTAATTCATCAATTTTAGAGAATTGGTTTATCAATTTTGGAAAATCAACTTATGACCTATCAATTTTGAGGTGTCGATTTATTGATCTTGGTATATCGATTTCTCGACCTTGATTTCATGAGTTGAATATCATGAATTTTCGAACAATCATTTAATTTTTAATGAAATAGGTCTTTGGAAGTCGATTATTTTATTGACTTAATAGAAATTTGTGGATCGAAATTGAAAATTTTGATTTTACGAAGGTGGCTACTACCAAATAATAAAAAAACAGAAAAACCAGAATTTAACAATAATTGTACCATTAGTAGCAAAAAAAAAAAAAAACAGAAAACAGCAAGAATTTTCAAAATTTTGTCCCTTTTCAAATTTCTTAATCAAAGGATGAGAAGAAAGTTTTTTTTGGGAAAATTTAAAGCAAGAAAAATGACTACAAAATGACTAGAAAAATTCAGAAAATAGCGAGATTTTTCATTTTTCAGATCCAATAGACATTTTGAACGAAGATGAAATTTATTCCGAAAAAATTGACTTATCGATGTTGAAAAACCAATTACAAATAATTGATTTGCAAGATCGACTCGAGAAAAATCCATTCGTCAATATTTTTCACAACTCACGTTGATTTTGACAAATTGAATAACATTCGATGATTTGAAGGAATCGATTGAATTTTGGAAATTATTCCAAGAAGGTCATGGAGTCAGGTGCGTTTTCTTTGTGAAGAAATACATATGCGAGACTTTCGAATCAATTCTCCAATCGATCTGAGCGTATCGAAATCGGACATTGGCGAGGGTAACCCTGCATTCACAATGCTAGATGGGAAAAGTAAACAAAAAAGAAAACAATTAAAGAAACGAAAAATACGTTCACTGCTGTCCAAAGAAAAAATAAAAGAAAAGGAGTAACAGAACAGACCACATATTGTGAAACATAATAAGGCTCCCGTTAGGTGAAGAGATCCCTGCAGGTTGCCGCGGTGTACTCAATGGGGCTGTTAATAAACGGACAGACCAGAAGTCAAATCGTGATCGAGACCTCGTGTCCAGCTCTTGCAGAAGCCATCGTCATGGCCAAGCGACGAGCCCACCGGTATGTAGACCCATTGGGTTCTACGAGAACACGATGTAGGTACAAGAGTGCTCTGCAGAAGACTCATAGCTCAAGTCGATGTACCGAAGCCTGCAACTTGCGTGTACTTTGCTCTGGTAATAGAGTACTGAGTGTGTTTGTGTTGAATTTACTCCATAAATGGTTAAAACCAGATCCAACGAATCTCATTCTGGTCGTCGTCATGTGGCAGATGGCGATGGCGATGCGCGAGAAACAATAACACGTCGCCGACGCCGCCCCAGTACAACGCGACCAGGCGTGGTATTGAAAAAAAATCCGCGAACCGAAACATACTGTACAATAATAACCATTGTTTACATCTCGAATACGAGTATTCGTATACGATGTACGAGTACCTTTGTGGTATCGATGGATCTTTTATAGATTGTCCACCTCCGCAAGAAGATCTCAGGTTGTCCATATGTACAAGAGATCTGGCCAAATGTAGATCAAGCTTACTCGTTCGTCTAAGAATGATTTTTGCATCGACTGTAAGCCCCTAAGCTGGCTGTTGACCGTTAGACACCTTGCAAAAAGGTTTTCGCTTTTTTCATATTCTTCGGTTGTGGCCTTAGGCATGCAGCTGTGCTCCTTCGGTGGAGATGAATTTACGATGAAAAAACAATACGTACTCACTCTGGATTTACGAACTGAGTTTAATAATTTACGATTTTTAGTACGGTTTAACGAGACTGGTGTTTTTTTCGCATTTCCTCCTCTGTGGTCGACACGCCCCGTCTAACGTCAGTATCCAGGCCTGGGTCACTTGTTCCGTTATCATGGTACCTCTTTGATAGATAAATGCGTTACGTGTGATGTTCATTTAATCACGCCGCCACCGTCATCGAGCAATTCGGATGAGTTAATTGAAATAGTGAAAAAAGACTTTATACTGTATGGGTTTTTAATCGATCGTGCGTTCGATTAAGAAATAATGTACCGTACGTGTAGTATTGTTGATATATCGGCGATTTCGAGGTCGATTTAATTATCGTCGGCGAATCGCCAATGTCATTCTTGTAATCGAGATGAGTAGATGTAGATAAATGTAGATAGAGATAGGGCATCAGCTGCGTCGTATGATGGTACTGTAGGGCTGTGGAACTGGTTGTTGTGCGCTGTGAAATCGGTTTCGGAGAGGTCGATCGAGAGGTGAATAAATTTGTGAAAATTGGCGTTCTTGATCGAAGGTAGTGTGGTGGAAATGAGATCTATGTATCGTGGACTTCGATACCTAAAGTCATCAAAGTGCAGGGAATATGAGTCGACTTCGGAGTCGGGGTCAAAGAGTCAAGGTCAAAGATTGACTCCGAAGTCGTTCAGGAGTTAAAGTCACAGATTGACTCCGGAGTGAAGAAGGAGTCAGGAGTGAATGTCTGAAATTGACTCCAGAGTTGTGGAGTAAAGAGTCAGGATGTGAGTTTGACTCCGGAGTCAAAGTGGAATCAGGAGTGGAGGTCGGAAAGTGACTCCGAAATCAAGCTGGAGTCAGGAGTCAACTTTCTCCCTAGACTCCGGGAGTCAGGTAGAGTAAGGGGCCAACTTTTCAATTTTTGAATTCCCCTATCTCTTCTTCTCTATTCGTAATATTGTGGGGGTCACGCTGATTCTATTCCCTGCTCCGGAGTCAGAAGTCAAGGTCACAGATTGACCCTGGAGTCAGGAGTCAAAGTTTGAAATTGACTCCGGAGTCAAAGTGGAATCAGGAGTGGAGGTCGGAAAGTGACTCCGAAATCAAGCTGGAGTCAGGAGTCAACTTTCTCCCTAGACTCCGGGAGTCAGGTAGAGTAAGGGGCCAACTTTTCAATTTTTGAATTCCCCAATCTCTTCTTCTCTATTCGTAATATTGTGGGGGTCACGCTGATTCTATTCCCGGCTCCGGAGTCAGAAGTCAAGGTCACAGATTGACCCTGGAGTCAGGAGTCAAAGTTTGAAATTGACTCCGGAGTCAAGGTGGAGTCAGGAGTCAGGGTGTGAGTTTGACTCCGGAGTCAAGATGGGGTCAGAAATCAAGGTCTGAAAATGACTCAGGAGCCAAGCCGAAGTCAGGAGTCGAATTTTTGGCTGACTCATACTCCCTCTCAAAATGTGTATAAAATTGAAATTAATCTTGAAGTTGAGAACAGTTTTTTCAAAATACCGTCAAAAATAGTTAAATTTACAGGAAAATCAAATAATTGTGACGGTTTCAATTTTCAAAGTATAGGGGCAAAAAAATTTTTATTGGAAGGACTCTGCTAAATTGATTCATGAGAAAATATTCAGTTTGACAGTATCAAGTGCTTACAAGCGAAAATTGCCATCCATCCTCGTCGATTGTTCCGAAATTTGGCTCTCTGAAAGAATATATTTGACATCTCGCACCGGTCATTAGAAGAAAAACCAAAACCATAATCAAATCGAAATTCGTTTTGGTTTTGGCTCTCCTGTACTTTTTTTTACCTTTATTGTGTTACACCATTGTATCTGGAGCGGTTGTTTAAAAAACAACCATTGTGCGATGACGAGTTTTGTGATAAGGGAGCTTCGGGTAGATGGCTCTAAGTTCCAATCAGTGGAAGCGAAACCAAAACCAAAAATCAATACCGAAAAAAAAACGGAAAAATACCCCAAAAACCAAAACCAAAATTAATAAACCTCGCACTCACCTCAGGGTTGAATTTTGAGGTCTCGAAGTTGATTACAACGCTTTTTAGAGCAATTCCAGTACGTTGGAGAACAGTCAACTTCT
Source organism: Pseudococcus viburni (assembly GCA_033439095.1). Lineage (NCBI taxonomy): Eukaryota > Metazoa > Arthropoda > Insecta > Hemiptera > Pseudococcidae > Pseudococcus > Pseudococcus viburni. The sequence continues at coordinate 871,653 of JAVBJF010000134.1, forward strand.
GCTGGAGGCTCCAGATTGACTCGAAAATAGTCACATTCGGTTTTGGAGGTTGAATTTTGTATTAAGGTCAATTTTCACATTTTTATCTCATAATTTATCATTTTTATGAAAAATCAACTCATTAATACATACACTATTTCAGGGATTTTCAAACATTCGCCAAAAATCGAATAATCAACTTCGACAGCTCAGAATTTGATCCTTGTAGATGAAATTCTTTCGGCGATTCGAAGTTCCCTTATCAGCTCTTCAACCCCCCCCCCCCCCCCCGGTACTCAAATAATTGTGTTTTTAGTAGAAAAAATTGAGTTCATTTGGAAATATGAGATGTTCTGAAAAAAATTGCACTTTTGAATCATTAATTTTTGAAAAATAATGTTCTGTGTCAAAAAAAATGTGTAAGTAAACAAAAACATAAAATTAGGTGATTGAAAAAATTGGTCTTCTCCTTCTAAAAGAACTCCCGTATCCAAATGACAATACTAACAACAAATTTCGAGCCCAATGCCATGTCCCTGACCAAAATTTTAGCTGCTAAAGTTCATTAGATGAGTAAAGCCCTAATTTCACGAAATGAAGATTACAAAAATTCGCCGGATATCGAAAAATCAACCTCAGCCTCAGAAAATTGAGGAACGAAGATTTTGTGAGGTCTCATGTCACACTGTTCAATTTTCGTTAAATTCTTGAGAGTTCGATATCAAAGGGTTCCCTTGTTAGTCTTCGTTTAAAACTAAAAGTGGGATTTTCTTTCGATGAGAAAACTTTTCTTTTGCTTTTTACTTTTTTTTTTGATTTTAAAGGATATTTTTGCTTGATTTTGGTTTAGAAACCCATCGCTTTCAATTTTTCAGAATTTTTTGCCTAAATTTTGGTCAAAATTGTAGTTTGGCAAAATTTACGACATTTCAAGTACCTACATTTTGAGATTTTCAATAATTGTGGATATTTAAATAATACAATCTTCATTTGCAATGCGAATTTTCAAAATTTTGAAAAATTGCCAATTCTGATTTGTTAATTTAAATTGCAAAATTTGGAAAAATGTATCGAAAACAAAAAAAAAATTATAAATATGCATGCAATTTTTCGAAATTTTTGCCTTCGCAAATTCAGTAAAAATTGTTAAAATATTATAGATTCCTTGAGTTTTTGTTGTCATACATATTTTTCGGGTTCTTTTGCATTTTTATTTGTTCACCATCATCTCCTTCTCCTTTCAATTCTTTTCAATGTTTCAATCGATCTCCCGCCGAAAAAATCCATCGATTACTATCATCCCGCATCCAAACCTCCTCAAACCGCTACCTAAACTTCACCATCGCCGCACTCCTGCTAATCGAACGCATTCCAAAATATACACGATGGCCAAATATGCGGCGCTTATTTGTACACCGTACAAATGACTGCCGCATTATTCATACGCAGCGTACACGTCTCGACATCGAATCTTTCTGCGATTCACTACCTCGCGATGGCAAAAACAACCTATCAAATTAATCAACCTGTGTTTCCTCCGGTATCAAATACCGAAGATACGTCGTCGTCGTGCTATTTCGTCTAATAATGTATCTTCGAACATCAACCAAGATCCCAGGAGATCATCCCGATTAACCCCGGTGTATAGAGAAAAAAATAACCTGCTGCTGCGATAACCTCGTCACAGTTGTTTTTCTATCATTAATGAGGTATTTCGATGTAATATATTCGATCCATCGAAATCTCCGTGCGCAGAAACAGAAATGTAAGCAAAATCAAGCGTAATATGCTAACAAGAGATTATCCAAAATTTCAGGTGCTGAAGTTCGTTTCTCGAATTTTGGCGAAGTTTTGAAATTTCAAAATTACCTCCGCTCTGCGAAATATGAAAATTTGATCTAATGAACGAAAAAAGCTGAAATTTGGTATATACCCTATTTTCGACCTCCTGAATCGATTGGAAGCGGTTTCGAGACGTTTCGGAGCCATCAGAAAAGTTTGGAATTTTTCAGTGCTGGAGAAAAGCCCATAAAAATGGTCCGTATGAACATCAGCATCTTTAATCGCGGATAAGTAATATTGGTGACCTATTTGATTGAAAAAGTAGAATTTTCCGAGATTCGCAATTTTGGGTTCAAATTTATGTTTTTTGGCTGACAATTTTACTGGAAAAAATTAATTTTCTGCCAAAAAAATATATGTAAATTTGAACTCGAAGTTGCGAATTTCAGAAAATTCTGTTTTAATAGATCAAATAGGTCACCAATATGGATAATCCGCGATTATAGGTGCTGAAATGCTGAAAAACATATGGACCATTTTTTATGGGCTTTTCTCCAGTGCTGGAAAATTTCAAAATTTTCTAATGGCTCCGAAACGTCTCAAAACCGCTTCCATTCGATTTGGAAGGTCAAAAGTGGGGTATCTACCAAGTTTCAACTTTTTACCTCAATGCATGCGCATTAGGCGAATTTTTAAATTTTTTTCAGGAAAATTTCTTGCCCAAAAATGCGAATTTGAACTCACAGTTACGAATTTTGGAAAATTGTGTTTTAATAGATCAAATAGGTCACCAATATGGATGATCCGCGATTATAGGTGCTGAAAAGCATATGGACCATTTTTATGGGCTTTTCTTCAGCGCTGGAAAATTCCAAAATTTTCTGGTGACTCCGAAACGTCTCGAAATCGCTTCCAATCGATTCAAGAGGTCAAAAATAGGGTATATACCAAATTTCAGTTTTTTTCGTTCATTATATCAAATTTTCATATTTCGCAGGGCAGAGGTAATTTTGAAATTTCAAAAATTCGCCAAAAATCGAGAAATGAACTTCAGCACCTGAAATTTTGGTTACGGGGTCCTGTTATGATCTACTTTCGATTTTTTTTTGTTCGGGCCCAAAATTACACTTTTAGTTGGGATACCTCCCTTGTAAGAGTGATTTCAATATAAATGAGACACTGAGGAGAAGGCCTTTGGTGGAAATGATATTCGACATCCCTTATTTTGTACTTCTACCCTTCGAAAATGTCGTAATGCTGTCTCATTACTAATTCTTTTAGAAGATTCGCGCCGAGGAACCTGCTACGTATAATTTTTTTCCTTCGACATTGTCATTCTTGATTGGAGCTTTTGAGAATACGAAGTGGAAATGATGTGGATGACTCATCTCTTTGATTTTACCAAGAGCATCTCGTTACGTCTTGTACGTAATAAATTTTTATTTAATAAACACGTAATAACCTAGACCGTGACCAACGATAAATACAATGTGCTTCTTTTTTGGTCAAATAATAGATATAGTACTCTCGTATGGCTCGACCATTGTTACCATTGTGGTACGATTATCGGACGTGTACGCCTTGTGGCGCCTCGAAAATTAATTTCTCTGTACAAAATTTCCTCCTCGGTGTCGCCCATCGATGATTTGTGAGCTCGCCGACACACATAGGAGAAAAATTCGCGCGTTTATCGTATTACGCCATAAGGAAAGGAGGGTAATGTGAGGGCCAACAAGACTCTTCATCTGTTGCCTGTAGAAGATCACTCGTCTATCTGTGTCGTATCGTATCGTATCTCTATGGCTGTGTATTGCCGAATCGTATACTATACAATAAGTGAATAATACGACATAATAAAACGCTTCCGGTACGCTACTCGTATTTCTCAGCGTCTATGAACCCTTTAGGCGTCTTCATTATGCTCGGTACTCGTACGACGATATTGTATTGCTGCTGCCACCTCAAACGCCTACTTCATCTGGTAAGCATGAATTTTCTGTTCTTACTTGATACGCCTTAAAATTTGCAGATGAGTTATGAATTACGATAGCGTAAAATTCACGCCGAAATGGGTATAGGTAACCTTGAACCTCCTTCGCATTTGTCTAGGGCGTCAAGACCGGCAGCGTGGAGAAGTCTGAAACAAGGGTCCGCCGGGCTGGGTTGGTTTTTCGAGTGTTGTCTTTGTATGGAAAGTTGTTGTTCACACGATGCATGTGATTTGACTCGGGTATATAGAGACGTGTAATTCACCTGTATGGGTTCTCATTAACACGTTTTGTCTTGATGGGTTTGTGTCGTCAACCGATTCTCATTTGTGTGCTGATGGGGTCTGAAACAATATACCGATAAGTGGTTGGGGATTTTGGTCGAAGATGGAAGATAAGGTGGATAATTGGAGGTATTCTTTGTTTAGTTTCCGAAAAAAGAGAGATTTGGATGATTGATGGGGAGTAAATGAGTATAAATTGATTTTTTGACGAATATTTTCAGTATTTTTAGTTGTCAGGCATCCCAGTAGGTTACTTTTTTCAAGGAAAGTCACTATTAGTTACTTTTTGTACTCGAAAGTTTTATTGGTTACTTTTCATTCAAAAAGTTACTTTTTCAAAAATTTGAGCAAAAAATCAAATTTTTTGGTTTTTGCTTTACAAAAAATTATTTTAAAAAAATCAAAAATTGCTTTAAAAAAAGATTTGAATAAAGTATACCATGGCATTTTGGTATTACGAACCCCTAAGCAAGGTAAATAGATACTACGTATATAGGTAGTCTAGATCGGCGAGTTTGTGTGCTAGTGTGAATATTTTGACGTCAGTGGTTGAAAAATCATTGACCTAGCGGAGCATGCGCGGACATCGCTTATTGTTTATTTCAACCACTGACGTCACTATCCCTGCACTTTCCTCAGCTCCCGGGTGTGTACAACAACGATCTAGACTACCTATATACGTAGTATCTATTTACCTTGCCCCTAAGTAAAAATTCAAATGACTTTTTTACATTTTCTAGGTGAAATCATGAATTAAAATTTAAAAGAAGGGTTACTTTTTTGGACTTTTTTGGTTACTTTTCGGACTGTCAGAGGTTCCTAAAGTTACTTTTTTTCAAATAATTGTTCTTATATTCAAATCGTGTATAGCAGCTTGATCCGCTGAGCCGAAAATAAATTTTCTTTCCTCCTCCTCAAATTTTGGCTGGGATGTCTGAGCTGTCTACAGGATATTTGATCGGGTGCTTGATAATGTACGTTGGAAAAACGGGTTTAATGTGATTAAAATCGATGAAATCTAAGAAAAATCAATCAAAAAAAAACTGTAAAAGTTGGGGAAAATACGAGGGTCTTTCGAAGAGGTGAGAGGCATTCAAAAAAAGTGTAAACCATGCATATCATCTTGTGGCTCAATATTTTACTCATCTTTAGTCCAATTTTCAACGGAAATGGAGCATTTTTCGATTTTCTATCACAACAAACGTCAATAGTCAAATGCCTCGATTTTTCGTGATTTGGGTTCATTTTTGAATGTTTGCAACAGATAGCACACTCGAAAGTTGCCGTTTTAACAAAATTTCCTCTATTTTTTGTAATTTGGCTAATTTAAAAAAAAAAAAGATTTGTAAAATATTGTAAAAATTATATCAAGTTGAAATTGGAACTGAAAATTGGTAAAAGATCAGGCTGCTCGAAAATATGGATGGTATCATTTTTTTTCAAATGTTATTCCCTGCAGAACGTTTTCTCCACCACTTTTGAACAGCGCAGCCTTCGTGGATTGAAATACAAAAATTTGAAAGTGGGTACAAAGCTTGCCAATTTTTAGGATTTTTATTGTTTTTCGAATTGGCTGAATCATAAATCTTATGAATTATTGTTAAATTTTGACCATTTTTATAAAATTTGAACAATTTTTGAAATTTTGATGTTCTTAACATCATTGTACCTATAGGTACTGATATTGGTTCTTTAGAAATTGAGCATTTTTTTCAAATTTTGCAAAGAGGTGACTTGGGAAGGGGGGAAAAGGGGAGGGAGTTGAAAACATACCCTCGAAAGTATCACGAAAATTCTAAAGAAATCCTGCATTAAAATTGAAAATTCTGTCAAGAACTTTGTGGTGTCTAATTTTGTATAATAATTTGAAAAGAATTTTTGAAAGTTCTCATAAAAATTTTTAAAAGTTTTTTATGGCATTTTATTGTTTCTGAATGATTTTTAGATTAATCAAATTTTTTGACGAGATTTCTTCAGCTGAATTTTTCAAATGTTTAGTTGTTTTTTGGTTATCGAAGATGAATAGCTAATTGAGTGTAAAAAAGGCAGATTTCCTTCCCTCTCAATGATGAAATTACCGTTTTTGTTTTGGAAAATTTGAACTGAAATGTACCTTGAAAGCATCAGAAAAAGTGAGAAAATGTGTTTCGACTTTCGAGGTGAAAATATTTACAAAATGGCTTTCGAGTCAGAGATTTCAATTTTTGTTCCCTCAATTAAGACTTTCTCCAAATTGATCCCGAATTTAATTTTTATTAATTTTTTTGAATTTTGGAGCTGAGTTTTCTGATAAGCTTATTGATAATTAATTTTGTAAAAATCACACAAATTCATCTCCAATGTTTGATCATTGTTATTGTTAGCTTGTAATGGAAGAACTTTTCCCCCTCTCCCTCTGCAGAAAATATCGAGTAATTTTTTCCTTTCTTCGAGCATTCTAATTAATAAAATTTCAAGCCATGCTGGAAATCTAACACCTAATTACGACTTAAATTTAATTAGTATTATTTCCTAATAAAGTACTCAAATCAAATTTACTCGTAAAAAATAAAAATTTTATAATTGGCTCTAAAATCGACGTAAAATAATAAATTACGAGGTAATCGTGTATATCGTAACCGCTAATCATTCAATTCGTTTTATTTTTTCGGTATATTTTGAATTTCGTTTGAAGAAAGCATTAAAAAAAAACTTGATTAAAAGCAAGGGTGTGAAGTGTGACCATTATAACCGTAATTATTTTCATTATAAACCTCGACAACCGACCGAACGAAAAAACAAACCACCGAAAAGAACGCATTGAGAAAAAAATAATCTCGAAAACCAGTTCGTTAGCCTGTGTCTGTGTTACAGCAACTTTGTATTCTTTACAAATAGTTACGTAAAAATACACGATAATAAAATAGTACCGACTTGTAAAATACCTACATGTATAAGTATCGTATGTACACTTTTTTTCGAATCAACATCCCAGACGACTCGACTCGTAAAGTACACAGAAAATAAACAAAAAATAAAATCGGCCATGGACAGATGTAAAAACTTAGGTTGTTGAATTAGCACGTGGTACCATCTGTGATCTGTGGCAGGTCGAGTCCGCCGTCATCGACATTCGTGAGCAATAGTTGGCTATAAATATCCATGTATGACGACCATAGAATGAAGAAAACTTCATCGTATCTTGAACGCGAGTTGACAATAAAATCAGGTTAATTGTTTCGATTCAAGAGTGAACTGGAGAAGAGCATACGAGACGAGCTCATTTCATTCGGATGATTTTCTCAATTCTCAAACTCACTGTTGGAAATATGGAAAAAATGGAGGAAATAGGTGTTTAAGCTATTAAGTCGTCAATTGAGCGAAAAAAGTGAGTACGTATCTGTATGGTTTGTTCGATGTACGAAGAAGACAGCAGCATACTCGAGAGGAACGAGGGGGGTTATACAGTGTGACACAAAAGTCTTATCAATGGTTAACACTTCTCAATATCTTAGAACTGAGAAGAGATCGAACACGGTTCAAACAGCAATGTATCTTTGGTGATAAGGAAATTGAAGATCGATAATCAAACTTCTATTCCCTTCCTATAGGGTGTCCACAAATTGAGAAACCGGTTTAGATCAAAAATTGGAGGTCCGGTTTTTTTATTGAAATAAAGTCTACATACTGATGCGATTAAAATGTGATATGTTTTTTTGAAACCGGTTCATCGGTTTCGAACCAGTTGTCAATAATATCAAAAAAGTGAAGATATGAAAAAAAGTTTGAAACAAAAGTTATAGAGAATTGAAGAAAAATCATTTTTTCTTCCTTAACTTTTTTTCCATCTTGCAATGGAAAGATAGAAGTTGTTGTACAAAAGGTTTGAGTATAATGTTTTCTCTTTCAATCCATAATTCTTCTCCATTGCTAGATGAAAAAAAAATTACAGAACATGAAATGTTAAGTTTTTAATTCTCTACAACTTTTATTTCAAACTTTTTTTGATATATCCACTTTTTGAAAACTGGTTATCAACTTCGAACAAAAACACCGAAGAAAATTGGAAAAATTGGGTGTGAAGATATCAAAAAAAGTTTGAGATAAAAGTTGTAGAGAATTAAAAACTGAATATTTCATGTTCTGCAACTTTTTTTCCATCTGACAATAAAGAAGAGTTATGGCTTAAAAAAGAGAAAATTATGCTAGTCTTTTGTACCGTGACTTCTTTCCATTGCAAGATGGAAAAAAAGTTATAGAACGTGAAATGTCAAGTTTTTAATTCTCTACAACTTTTATTTCAAACTTTTTTTGATATATCCATTTTTTGAAAACTTGTTATCGACGCGCGAAGAGAAAATGATACTCCAACATTTTGTATGTATGACAACTTCTCTTCATTGCAAGATGGGAAAAAAATTATGAAACAAAAAATGATTCCTTTTTAATTCTCTACAACTTTTGTTTCAAACTTTTTTATATTTCCACTTTTTTTGATATTATTGACAACTGGTTCCAAACTGCTGAACCGGTTCCAAAAAAATATATCATATCAGATTTTAATTGTGTCAATGTGTAGACTTGATTTCAATAAAAAACCGGACCCCCATTTTCTGACCTAAACCGGTTTCTCAATTTGTGGACACCCTATAGGAAGGGAATAAAAGTTTGATTATTGAACTTCAATTTCGGCGTCGCCAAGGATACATTGCCGTTTGAACCGTCTTGGTATCTCTGTTCAGTTCTGAGATATTGAGAAGTGTTTACCGCTGACAAGACTTTTGTGTCACACTGTAATGTCGTCGAATTATATAACATTAAGGCACGAAGAAAAGAATATAACGCTTTGTGATATCTATTTAGTATGTGAATAGTGCTGGTGATCTTACGCTAGTTGCGAGCCCGATAGATCCATAGAGGGGAAGCTGCCTGATGTGAAATTGGCTTCGCAGGGAAGATGGAAGCTGGCCGAAGGGTGAGCGGAGTATATCTTTTGTTGGTAATTGTACTAGTACCTGTTGTATTGACCTGTGTCCAGTTTCTTCTTTTGCCTATTCTTCTTTATTAGTTGCTCTGTTCTGTTCTTTTTTTCCTCCACCGGTCGTGTTCTCTTGTTGGTCTGGTCGAATAGATCGGTGAGTCATGGTGTCGTCCACACTGCCAGATCGCGGTGTATTGAAAACGCCGGTCCGGTGTGGCCTTACAAAAGATCCCGACCGTGTATGAAAGGTTTTTACGTGCGGCTGCGAACATTTTATAATGCGAGATCGGCGATCGATGATCATTCGAGTGTTGGTGGTTCGTGTGGATGTAAGTCGTATGTGTAAATATGTGATTTTCGGTGATTCGCGAGTCTTCGTGTTTTTGAAATGATGGGATCTGGTGAGTACCTGAACCTACGTAGAATTTTTCACCAATTTTGTAGTACGCCATGATTCGACCTTGTTTGTCAAGCTCGAAGGTACGAGGAAAATTTTCGAGTGGGATTTTTTTGGAGGTCTCGACGACCTCGCGAATTTTTACGAATTTGGCGACTCGAAAAATAATCGTAGATTATCAAGTTTTTCGGGTAGGTCCGCGATGGGTTTGTTTTCGAGCCAAAAAAATAAATACCTAGGTGTCAGATGATAATAGAATTTAGATAGTTGACCCATTGGGAAGAATAAGGGTAGGGTTATGGTATCTGATAATGGTATGAGATATTTGTACGTACTGTGTTATAAATTGGGTATAGGTGAAGGTATATTATATTATAGAGGCGCTACCCGAATGCACATAAGTATGATAATGAAGTTACTGTGTATAAATATACATAAGCGATGACTACATTCATATATCATACGATAAAACGCGCTAACTGACTTGGAAAAAAACTACACTTCACTGACTGGATTTTTTTTCTAATGACCAAGGTCATTCGACGACCGAATTATTTTTAATGTTGGTTTTTTCTCCTGCTCTGTCGCTCGTTCTGTGTTGTATTTTTAATTTCGAGTTATGAATTGAATGTCGAGCGTAGTACGCCTGGTATGAGCAGAAGCAGGCTTTGGAATCGTCCCTGTGATAAATACAGTGGTCTGGGAATACGATGTGGGTTGACAAGTGGTACCGAGAGTGCTATGCGAAGCCTGGATGGTTTAGGAGTTTCTTGGTCTGATTAATTGACCGAGACTGGTTGAGATTTGGAAGAGCTTTATCAAATAGGTTTGAGTATTGGAATCTGAGAGCTGGAGTGTAAGAAAGTGAGACAGTCTGGTGTCACGATGTCAACTTTCGTGGTTTTTTGGGTGATGGGAGAGGAGAGAGGGAAGGGTGTTGACAGAGAGCTAGATTTATTGTCGGATGAATTTTGGATTAGGTGGATTTATTGCTTGGTTTTATGAAATTGAGATTTTTTATGGTGAAAGTTTCATTGGTGAGAAAAATTCTCGAAATTTTGTTCCAGTGTGCTTCAAAACTTGTGATCAATTCATTCCAGATTTGATTCATCAATATTATGTTTTTAATATCTTAAAAATGAACGAGATTTCAAAAAAATTGACTATTTTTCATGTGTAGTTTATGAATTTTCAAAATTGATCATTTTTCAGAAAAGCAGGGTGATGTTTCGTTTTTTTTTTAAATATTGATAATTTTCAAAACGAAAACATTTTTCGAAAAAATTGTCCATTTTTCAAAAGGCTTTCCAGATGATATTCTCCCAGATTTCCCTACTTTTTCAAAAAAATAATTAGATAGGTACCTTATTTTTCAAAAAATAATAATAATTGACCAGTTTTTCACAAATTGGCAATTTTTTTGAAAAATTGACAGATTTTTTTAAAATTGGCATTTTGAGAAAGTCAAGTTTTTCAGAAGTGAACAATTTTTTTGTATTTTTATTGAAATGATGGATTATTTCTCGTTTTTTCAATTTTCCAAACTCAATAAATTGGAATAGATTTATCAAAATTTTTCCAAGTTTTCAAAAATTTAACAAAAATTTAACAAATTAATTGGTAAAAATTTTTCTTTTTTAGCTTTGGCAAAATATTATTTTGCCAATGGTGTTCAAAATTTGATCTTCTATTTTATGGATTGATTTCCTGCATTAAAACATATCCATGTTGAAAAGAATTATTTAGGAATCGATTTTGATAATTTTGCAGATTTGATGCTGTTAGTTCAAGCCTCTGCAGAGGGAGGGAGAAAGGTGGGGGTTCTTCTCGGGCCCGAAGTTTTTTGGGGGGCTCACGAGGACCTGTTGGGGCTTTAAAAATTCATAATTTTGTAGTCATTTAGATAATTTCTGGCGTTGTTCTATAGTTATGGGTTTTCTTGTGTGCTGTGTTCGAAATGTGTAATTAACGCCTTTTTTTTGGCTTTTATTTTTTCTCCCTTGGGCCCCAATTTTCTCTGCACGGTGATGTGTTAATTAAATTGATTTACATACGTCTTAAAAACACAAAAAATTACAATGATGGATGCAAAAAATGGCCAAAAATTTTTTTAAATTTAAATTTAAAATAGAAACTGAAATTGATGTTTCCATCTTTGAGCGGAGTAGAGAGGTAGAGTTTAAAAATTATTTTTTCCAGCTCAAAACTGCAGGTATCTAAACTTGTTTTCCTCCTTTTCAGGTTTTCTTGTCGTTCCAAACCATCGCTTACGAAATTTCTCGTCTATTTTCAAAATAATTCCTCTTTTCATTTTTATGAGATCGAGAAGATTTCACGTGAAAATGGCTAATTTTATTAACGTCGCGTCGTTGAAAGTGTGTAGAACGATTTTTAGAAAATCGCTCGTCGTATGAATCGCATGAAGGTAGCTAATTCTGAAACTCCGAATCTGTTTTTTGTATCTTCAATTTTTGTTGAATAATTTAGCTCATTTGAATATTTTCAAAATTTCAAAATATGATCAAATTACTGATTGACCTGTGAGGATGTTACCAAAAATAAAGTGAGAATTTCGCTCCTCTCGGGGTTCAATTTAGGTGATGGTTTTTTTAAGGGGGGGGGGGGAGAATCATCAAAAAATGAGAAAGATTTCATTTTGAGGAATAAAAATCTATCTCAATTGGAAATTTTCAAATTCTTTTACGATTTTTTTCTGTTAACCAAAGAAAAATTCATCTTCCTAGTCACCATTTCCAATTCCTAAACACCTTATGAATGAAACAAATATTTTTCCTTTCATTTCCCATCCTCCTGCCTTCATTTCTTAAAAAATTAAAAAAATTGAAAATCATTTCGATTTTTCGAAACATACCGTATTTGAAGAAAAATCACTCTCTAAACGGAGTTTTCGCATTCAAAGGGGGGAATTATGAGGATTTTTTCGTGATTTTCTAAAATTAAACGTCGGTTCATTGCTTCGATTTTACGAGCACGCTTTCATATAGGAAATTAGTATAAACATCTTTTAAAACTTGTACAACACCAACACACGGTAGAATCGAGGCTTTCGAGTCATAAAAGCTAAATTGTTTACGTACGTTGACATATTTGTGTTCCTCGAGTATAGAGCTTGTTTTTAAGTAATTTTTTTCTAATTTAATAGTCGCATCTTTGGATTTAGCGGCGACATCGACTTCGGCGTCGCCGTCGTTTCTCGTTCGTCTGCGTCGTCTCACGCACATTCTCGCTAAATACATAAATTCCGTATGATTGTCGCTCGTTCTATCCAATCCACGCACATCACAGATGCCGAGAGTGGATGGAAACGTTATGTTATTTTTTTCATTCGTACAAAGAGGTACATCGAGGTATTTGTCGTTAAGTTATAAAATAAATATTCGTTTTACGATGTAAAAGAGGCCGACACGACACAAGCGGCACGGTTTTTTAAAGGGTTAAAACGGCGTTAGTGACTGGCAGCTAATTATTTTTGCCAAAAATGGGATTTTGGCGATCTAAATCTGAATTTAAAGTTCAGATTTTTTTCAACACTAGAATTTTCGAATTTTTTGAGTTCTAAATTTTTTTCAAAATTGTTTCCAATTTAAAAAATTTTTCAACTTGAAGTAAAATTTTTTCAATTTAAATCTCAAAAATTTCGACTTGACTTTTTAAAATTTTCAGGGATGGGAACCGTGCGGTTTTGGTTACGGTTTTTGGTCTATTTTAGGGGTTTAAATTGAATTTCGGTTACGGTTTCGGTTCCCATCCCTGGGCTTCAGGCTTCACCTCGAGCTTCAGGTTTCGGGCTTCAGGCTTCAGCCCAAGCTTCAGGTTTCTGGTTTTAGCTTGGGTTTCAGGCTTCAGCTTGGACTTCGGATTTCAGCTCGAACCTCGGACTTCAGACTTCAGCTCTGGTTTCAAGTTTCAGCGGTTTCAGGTTTCATGCTCTAGATCAAGCTTCAGGCTTCAGCTATGGTTTCAAATTTCAGCAGCCTCAAGTTTCAGGTTTTAGGCTCCAGCTCGGGCTTTAGACTTCAGCTTGAGCCTCAGGTTTCTGGCTTTAGCTCGGGTTTCAGGCTTCAGCACGGGCTTCGGGGTTCAGCTCGAGCTTCAGGTTTCAGGCTCTAGCTCGGACTTCAGCTCGAACTTCCGGCTTCTGGCCGGGCTTCAGGCGTTCAGGCTTCATAATTTTTTTTCAACTTCTTATTTCTTAAGATTTCTCTACTCGAAATTTTTTTCCAGTTGATTTAAAAATTTTTCCAATTAATATTTTCTTAAAATAATTTTTTCACATCTGAATTTTTGAGAAACATCCGCTCAATAATTAAAAAAATTTTATAAATCCAAGTTGAAAAATGTTTGAAAAAATTTAAATAAAAAAAAATTCACAGTTGGAAAATTTTAAAAATTGGTCAGGTACAATTTAAAAAAAAAATCCGCTCAAAAATTGGGAAAAAATTATTAATAGATACAAGTTATAGAAATTTTGAAAAAATTAGAATCAAAAAAATTTCACAGTTGAAAAAAATGGAAAAAAATTTATAAAACCAAGTTGAAAAGAATTTGAAAAAATTTTGAGAAAATTTGAATCAAAAAAATTTTTAAGTTTTAAAATTTTAAAAATTGGCTGGGTACAATTTAAATTTTTTTGGAGAAATTTTGAACTTAGAATAACTGTAGACTTTGATCGTCGAAATCTCGTTTTTGGCAAAAATATTCAAGAACTAGTCTTCAACGTGATCTCCTCGGTCAAGGAGGCGAGCTAGGCAATGGACGAGGCAACATCATAACTAATTGATTGGAAACGTGCTCGTTTAATTACCGGATTGACTATTTTCCAACTGTAGCTTGTAAGTGATATTTCTCTCTAAATACTCTGATTTTTTATATCCGTCGCTGCGAGAATCGTCCCCATTTTCTTTGGCTGGCGACGCGACGCTGCTAATCGAATTAATCTCAATGATGCGTATACGATGCTAGCTTGGCAAAAAAGTCTTGTCCTGTGGCATGTTCACGATAAGCTCGATGTACCTATGCGGTGAAAGTTTTTGAGTTTCGAAAACATTGAAAAATATCCTCGCGCCGCGTCAAGTCAGCTTGTCATCGTTTCGATGTAGAACACGAAGCTGCGCGGATCGCGGCGGCCAGCTTAAGCATTGCCCGTCTCGGCGTCTCTAATATGTCGACGCGTATCTCGGACATCATCGCCGCGCCGGTCGCACGCCGTACGCCATGCCAGTCAGATTTAAATTAGATATACGCCACAGCGTGTAGTACATCTTCGGATGCTTAAACAGGCGATGATAATTATTTCACGAGAGATCTTCTTCTTCGTCGCACTGGTAATAAGCGAACGTCACCGCCGCCACCGCCACCGGCTCAACGAATATTCTCTCTTTTAATTGTCACTCGAGCGGACAACCGAGCCGAAGAATTAGCGTAAGAATGTCCGGGCCGCGACCGGGGTTACGCGGACAACGCGTGACAGTTTTATTAACCGCGGAAGGAGAGGAAAATGACCAATAGTGGTAATTTTTAACCAAGGTTGTGTGATGGAGTCGTATGGTGATCAATTATCGACAGCGAAACTCCCAAAAGACTCCAGATGGGTAGTCTTTGAATATGAATCTGTCAGGTTGGGTGAAATTCTTCCTTTTTGCATCAGTGAAATAAAGTTTATCTAAAGGGTGAGTCGAAAATCGCTGATTTTTCAGTCAGTTCGCCAATTTGTTGGAAAAAATCAGTAATTTTCGACCGAAAAAACAGTGAAAACTACTGATTTTCAGTAGAATTCATTTTACTGATTTGAAAAAGCAGATTTTCTCCAGATTTGACTACTTCAGATTTAGAGAGGATGGAAATAAAGATGCAGATGTTGGCTCCCCCAGAATGGACATTTTTCAGAGGAACGGTTTTAAAATCATTGGAATCCTGGAGGAGTAACCGACTCATTGATGATCGCTAAATTCGTGATCAGCATAACACATATTTTTTGTTTGTTTTTTTGGAATATTTTTGTAATGGGTCCCCAAAAACGATTGTTTTCTCGAAAATGGCAACAGCCAAGGCAAAACGGACACCGAAAATGAATTTTACATGCCCAAATATCCCTCTCAGCCTCCTGACTTTTCAGTTAAAGCCGAAAAAAAATTGGTCCAAAAAAATGACAAAAAGCGTTCAAAGTTGGGAGTATTGTTCTTCGTAATTATTACGGTTTCACTTTTAGATTTCTTTCAACCTTGAGGAACCTACTGTGGCATGTGATGACATCATGTTACGTTGCTTACGCTTACATCGGTCACATAGCTGCCTGTATCTTAGACAAAAAAATTGAAAATTTTGAATTTCAATCGGAAATTTTGAAGTTTGACTTTCTTTACTTGAAAGTTGAATATCTCTCTCAATTTTAGAGATAGAGAGCTGGAACAAGTTCTATTCGATTTCTGAGGGTATTTTTACATAAAATAGGATAAAAAAGTGAAAAACGAAAACTTGGTCGAGAGATCCCTTATCCTATGCGCCCTCACAAATGAAATGATACTTCGAGATAGTATTCATAAGGAATGGATTTGAGCTGGTGACCATCAAGAACTTGAAATCTACTGAGAAAGTATAAAGGACGAGGGGGTTCCCAAAATTGAATATTTTTAAAATGTTTAGAATCTCTGCATGAGATCTTTTCCCCACGTTTTCCAAGCAAGATAATATGTTGGAGTTTTGAATGAATTTGGCGAATGATAATTTTTTTATTTTTTGACTATTTTCGAGCAAAATAGGAAGGAGTCAATTTTGAAAAAAATGAGTTTTTTGGAATCACTGCCGAAAGACTTTTTTTTTTATTTTTCAAGGTTTCATGATTTATTAGAATGGAACAAATCTTGTGAAGGGTGATTTTTTTCATTTCAGATCTTTCTGGGCAAAATTGAAAGGGATGTTGGTTTTTTTTCATTTGAAAATTTGGAACCACTGCATTATAATTTTTTCCAATTTTTTTTACCCAATGATTTTTTAAGAGTTGATTAATTCTAGTGAAAGTGATTATCAAAAAAATGGAATAATTTGTATCCTACTTGTAAAAAAACTGAACAATATGTATCCATATTTATATAATTTAAAGTATAACATGCTAAAAAATAGAATTAAAATGCTATGGGAGCCTCCCATGTCTGGATTGGAACCCCCTCCTATCACTAAAATATCTCAGTAAAATACAAAATCAAATACCAGTTTTTGGAGGGGAAAATACCACAAAATTCTCTTTCCTTTTTTTGATGGTGTTTTGATTGAATAATTGTACGAGACATTTGAAGGCTCCGGGCACCCCCCCTCCCTAGCTCTTCAAAATGAATTTTTTATTCGAAAATTATTTGTGAAACCATATTTTTTCGACTGCATTAACGTATATCCTACAAAAAAATTTGCCCTCGCTTCGCTCGGGCTGATTTTGCTACTTTCCTTCTTTTTTAAGAAGGAATCAAAATCACCTAAATTTATCTACTTTTGATAGATTTTCTCACAACAATTTTTCGAATTCAACGTGAGTAAACTTGACATGTCCCTTCATTCAGCATTAAAACACAAAAAATGTATTTCTTGGACATTAAAAATCAAATTTTTTCAAAGCTTGACCCTCGCTTCCTTCGCTCGGACATGATCAAAATCACAATTTTATCATCTATTTGAGACGACAGTGCGAAAGAAGGCTCCCTTTTACCCCCTCCCTCTATAATCCTTCTGGTGTTCCAAGTCTCCATACCCAATTTTCACCCTCCCAAAAAAACTTCCGACGCCACTGCATTTCTGACCCCCCCCCCCCCCCCCCCCCCAGGGCCGTCCAGTTATACGCTACTGCTCCGTTTACCGATTTGATTTGATTTTCGTACTCAGAAGGTTCAACTTATTCGAAATCAACACCAAATTACCGACCTTATATCAACTCAAAGTAAGGGTGGGGATGGGGGGGCTGGAACGAGGTTCCGAAAGTTCAGGTCCCTCGAATATGATTTTATATCAATTTCAATATCTGATATCGTAAATCTCATTTTTGGCGAAGAAATTTTTTTTGCTGCTAAAGTAAGCGTAAAATGAGTAAAAAAATATACACGTTTTTTATTGTTTGGGGCTTAAGTTTTATTATTTTTTTTGACGAACTTCCACCACTTCTAAATTTTTGTGGTGTACTTATGGATAAATGGCATTCATTTTGAGGAAAAGAGGCGTAACTCAGCAAAAAATTGCCCAAAAAGTTTGAAAAAAATTTCCTAGGGTTCCTCTAAACATTTAAAAGTTATCTAAAAAAAAAAAAAACGTGACATTTTTACATGTATTTGGCGAAAAACGAGAAAATTATGAAAGATTGGAGGGGGGGGTGCTAGAATGCATTGAAAAAAAATCTTAAAACATTCTCAAAAGTTTGTTACCTCTCCCCGTTCATACCATATGAATTTCAAAATTTTTGGTTGCATGAATGACAAAATGGGTATTTTTGAATGAAAGATTTCATTTTTTCGCCTGTTCTTCCAAACCAAAAAATCTGAAAAAAATTTGTATTATATTGTATACCAAGGTAGGACCACATTTGTACTGAAAGAAAAAAATGTCCATAACTTCGAATTATTCAATTTAAATGAAAATTGGATAACGTAAAAAAACATTTGGGACCCCCCACTCAATTAATGATTACCTCTTGAGATTGATTTTTCCATTTTTATAGCGAATTTCCCAAGCTTCAATTAGGTATGTGTGATTTGAAATAGGTACTGTAAGGGGTGGACTTGGCCTTACTGACACTTTCCTGTGCATATAGTGGTTGCACTGTATGTAGCTACGTAGAACATAGGATCTAAGACGCAGCTCGTGGATTCCTACGAGCTACGGTTGGCAGTTACTCGAACCTCGTTGTGAGAGTAACAGCTACGTCTCGAACGCTTACGTTCGAGAGGTATGTGACATCGTTACGGGAGAAATCCCAGCTGAGATAATTTGTCTATTCGGTTAATTTGCCTATTCGGATAATTCG
The DNA here is from genome assembly GCA_033439095.1 of Pseudococcus viburni. NCBI lineage: Eukaryota > Metazoa > Arthropoda > Insecta > Hemiptera > Pseudococcidae > Pseudococcus > Pseudococcus viburni. The sequence goes on from JAVBJF010000134.1 coordinate 890,065, forward strand.
ACTATTCGGATAATATGGTTCTTTGAAAGTTCAATAATACATAGTTGCGTTTATTAGAGTAAATTGTGTTATTATTGTTCTCGGACAGCTGTTTAAAGTGGATGGCGTAATTAACCATTCCATCTTTAACATTGGCGCCCGGCTCGTGGTCTGGTAAGTAGTCGGATTGATCACCCGAATTTCCTCTTCCAGCCACAGGTGGCGGAACCCCACCAACCGTGAAAATATCTTCGGATTTTTCACTAAGTTTTTCTAACCTTGTGTTGAAAAACTAGACGAGCGTACTTCGCGAGTCGAAGGAAACGGATTGGCATTCAGTCCAAACCCCGTTTTCTCCCTTGTATAATTTTGTGTTGTCTTTTGTGTTTATTTTAAGTTTTGTGTTTAGTTATAAGGTTTTAGAAAATTGAAGCGATTCGCCTCAACTTTCAACGTACGTGATGAAAACCACGCCGTGATTGCATCATGCGATTCCGCTAGCCAATCACAGCGCAGCGTTTCCCTAGCCTGGCCAGCTAAATCCAGCACGTTGCAACGACGGTTGAAACGAATTCGTTCCAACACATTACTACATCAGCTATATACAAGACGAGTGCACGCGTCGTATATACGAAGATTTTACCATCAAGAAGTCGCAGCAAAACGTTAGTTTTTCGCACATTCTGCCAAGTTTAATCTGAAAACGACTGTATTTACATCGTTCATAAGATTAAATTTTTTCTCAGTTTGAAATAAAGACATACATACGTTTACGTAGGCGTGAATTTATTGAAAAGTTATTTGGATTCCAAATAATTTTCAAACTGAACCTTACCATCGTCAAAGAATAAGAATATATTCTTATCAAAACGTATGTATTTACAACGTTTTCACTGAGGCCTAGGGTGAAACGAGTGTATTACATATCGTTTCCCAGAAACATCGTATTGATTTGAAATAGATACAATACACGCTTACGCGTATTAAAACCTATTAAAAAATTATTCGGAATAGAATAATTTACAAATCAATTAGGACTTTGCTAATAAGCAAGAAAAATATCTCTGAAGAACGATCGTAATTTTACATCGTTGTAAGAATATAGAAAATCAATTTGTAAAGAATAAAAAGATACGTACTCGTATATTTGAATTCTTAGTAAAATTAATTGGATTCCAATTAATTTTCAAATTGAAGAATATAACACCAGCAAAATCTAGACGGAATTTTTAATAAAGAATTCAGAATGGATAAAAATCAAGATTCGAACGTAAATGATGACAGAGTCGCTTCCGACTCTGAAGATTCATACACATTAGCGGAGCTACGACCAGTTGTACCAACAGCTCGTAGACTCACGTTCGAAAATATACCATCGGAAAAGGTTTATGACGACTCAGAAATTTTTCAGAGCCGGAAAAAACCAAAAATCGAGACTCAACAGTATAACGTGTCTGAAGAAGTCGATATGGATATTGAAACCGCAAGTCAGCAAATGACAGCGGGATCAAGCCAAAGTTCGACAAGGGCACAAGATACTGAAGAAATACCATCTACCAAGGAAGAAGACCCAGAACGGGACTTCATGATCTGTAACGAAATTTTTCGTGACAGTGATGAAGAACTTTTCGGAGAAATTAGTGAAGACGAGCAAGACGCGCAACCACGCGAACAGGATGAAATTTTGAGCGATTCTTTAATAACTCAAAATTTACCCGAAAGGACGACTAGACATGCATCAAGTCAAACTGACGGACCGAATTCCGACCACGTGGTGGATAGCGATGACGAGAATAGAAACTCGAACGGAAATTATTCCGGAGAAATTCTATTTGCGGAATTGCTACCCCAACATCAAAACAGCTCAAACAACGAAGAATTGACACGTGGACAAAACGTCATCGATTCCGAAGACGTACCCGCGTGTATAATTCAAATCGAAATTGGAAACAAAACGTATGCCGCGTGGGTGAACACAGGGGCACTACCGAATGTGATTACGCAAAAGTCGGTAGAAGAAATTACCCTTCAACATCCTCAGAGCATTACGTACGTACCGTTGATTAAGCCGTGTAGATTACGACTAATTAACGGCACCGTGACCGATTCAAAAGGATACGTAGTACTAATTGAAATTCGTTTTCAAGGAGTACACATGAAAATACCATTCTACGTATGGGATTCCTATACGAGAGGGTTGATCATGGGCAGACTTTCGATGAAAATCATACAGAACGAATTACGCCGAAGCCGGGGAAATACTAGGCAAAGGCGAATCAGTATGATTGACAGAGAAATAACGATTCAGGTACCACAGATTGAACCGGCAGGCATTGAATCCAATACTCCGGAGATCGAAGAAGTACCTGAACAGCTAGAAAAATAGTCCAAACCAAGATCACCGACACACGTAAGAGAAGTTGGTAAGGAGATTTCTCCCGCCAAAATTTCAACGTTCGGTCAAAGTTGTTGAGATTACTCACAACACGGCAGAAATTGCACGTTGAATAGAAAATTCAACGTAAAATTTAAACAAGCCAACTCGATTAAAGGAAAACCAGAATTCTGGAAAGACCGTATTGAGGACCTTACGTACACGTGTGGAAATATTTTGGCGCCATTTTATTTAAAATAGCGTAAAAATATTCAAGACAAAGAAACCCCGAAGCCTGACATCAAGATTTCGGTAGGCAACGATTGATTTCAACCGTTACCGAGAAATAGAAAAAAGCCGCCAAAATGCGCACGCTAAAACCGAAGATGATGCAACACTAACGAAAAACGAATCATCCACCGCTGACGTCACGAAGAGACATAGGATCAGAACTACCACTTCGTACCAGCACCAAGGAAAAAAGAAGAAAAACGTTACAAATACGTTATATTGATTTTCAAATTATTTTTGAAAACATATTTCGTATATTTCTTTTACAACAAGAAGAAAACGAAAATTTGAAATTTTTCAGTTATTCAACCGAAAAAATGACAAATTTTCAAAGGCAAGCCTGACCAGTAAAGTGATTTCGTATCCACTGGAATGGCAACACTGACGCGCAGATCCAGCTCAAACGAAAAATCATCGAGCAGGTTTGAGTTGTTTTAAAGTTACATCAAATGCGGTAAGGTTCATATTGCTAAGATTTTGCTCCTTTATTGCGTTTTCGCGAATAAAGTAAATTATATCAAGTTTTCTTCTCCGAACTCTTCTTTTTAAATCGTTTCCGTAATCGTTCGATGATAATTGATGCGATTCGCATAAGAAAATCATCAACCGATTTGTTTTTTCCTGAATTGATACACGTCGAGCAGCTGTAAGTACGAATTTTCTGACTTAAGTTTCTATATGTGTATTAATTGTGTTCTTCTATGTACTACCCACGCACATCGATATTGAAAAAATTACTTAAAATGATTCATTTTTAGTAAATTTTTGGTTACGAAGTACTTGAACCATGTGTCGAATGCGTAACACGACAAGTCAGTAACTGAAAATCGATATACGATTATGTGATTATCACTTTATATGTATTAAAACGTGTTTTGCAGTGGAAAAATGCACTCAAAATATTCATTTTGAGTAAATTTGCACCCACGAAAAGTCTGAAACCACGTGACGTATTGACATCACAGGGTACGCAGTCTTGGAAAAACACGATTCTATCTTATTTATATATGTAATTGTGTACGAACTTGAGTAGGCTGGGAACAGCTACATGTATTTGGCGAATTTCGATTCAAAAAATCATGATATTCCCTGTCCCACGTGAAGTACCACATGGGGCAGAAAATAACTCGAGTAAGGTTAAATATGATTGTAGATACGTATGGCCAAGAAAATCGGCAATTTTCGAAACTGTACGTACAGATAATGATATAAGTTATTATAAAAAGTGCATTTAATTACATATCATGTACGATTTTGTGTGGGCTGGAAACAGCTACGTGATATTTTTTCGAATTTTCGAGAAAATTCATGTATATTCTGTCCAATGCGTGCCACCACATGGGGCAGAAAATAACACGAAATGAAACGAAAATAATCATCGGTATAGATGAATAGGAAAATTGAGGATTTTCCGACGCATATGTACGGGTAATTATATACTCTATCTGTGTAAAAACGAATTTGTGTACGCTAGAGATAGCGACATATGCTTTTTAGAAATTTTTCTGAAAAAATTATGACATTTTTTGCCAAATGTATGCAAATACATGGGGCAGAAAATGACGCGAATACGTATTATTTAATTATTCGTTGGTATTGAAAGAAAATGAATCCATTTTCCCAGAAAATACGAATGAATAATTGGAAAATTAACCTATTTTTGTTGCATTTCTAACGCTTTATTTGTGCTAATTAATTTAAACGTATTGATGACACGTAAATTACGGTGCCAGAAAATTGCGTATGCAAATTTCGAAACCCACAATTTACGAAACCCCAACGGCCAAAAGTTGCTAGGTAGGTATTTACCTACCAAAGTTGATTTTCAGCGCCAGACCGACGCCGAGAAAACAACCACGTTGTGGCATTTCCACTACGATTTCGTTTGGAAACGACAACAACGTGTGTGCGCGCCTGCGCTGCACACCGAACAACGTTGTATTTCCCAGTGCGTAAGTCAAGTCACAATACGACCAAAACGCTTATCGCTAAACGTATCTGCCGATACGACTTGTCGATGAATACATCGACAAAAATCGAAACAGATAACAAATAGATTAGGACATGTTTTAATTTCGCACGAACCGATTTCGATTACAGCATCGTCATCGAAAGAAAAAGATTGACAGCGATTCGCTGAAAATCAATTTCAAAAATTTCGCAGCAGAATTTTTCGCTCACAACGAGATTAAACATGGACAAAGCCAATCACGAAGACGAAGCGGATGATACACTCGAAGTGTTGGACAATTATTTGGCCGAATACAGCCAGGAGCCTGATGAAGTTGATGAACAACATCAGAACCCTGAACAAGAAACCGCGATTTCAGCGAGTACCGAGCATATACCGCGATACTGGCGTACATGCGAGATACCGCTGGAATCAATCACCAACATGACGATTAACGACAGGATTACGTGGAACGAAAAGAATGAATGCATTCTTACGACACACGGCGAAAGTAGAACTTTGCAGACGTATGCGCCGAATGAAGAGATTTCTTCATTTCAGTGCAATACGGCTGCAAACGCCTACCGAAACATGGACACACCAAACACGACGTCCCTGGGGCAGGATATGCAACCAGGAACATCGCGGTGCGAACATGAATATTCTGATCCTAATACGATGTATATGGATCCGAATATCACGTACCTGCCGGCAGCTTCTGAATCAGATGCATCTTCGTATTCTGAGACAGAACAAAATAACATCCCTCAATATAGGCACGAGTGGTCTGATTCTGAATCGAATTTTCAAGCAGAATCAACCACAATGCTTGCTTTTACTAACACCTTCGCGAACGCCAACCCCAATCTGACCTACGAGGGAAATGAATACATTTACCAAAATGGTAACGATTGGGCGTATGACGCGGACGCGAAGGAAACGACGCATTTAACCTATTTTTCAATCGGTACAATAGATTACTATCGTACTAACGAGAATATGGAATTTTGCTTTCAGAGTATGACGGATCACGATAACAACCAACCCGAGCGTATGGATGAGACATCTGATACACAAGGACCAACGGATGAAAATCGTCAGAACACCGAGAACACGGTGCGAGATACGAACCGTACTGACAGTTCGGAATCGCACCCGTCAACGTCGGGACAAGTTCCTCCAGCGAGGCTAGAGGAACAAGCCCCCAACACGAACAACAGCAGTGTACCGAACCGCGAGCCACAGCACGAAGATGCTGGGGCCGCGAATCCGTCGAACGCAGAAGCAAATGTCAACGAGGCGGCCGGTGCCCAACAAGCAAATCAGGCAGACCGTATGGGAGACCAACGGGAACCTGATCAAGATGTTGGAAACCGACCGCATGGACCATTATCGAAAAATGCCGCGAAACGTCAGCGAAGACGCGAACGTTTGCGCCTAGGCATTCAAATAACACCACCCACTGCGACACCGCGTATTGACGGTATTCCGGTACCGGTGGTAGTACAAGGACCGCAACCGGAGTATCTCGGACCATGCCTGGCCACCACACAGCGCATTGGCGATTACGCCATTGCGACGTATGGCGAGGACGTCATGCTCTTCGCTGGTGAGTTTGGGATGGCGGGAGACGGGTTCCTGCACAACTCCGTGCGGGTAGCCCTGAAAACCCACTCACGGCACTTCCAGCGAACTTGGCTGTACGTGCCGGAGATGGATCTCCCAACGCTAATCACACGCTTAAGCCGATTCAACTGGCTGCCGGTTAGCTTAATGATTTCAGCAGGTGGACCGGCGACCAGGGTATACACCGGAATCGCGCAGTTGCCAGCCCTATGGTCGGAATTCTGCCGACTTGTGGACTCGGCTAGACGTATGGGAGTGCGAAATCTCGTTGTGATTTTACAACCAGAGGTCGCAGAATTACCCGGAGTTCGCGCTGCTTACAACGCGATGATCATAGAACGACAACAGTATACCCCGGACTGGGGATATGCCGTCGTCAACTTCAACACCCTACCCCGTATGGGCAATGGACGCGTGTATTCCGACTGTGTCACGTATCGTGGCCAGGACGGAAGAAGGGTTATGCACACCCTCATGGATATTTCCAGAGGGAGATACGTAGCCGGACACGCAATTCCAGCGCCACAGACAACCGACTTCACCTGGGTGGAACCGGAACCACCGGTGGATACACCGACGGACCACAAGGAGGTGGAAGGAGGTGAAGATTCGACCATGGAAGAGACTACTGCATCCGGATCTGGATTGCTGGCCGGTGCAGTAGCATCTCTCAGCATAATTCAAGAGGAGGAGAACCAGGACGCAGAATTGCCCTCCAATTCTGAATCCGATTCAACCTCCAACGTCAACAAAACCCAGGACAAGGGGCAAGGCGAAAAGTAAACGAAGTATCCTTCGTATACGAATACGTCCGGCAACCTGCGAAGCAAGCTGCCGCACCCCACCGAAAACATCTGCCCCCGTTAAAAGTGAAAAACTCGTCCTGGAAAATCTTTTCGACCCTTTTTGGTAGATATTCGTAAAATTTTTTTTCACGAATTCTCCTAATACCAATCAAATGACGTTCTCAAATTCGCATTCGATTTTGAGTTCGTCAACAATTTCAACCGATTATGACTACGAATGGTTGCATACGTAGCATGGTTCGTTGTTGTCGTCGTATCTGCTGTTTTCAACATTTTCGTCGTACCTCGTTCCTGCGCCGTAACAATCATAACCACCGATTTCGTCTTCAAATTTTCGTCGCCGCTGTACCGTCATCGTCGAGTAATCTCCGTCAACGTTCCAGTGTACACGAGAATTTTCCACCGATATTGTTACCAGTTTAACCGTAAAACGTGCATGACGTAAGTTTAAGTTTTAGATTTATTATTTTGTGATTTATATTATATTTTGTTATTATTTTTATTTTTTACCCCTTTTTCCCTTCAAAATTTATTTTCCCCAAACACGTTTGCCTCGTGTATTGTAAAAAGGCACCAAAATTTTTTTTTATCATTATATAGGTCATGCACGTATGTCACCCTTTGATTTCTATCTTCTATTTCTTTCTTCTTCATAATTTTAAGTAAATTTTCACGTGTAAATTCTCTTCTTTCTTTTCTTTTGCCCCTTCAGTTTCTTCTGTTTTTCTCGTCCCTAATTTTAATTTTTAAGAATTTCAAAAGACAAGGAAAAATACTGCCGGATCGACATACTTGCCCTTTGTCTCGTTTTATGCATTTTATTAGGCAATTTATATTTTTCATTTTTATATTTTTATACGTTCATCATTGCCATTTTGTAATTTTCTATTTTTATATTTTGATCCCAGTTCATAATGGGAGTGACAAATGGTCACAAATTTATTTCGTTTCTTGTTTATTAATTTTGTATTTCTTGTTTTTATTATTCGTTTGTTTATTTTTTCGGAACCATCTTATTCATTTTGTGTAACCCATGTCGTATAGGAAGGTAGGCAAGTGCTTCACTTACCTACCGACCTATACCAATGTATTTTCATCCGAATTGGTGATATTAACCTCCTTCGTTCTACCATTTACGAAAGTGATTACACTGACGTAAAGTACAGACTCAGCTCAACGATATCACAGGTCATTGGCTTTTTGTGTGATTTCACAACAAGGTCAGAGATCCCTCTCGACGATTCTTTTCGATACGTATCGAACTGAATTCAAAAGGCAGAATGAGAGGTACAGGTCATTGACCATATCGATCAATTCAGATGCTAAAAAGACGGTAGTATTCTACCCAAACGTTCCGAAAGGATGATGATTTCATCAATCCTCAACTTAGGACTAAAATGTTAGCGTGCTACATCGGACAACCGCTATCCCCAAGTTAAGTACGAGGGGGCAGGGGTGTCGTGGGGCCCAAGCCCAACTTACTTATACTCGTTCTTCCCCTCTGTCCAGCAGTTGGTCTTCCTTCTGTGAAGCACGAGGGGGCAAGTGTAAGGGGTGGACTTGGCCTTACTGACACTTTCCTGTGCATATAGTGGTTGCACTGTATGTAGCTACGTAGAACATAGGATCTAAGACGCAGCTCGTGGATTCCTACGAGCTACGGTTGGCAGTTACTCGAACCTCGTTGTGAGAGTAACAGCTACGTCTCGAACGCTTACGTTCGAGAGGTATGTGACATCGTTACGGGAGAAATCCCAGCTGAGATAATTTGTCTATTCGGTTAATTTGCCTATTCGGATAATTCGACTATTCGGATAATATGGTTCTTTGAAAGTTCAATAATACATAGTTGCGTTTATTAGAGTAAATTGTGTTATTATTGTTCTCGGACAGCTGTTTAAAGTGGATGGCGTAATTAACCATTCCATCTTTAACAGTACTTGGAAAGTATTTTCGTCTACTTTTGAAATTAGAGCGATTTTAAGGTTTTTAAGTGAGGTTTTGGCAAGAGGACGGTGCAAAAAAAATCTGAAAAATTCTCGAAAGTTGGTTACCACTTCCCGAGTATACCACATAAATTTCTAAATTTTTGGTTCATTGGGTTCCAAAATGTGACGGGGCGAATTGCCCCCCCCCCCATCATAGCTACAGGCCTGGTGTTTTCAGAAGCAAGTAGTATTGTCTCTGTAATAATTTTTCGTCTTTAATTTGATTTCAAGTTCATTTTCATGGAACACATTCTTGGATTTTTTCCAACTTGGAAAAAAATTACAGTTAAATAATCTTCATTCCTTTTTCATGCTCGTGGAAAGGTCATAAGTCATTATTTTTCATTTAGATTGGTCCAAAAATTGGTACAATTGTCAATTTATTTTTAAGAAATTTGAAAATTAAATCATTTCAAATCTGAATTATGATTTCATTTTTTGGCTCAGCCAAAGATTTAATTTCCCGACTTGACAGTTGTTTTTCTAATTTCGAGGAATCACTCTTAATCATCCGATCTGACGTCAATCGGTGTTACAATTTTACATCTGATTGTTGTGTTTAAAAATTTCGTAGGTATTCTAACATTAGATAATGGTCGTTGCATAGTTGACCAAGTTGTTGCGTCGATTACACGCACGTTCGGCGATAAGGTCTACGTCTGCATCGCGAACGACACGAATTCTACGACGGTATTTAACACGGTTGTGCGATAGTCGCGGTCGGACCCGTAATAATTATTTTACTATACGCGAGTATTCACATACTTACCTTATTTTCACCTTAAATGGAAGCTCGAATCGTGTACAAATACGTTGCAATGGTACCTACCTACGTAAATATTACACATTGTGTTCGCATTATTTATACTTTTTACCTTTTTTTTTTTTTGGTTAATTCGTTTGACGTTTGTACACAAATCATGTACAGTATGATTGTTTTATGGTAGAAAACGGTGGCGCGGCCTAATTCGTAGAATTTCTACGAATTACCAGACTATCTCTAATTGTAGGTAGATTTCGAGTCGATTGATTTGAAAATTTCGTACATTGGTAATTGATAACACGATGAATTGATAAGTCAAACGTAGAAAAAAGACAACCTACGTATTTGTGTAATCGATTCTGGTTCTATAATTAAAATAAACTGCCGAGATAAAGTCTCTCTAGTAATTTATGTACATTGACTCGAGTCTGTTAGTACATACGTAAACGTACAAACGTACGGTAGTGATATTTTCCCACGTTATCGGAGATTTTTATGCAAAATTTGTTACAAAATTTCGTATTCGTCGTATCGGACTCGACGTCAGTGGTAATTATTGGAAAAAATCATCGTGTTGTACGTATATTTATAGTTTATACGTATGGCACTGTTACATAAGAAAGGTATGTATCAATGTAATCAACAGAACAAAACTTGGTACTATTTTCCTCTCGTTGGAAATGTCTGGTCTCCTGGTCGCCTGGTCCAGATGAGTACGACTGCCTTCATGTAACAAAAAAAGGCATCCAGCATCATGTCATCGGCTCATTACCTCGCCATCGCCAGTGCCATTCTTCGATGGGGTTTTATGGCTTGTTCTTCGCTCTCTCAAGTTGGGCTTGGACTTCGACCTAGATTATTGGTTCTGCGATGCTGCGCCGGCATAAGCCACTCACGCGGTTCTCTAATAAAACGAATGAAATTTATATTACGAGACGATGACGATCGTATTTTTTCACCTCTTTTATTCCGGTATGTATCGTGTTCGAGACTCGGACATTGGTGCGGCGTCATCTCGAACGGGGCTTTTTAATATGCCGATTTCCATGCGTCTATTTTTATTGTACATCGGGTAATTGAAATCATCGTCGGTTTCTCTTCGCGTTCGTCTGAGTGAGATTGGAAGTTCGGGTTGAATGAAGCGCCCACGTTTAGGCGGTGAAATGCTGGTGAGATGTGAAGATTGGCGGTCTGACTGGGTTGCGTTTCGATTTGGTGATTATTTGGAGATGGTGAATTCTGTGTCGATTTTTCTGAAAATTGATCAATTTTTTTATCTAGGTATAATTTTATTCCATCCCTTAAGCTTATAGTGGAGAGGCAAACCCAAAAAATTGCATTTTATGAAAGAAGCGTGAATTTTGGTATGATGAATCTTGAAGTCCAAATAAAGTTTTTGAGACCTGGAGGGACCATCCGCGCTCTCCTCCAATTTTTCTGAGTTTGGGTCACTATGAGGGGAGGGGAAGAGGGAGGGTAATTTGGTGAAATGTAGTATGGAAAACATTTCTGTACCATATGTAGCATAACTTTACCAAATTTCAGACCCGGGCCTTCATTTTTTTGGGACCCTATATTTTAGGGGTCTGCCCCCTCAAAGAGGTAGGGGTTAGGCGACAATTCGAACAATTCAAACGGAATTTATCGATCAATAACGAACAGTAAATTTCATAATATTTTAATTTCTACGTGATTTTGAACAGCGGAAAATTTTCGTAATTAGGAGCTCTGAGGGGAGGGGGCTAGAGGCACCAACGTTTTCACATCCTGCTTTGCTTTGAAAAAATATTTCCAACAAAAATTACCTTTTGGATCGCGATTCTTGTCGTGTTTCGGCGTTATAACGACAATTTTGAGCATTTTTCAAGTTTCAAGGGTCCACAGGGGGCCGGAGGGGGTGCGAATAGAAAAATGGACTGCAGTTATGATTTGTATAGCTTATGTAGTATATTTTCACAAAGTTTCGGTTTCGAGTGTCCACTCCTACGAAACCCACATTTTGGGGGGCTGTGCCCCCTCGTGGGGAGTGAAGAAATTATTTTAATGGTGAAAATGGAATCTACAGATCTACATATATCCAACATTAGACATCAAGATATTTCATTTCTAACAAAAACTCGATTTTTAGGAATTTTTTCAAAATTGCAAGACCCACCCCTCGAAGAGGAGGGGAATGCGAATGGCTCACGGTCTCAAAAACTTTGTTTAGGCTTCAAGATTCATCATACCAAAATTCACGCTTCTGTCATTAAATGCAGTTTTCTTTCCATGTATAGCTATGTGCTTCTCCACTAAGAAGATTGTATTTGAAGAAATGAATTTGAAATTTACAAAAAATTTCAATTTCACCTAGGAAGTACTAGGAGTGGTCGTTTTTTTCAATTTTTCTCGAAAACTGAATGTGGGTGTAGAATAAAAGCTGTGTCTAAATTTCAAAACGGCATGGTAAAAATTTCACCTCCCCTGCTCCTTTAACTTCACATTTACTAGTCCCCACCGGGCTTCAAAAACTATCTCATATTCAAAAAAATTCTGAAAAACTGAGGAAAAAATATTGAAAATTTTTTTTAGAAATAGTATTTATGATACGTTTTGACTCTCGATACTCTCGTCCCTGTTTTGGTGTGGGGGGTGGTGAAAAGTGGCACTGTAAAATATGTTTTTTAATTTAGTTCAAAAAAGAAGGAAAAACTATTTTTCAGAAAACAAATTTTCCCCTCCTCGTCGGGATTTAAAATCCGTTTCATGTCAAAAATTTTTGAAGATTTGAAGAAAAATCTTGATTTTTTTTGGGGGGGGGAATAGTTGAGCCCGAAAAATCATTTGTGATGCTTGACTCTCGTCCCGGTTTTGAGGGGGGGGGGTAAAATTGACATTTTATTATGGTTTTTCAATTTAGTTCAAAAGTAGGGAAATATTTTTGAGCAAACGTCCTCGAGAATGACCCTGGTATTCTTCCTAGGAATTTTTCTCCTCCCCCCCCCTCCGGTCCTTCATTTTGAGAGCTTTTGAAAATTGTCATTTTTTCTAGATAAAAGAAAACATTTGTTTTCCAGGAAATGTTCATCGAAAAGGCTATAATACGTTCATTACACTACAAAAAATTATTTGCAGAAATTTCCCATCATCTTATTTGAGCTCTCAGCATTATTATATTTTTTCAATGATTTCAAAAATTACAAAAGACATTGAAAATGGTACATTTTAAATATCCCTCCAAAGAAAGGGAAGGAAGTGGAAAATCACTGAAAATGATTTTTTTGGAGTCAAATGAACGTATTATGATCTTTTCGATGAAAATTTTCCTGAAAATGATTTTTCTCTGAATAATTGAAATGAGTAAAAAAACACAAGAAAAAAATGGTAATTTTCAAAAGCCTCAAAACGACGAGGTAAGGGTGAAAAATTACTTTTTTTTTCAATTTTTCAACATTTTTTGAACATAGGCTGATTTTAAGGTTTGGTGGGGAAAGATGAATGTGAAGTTAGGGGATGAAATTTTTCCCTCTTAGTTTTGAAATCTTAACACCACTTTTGTGCTACCCCCACATTCAATTTGTGAAAAGAAAGTGCCAAACTATCACCCTGGTTTTTATTCTTATTTTTTGGTTTCATTTGTTTTCTTGTCAATATTTTCTGGAGAATTCATCAAAAATCGAGAGATAAAACATATTCTCGTATATATTATTGTCTTCCTATGTCAGAGACAGAACGAATATATCAAATGGTAAAGGGGAGAGAGGATCAGGGAAATTTGAAAATTCTCGCACGTTTGAAAATACCCAGGATTGGTATGCAAGTAATCTAAATACTGATAGTAAATTCTTGAAAAATATCAAAAAGGAAATTGATTTGTAATTATATTGTCAATTAATATAATTCGAGGAACTTTTTCCAAAATGCAAGTAGTATTGTATTTTTCACCGTTCCGAGAACAAATTCCATTTACCCGCCATTACCTAGAATATCTACATACGTACCATACAGCAAAACTCGACTACTTACTCTACCATCTGGCACCGATTATATAATAAAAATGTCGTTTACAGCGGATTCCCGGAGACAAAGAATACCACCAACAAATTCACCTGACACTAAATACCTGGTTTTTGTGGTAATTGGTAAATAATTGTTAACACGTTTTCTATACGTGTACAAATAAATTCAACAGTAGATAGGTAGATTGGGTCGATAATGATGTAAAAATTCATCAGTCGCAGTCGTGGTGTTAAAAAGGTACACCCAGATATTCTGGAGAAATGTGGAGAAAAGTGGAAAGGTGTAAAAAAACGGGAAAAAAACAACTACAGTTATAAATAAAAAACGACTACATCTTTTCCACCGATATAATAATGCATAAGAAAGTACACACGAACACGACAACCGAATAGTTTCTTTTATGTAACTTATGAGCTTGAGAAAAAAATACTCCCGAGTCTTATTATGGTGTTTACTGAGATACAGATGAAACAAGCCAGCAAAAATAGAGAAAATTGAAGTAAATAACGCGCAGACACGTTTGTCATCGTAACTAGGTACGTAAAAAGACCTCCTAGGAGGTGATAATTCGGCAGATTGGAGGTATTTGTTTGCTCGTTGCGGTGGTAAAACGACTGGCGAGATTTAAATAGTAATTTTTCAAGATTTCCGAAGTGTTCGTTAATTTTGTCGTTACACTGGGAATTTTGAATAGGGAATTGTAAGTAGAAATACGAGATGGAATTTGATTTAGTTTTCTTGTTGGTCGATTCTTTAAAAAATAAAATTTGTAAAACATGTACAATTATTTGACGACTTATGAGAGAAAAATTTATCTCAATTAAATGTCTACTTCTCAGACAACCAGTATTCTAATTTATTAAAAATCATGTCGGTTTTCGAGTTTTTTAAGATCGAACTTGTTTTTTTTCGATTAGTGTTTTCTGACATCGCCTCTACCTAAGCTCAAAATGAAAAAAATTTTGATTCAAGCGAATTTTTTTCCAATTCGTCATCTCGAATCAGTTTTCTTCAATTTTTCACAATTTTTTGATAGAAATTTTATCCCTTTTCCAATTTTCTAACTAGGACGTTTTTTTAGAACCCGAAGTACAAATTTGCTTTTCGAGTGAGATAGCTGCTCTCTTTGCTCCTCAAAACTATCATAACAATTTAAAGGCGTATACATTTTGAAAATTCATCTATATATTTGTTTTAATTCTGTGGAGTAATTTCATTCTATTTTTTAGGGATGATTTCAATTAAATTATGTTTTTTCCTATCAAGCAAAGAAATATCCTATCCAACAAGGGAGATAATGATTTTCAACGAGTTTGAGTTATTTTCCTCACTTCGCTCGGACAATGAACCTCAAAACTCATCGAAAATTACATTATCTCCCTAGGTGAATAATGCACTACTTTCCTTGAGAATTTTTTCTCAATTTGATATTATTTGACAAAAAATTGATTTACTGATCAAAAATTAAATGCAGAAAGGAACCGAAGTTGGCTAATTTTGAGCAGCGAAAAATTAATTAATGTTCATTTTAGCAGAATGATTCACGCTTTTCAAAACTATCATGCGAAAATAACCTTCTTCCTCTTCCTCCTTCTTATCTCATCCGATCGATTCTCAATTTAGTTAGGCGTGTCAAAAACATTGCCTTGCAAGGAATTTATCAATTAAACTCTGTGTTTTTTGAGAGAGACGTGAAACAACGGTGTTTCAGTCCGAAAAAAGACCTAATCTGTATTGACGTAATTTGCTTCATTTTTCAAGTTTATTAATAATTTTATTTCTTTGTTCTCAATGACGTCAGAAAGTAGGATACAAGAGATACATTTACCCCTCCCCTCTCCCAAATCTAGGCGGCAGGGGTGCAACGTATAAAATACACCCCTCCCCCCCACAAAAAAGTTATATAGAAATTTTTAAAACATTAAAACATGAAAAAAGTTTCTTTTTTAGGAATTAAAAATCCAATTTTTTCGAAGTCTTGCTCTCGTTTTGTTCGGGTATAGATAAAATCACAATTATATGAATTATTTGAGGCCTTTGTACAAAAGTACCCCTTCCTTCTAAAATTGCTCTGGTATTCCAAATCCGTATACCCACATTGCACCCTCCCAAAAAAATCTTCCGACGCTACTGCTTGTTCTCATTTGAATTTTTTTTTTTGTAAAAAATGCAAGTTCTCAAGTTTTTGTGTTTAGAGACAGAAAGGGGGGGGGGGTGTCCAAACATTTTCAGTTTTTGCTGAAAATGGGATTCTGACGATCTGGGTCCAAATTTAAAAAATGTGACGTGTCATGAGAACCCGATGAAAATTTTTTAAATCAAATCATATCTGATTTATTTAGAATCACATCAAATTTTATCTGTTTTGATAAAATTGTATCTCAAAAATGTCCTACATTAAATTGAATATATTATTATGATTTAATGCAATTAGATATGATTTGATGTAATTTGAGAAACTTTATTTTTATTAAAATTAGATTGGAACATTTTTGAGATCTGATCAGATCTAAAAAAAATTTCATCGGGAAACCATCCATTATATAATTAGGGTGAAAAACGCCAAAATAGGTCGAAAAATTGATTTATACCAAAATTGACTTTTTGCCGGAAATGTTTTCTCTGATGTCTGAAGAACACTTTAAGCACTCTACCTACTTGTTTTCGTCGTTTTCCTGCTTCGTACGAACGTTATCATTATTTTTTCGAATACCTATAATAAAGTTTGGTTTCATAATTTTTTTCAACTCTCGCAAGTTTGGCTGCACTGGGTGACGAGATATTGACTTGAAACTTACACCATTGAATTCCTCGTGAAATTTTACTACAGGATCACCAATTTTCCATGATAATTGCATTTCTATACTTTCATAGAGTCGTGGAAATTGAAAAAAAAATAAAAATGAAAAATGTTGAGAGTTTTTTTCTCAAAAAGTTGAACTCGGAGATTTTGCTCCGATTGAGCTGCGGTTTGTTCTATTCGATTCCTCGTACATTTTCATATCTGAAAATGTCAAAATGCCATTTTTGACTCTACCTCCTCCCCCTCCCCCTCCTCTTCTATTCTAAGGGATGGTATTTCATGGTACGTCACAAACGATAACACAGGGCGACACGAATTTTGTTTTTGGGTTCTCATTGCCAAATTTGGGTTGCTTTTATGTAACTAATAAAGGAAAAAATATTTTTTCTGATCAAAGTTTGCTTTGGGGGGTGGGGGGCCAAAAAACTGATTTTTCGAGGTCAATAAGCCTGAGCATTACAAAAAAAAATTGAAAATTTTTTTTGGACTAATCTTGTAGGAAATTTTACGGCGAATCCAATGCCGCAAACCGCAGACGTCCTTCTCTTTTTTAAAAAAAGGTACAGCTCATTCTTTCCAAAATTTTGTGAAAAAATCGCATTTTTTTGTTTTTTTTTTCGCAAAGAAGTGAAATTTGAGAGAAAAGTAAGGGTTTTAAGGCCATAATGACCATGGTGAGAGTTGTAGGAAATTTCACGGCGAATCGAATGCCGCAAACCGCAGACCTCTATCTCGTAATGAAAAAAAGTTACAGCTCATTCTTTACAAAATTCTGTGGAAAAAATCACATTTTTTGTGCCTTTTTCGAGAAAAAGTGAAATTTGAGAGAAAACTAAGAGTTTTAAAGATGAGCTGTAACTTTTTTTCATTACGAGATAGAGGTCTGCGGTTTGCGGCATTCGATTCGCCGTGAAATTTCCTACAACTCTCACCATGGTCATTATGGCCTTAAAACCCTTACTTTTCTCTCAAATTTCACTTCTTTGCGAAAAAAAAAACAAAAAAATGCGATTTTTTCACAAAATTTTGGAAAGAATGAGCTGTACCTTTTTTTAAATAAACAGTGATCCAAGCATCACAAACTTTCCGGACAAGTGTAAAAAAAATCAAGAGCGAAAAACGTAGGTACCTACTTGTCTGAATTTTGCCCATGAAAAAAAAATATACGTTATCTTGAAAGAAAGAGGCAAAAATGCTGACGCGAGATATATTTTGGTTCTCTCTAAATACGTCCTCCCATCGATAAGGAGAGAAATAATTGTTATCGCGTTTTAGATTACGATTACATGCAATGTAACGCGGCAAATGACCAATCTCAAAGATTTTTGGATTAAATCGCTCGTAAAAAAATTTCTGGTGAACCTATCGATCTGAAATTTTGACATAGCCTTCCTTTTTGCATACCCCAACTCCTATTAAAATTTCAACGAAATATTTAAATTAGGACGGACGTAATCGTGTTCACAGACATTTTTTATCCCACATACATACATACATACATACGGAACATCATCTGGAATTTGGTCAAAACAAACTTGTACAAAATCAGAATTTTTCTAAACCCAATATTTCCGAAAACGAATTTCGACCCGAAAACAATACTTTCCTTAACAACGCTACGCGCTGTCCGGAAAGTAAATAGAGACGGAGGTCTGCGGTTTGCGACATTGGATTCGCCTTGAAATTTCCTACAAGATTAGTCCAAAAAAAAAAAAAATTCAATTTTTTTTGTAATGCTCAGGCTTATTGACCTCAAAAAATCTGTTTTTTGCCCCCCCCCCCCCACCCCCAAAACAAAGTTTGGAAGCCAGGATTGAGCAAGGTGATGTATTTTGATGTCTAGAAACAGAATTTCGGCATGAGAACCCAGAAACAGAGCAAAAAAATTTTTTTGTCGCCCTGTGTAATTTTTTGAAAAATTCTGAGTTTGAAGAAATTTTTAAAAAATATGAATGGCTGAAAAAAATTGCTAAAATTTCAAGGTCGAAAAAATTTTTAATACTTGAGTAATAATTTTTTTGATTTTTAAATTTTTTCAACTGTAAAATGTTTGGATTTTTTAAAAATTTCGTTCAACTCGAAAACTTTTTCCAATAATTAAAAGATTTTCCTCTATTTTTTTTCAACTTTGAATTTATTAAACAATCTTTTCAACTTGATGTTTATCGAAATTTCTTCCAGCTTAATAATTAAAAGATATAAAATTTGAAAAAAATTGCAAATCAAAGTTGGAAAAATGTTGAAAAATCAAAAAAAAATTCAGTTGAGAAAATTTTAAAATTGGACCCAATTTTGAAAAAAATCTAGAATAAAAAAAATTGAAAAATTTGAACTTGAAATAAATTTGGACTTGGATTGTTGACAACCCATTTTTTCGTAAAAATAATTATGAGCTAATGAGGTTTCAAAATTTTGTAAAAAGTGGCGATTTTTAAGGTGAAAAAGTCTGCTAGACACCATGCCAGAGATATTTTGATATTTTTTTCTCCAATTTTTCAATTTTTTTCGTATTTGAACTCAAAAAATGTATATGTGAGCCTGGATAGAGAAACCACCCTTATAGGTGTCAAAAATTGATTTTTGAGTTGAGGTTCCCCCTTGATCCTATTCCTTCTAAAACTCCCAAAATCAGTGTCAACTCAAAAACCAACTTTTGACACCTAAGGGTGGTTTCTATATCCAGGCTCACATTATGAATGCAGATGAGTAAATACTTATTGAAAATTCATTTTATGAAGTCACGAGTACTTCAGTACTTCAAACCTTCTCAACCATAATTTTACTCACTCGAGTCATTTTAAATTTTATCATTACATTATTTCAACATGTACCTGTATAACGTACATTATTATACCATTTTTAGAACAAAACGAAACCCATGCATCTGCCTAAACAAGGCATTTCGAAACACCCGGTATCTCTCTCGCACCTTCTTGCACTCTCATGGCGCATCTGCATCAAGTGCTTTATTTGAATGCGAGCTTATTACGAAATATAGGCTTTCTCGATAAGTAAACAGTGTCGGTAACGACGCGACGATCGTGATCGATTAAAAATCGAAAGTACACCTCTGTGGAGTCATACCGCGTATATGCATACGGGCTCATTGTACCGATTCGATCTTCCTCTGTGAGCGAAATTTTGACTTTCAGCCAGATTGCTTTTTTCGTAGGGCCTTCGACGTATAAGCATTAGCAACAGGCAACAGACCATATAATTACGACTAATTAACGTCATCGTTGGACAATCTATATTATATATGTACGGGTTTCGTATAAATACGAGCGCTGGTGTGGCGATCGGCGAGCTACGAGATATTTAAATGGGTACCGTGTTTATGTATGGTCGTAAAATGGTTGTAAGTTGTGTAGACCTACGTATGGACTCTGAAAATCACCGTAGCTGTTTATAGAGATAGATAAAGACATCCAAATTGCCACTGACCTTGGTTTTTATCTAATTAACCTATCAACTTTGTATTATGCGTTATTAGAGGGAAATGCATAATGTTCACCTACAGATATTTTACAGTATCTGTATCTCGTCTTTGGGGTCTCCCTTCTCCACTCCGCCACCGGGTCGTTGTTTTTTCACCGTAAAGAAATCACACACCTCGAGCCAAACCCATTATCATATTTTCCGATTATTATACTGGTATCCTACGCTGAGTTATTTTGTGTCTATCTTTTTCTACGAGTATCTGTTGCTTTGGCTATCTCGTTGCGAGTATTTATCAACAATGTAATCTTCGCGTCATAGAGAAGAAAAAGAAAGTGTTAGACTATGAATATTTATAAGTTTTAATGCCACCGCCGTAGAATTTGACTACTTTGTCTTTATTTAAGCTGCTACACTTCTGTCATAGCGAATGAGTGGTTTAAAAATAATTCACAGTGTGGAATAATTATCGAGGAAAAGTCCTTCCAGGTTGCGTAATTTGTGTGAATGTGTGAACCGACAAACGGGTAATTTGAACCCAGCAGCCAGAAAAATTTGGCTATAAGTTTGGAACTTGTCGAAAAATATTAATCGAGAACTCTGCGTGTGGTTTTTCTCTGTTTCTACCGGCGACGTCGTTTCCGATTCGCTGGAGTTGGATTTTAATTACACGTTCGCGTATCTTCGATCTTTACTGATTGTCGGGGCTGACAGGTGAGCGTTTTATGGTGAACTGAGGTTATTGCCAACATGTGCTCGAGGTGTTTGAGGAATTGTGTTTCGTTATCGGATCATCGAAGTGGGTTTTTTATTTGATACGAGGAAATAAAATAGGAGTGAGATTTGGAATTGGAATGGTCGATTTTTTTACGCAATAGTTGTTTTTTATATGTGCGACGAGGATATTAAAAATATTTATTCGGGTCCTCCTGTGTAGAATTTAACAGAAGTGTAGGGTTTTTTGATTATGAATGTCTGGTTTAGGCTCGAAAGGCTTTTGAAAGGAATAGGTAGAGGTTGGGAAGAGAATTACGATATTTTGATGTTTGCTAATGAGTTGACTGCGAAAAGTAGTTGGACAATGGTACTAGCTGAGAAAACCCCTCCCCCTCTCCCTTCCGATGATTTACGACAGAAAATTTTTTATGGAGAAATGGAAAAGAAACTCGTGAATTCTTTCAATTCTTTGGTAATTTTTAGATAATAAACGAAAGAGGGTGGTAGAAGAGGTTTTTGACTGATTTAACGACGTTGATTATGAATTCAACCCTCCTCAAAGATTTCTCAAGGGGTCAGGTTATAGAATGCAGCGTTTCTCAATTTTATTCAAATTTTGTCGAACCTTAGCGATAAATTGAACTTCAAAAAATGAAAAAGTTGTGATTTTTGGTCAATGTTTACACTTTTTTCTTCTCCCCGAAATACTTCCCAGGTTTCAGAATTTTACTTTTTTTTTCAGAAAAAAATGAAGACTTTTTTGATCATTGTTGAGGCCATAGTATTACTATTAAAGAGTAAAAAATTCCAGATTTTTCCAATTTTTTTGTGGGTGTTTTCGTGATGTTTATGTGTGGCCAAATTATTTTTGGAAACTTTTTAGAATTGAATTCAAAAAGTAAGTAAATGCACAAAGTTTGATAGAAAAAATAGCCTTGATTTTGATTTTCTTTCCAGAAATAAATAAGACGACCTCCAGCGCAATTTTTTTTGTCAAATTTTCTTGAAATGGCATCATTAAATGTCATTATGATTGGACGTTATTTCATGATAATTTGGGAACCCCTTACCCAGTTACCCCTAAAAAAGAAAATGATGTAATGGGGGAGAGGTGTCTCATCCTGAAAATAAATTCTGTAATATCGATCAAATTATTACGTTTTTATTTTTTATTTTTTTGAATTCTGAAGTATCCCTAAAAATATATCTTTTGGCCGTTGTGTATTCATACATTACAGACCAACCAACCAACGATTCCTCCCCCCGCCCCCTCAAAAATCGGAAAATCGGGGTTTTTACTTTTCAGCTTTGAAAACACAACCAAGTGTTGGAAAAAAAACAAAAAAATATATCAAAAACGTATTTTGAGAAAAAAATAATTTTGAAAGTATGCGCTTTTTTGTCAGATGTAGAAGGCAGAGGGGTAACATTGACCAAAAAATCCTAAATTTTTGCCAACTTTTTTTTCAAGCCATTTCACAAGAAATTTTTCGCCCATAAACACGGAAAAGAGACACGTAAAATTTTCATTTTTTGGAAATTTTGAAAAATCTGAAGAAGGGTGAATTCCGATTGATTTGAGGTCGTTGATTCGAATCTAACATTGGTTTTTGGATTTTGAACTTAGTTTTCAAGATGTCGATTTTCGCTTCAAAAATACAATTTCCTGGACAACGAAGCCTGGATCGTACAAAATGAACAATAAATTCGTAATCGTCGACTCAGAAACAGCCAAAAGCTACTTTTTCACTTCATTTCTAAATTTTTTGAAATCTGGTCAACAAGTCAAAAAAATCTAAATCAATGTTTGGACGACTTTTAAAAGTTGAGAAAATTATATTTTCAAACTAATTCAAGGTTGCTAGTTACAAATTTAGAATCTATTTTTGAGTCCATGCTTCATTTTCAAAGGATTATTGATTTTTACCTCAAAAATACAATCTCTCAGGGGTGGGCTGATCGAGAAAAAGGAATAGGTAGCTTGTTTTCTAAAAAATTAAAATCTTGTCAAAAAAATAGGTTTAAGGAAATTTTTTGCTATGATGACTTTTTTGAAAATTTTAATTTTGAATCAAAAAAAATGGGAAAAATCGTATTTTAGTGAGAATTTTTTCATTTTTTGTTTCTCCAAGCTCAGCTTTTGGTATGTTTTTGCAATTCTTGAGGTAGAGAAAGCCAATTATTCATAATGTAAGTACAAATTTCATCGAAAATTATGTTCCCTTAAAAATCAAAAAATTTGGACAAATGAATTCCGTTTAAAGTTCAACGTAAAAGTGGTGTTTTTTGATTTCGAAATCGCTAATTAGGAATCGAATGCCCATTTTGGATGCTCAATGTCATTTTAAAGATATATTACCGTTATTTGGTATCGAAAATCCAAATCTTGTTAACCCGAAGAGTGATCCTTGAAAATTGATGCCAGATTTTTGATCATCGATTCCGATGAGTCAAATTGCAGATTTTTGAAAATTGTCAAAATATACTTACTTTACCAAATGTCGCTTTTTTGACTAGCGGTTATTTACCTTTAACCAAAACAGTGAGCCAAAGATTTTATCACCCTAACACTCACCAACTTGGGAAGGAATTTTATGGTGAGGTACAAAACATGAAGTTTGTGGTGAGGTCAAGGTGTGATTATTTGTGTTGAGTTGACACGTTTTCAACCTTGTTTTTTTTTTGAAATAAAACCGAAAAATGAAGTTTAAATTTCCAATAAAAAATTTTTCAATTCGAAAATTGAATCCAATAATTTAGAAAATTTTCTTCAATTTTTTTAATACCAAACAATTTTTTCAATTGAAAATTTCGTAAACATTTTTCCAAATGAATTTTTTAGTAAAAAGTTTTTAACCTTTTAAAATCTCTTTCAATTTAATAGAAAACTAAAATGAATTTTAAAAATTGGATATGCAGCTCTGAAAAAAATTAATTGCAGAAACTGAAAAAATTTAGAGTTGAAAAATTTTGAACTTCGAAAAATCAAAACCGCTAGTGTCTTTGTTTTAAATTTTGAAACGATTCATTCGTTCGTGAATGATTTGTTCGAATATAAATGAATCGTTCGGGAATAATTTTTTTTAAATTGCTCGAATTGAATTCCGTGGTAATTTCATTTTTGATATCTAACAGCTCCTAAACGATTCGTTTTAATTTTAAAGGATAATTTTGCTTCTCGCCAATGGCTTATTGGGAGTATAAATGAATCGTTCGTCAACGAATTGATCTTTTTTTTTTGGAAAGTGCTCTAGATGATTTTATTGGTCTCTTAATTTTTAAAATCGATCGCAAATATTTTATTGGAGTAGATTCAGTCACTCCTTGTCGATTTTTTGGAAGTTCAATCAAATCGTTCGCAATGATTCAATTTTTTCAATTTTCCCATCTCTCAAAATCTTTTTAAATTACTTTTGCGATTTGAATTCTTTGCAGAACGAGACTCGAGGTAAAAATTACTCAAAAATTCGTTTTCAATTACCCTGAGAATTTTCCATTTTTGATAAGACGAACGACGAAGAATTTAATTAGACCCACGGTTCGTTTACGAAAACGGGTGTTATCAGTAGCTCGACATTTCAGCCAAGATAATTTTTCATCGGATGCTGCACAATCTTCGACATTTCTGACTTTATCGTCAATTCGTTTCGTCGGCTCTCTTCACTCGTTCATCGAACTCGTACAATTGCAGTCTGTTACATGTTGGTTGGATTTCGTAACCGAATAAGTAAACATCAAATGAATAATGATAAAAGTAAGAAGTAGAGGGGGGTCCTCGGTATTATTCAACGTTTTAATCCATTTAACGGGCTAAATTTATTACATCTATTAAGTCGATCTAGCAGTCCGTCGATGTCGATACGATTTACGTGAACTGGAGAAAAAGAGGATTTTTTACGACAACACGTCTATGGGTTGCACGCGGACGCGGACGTCGGCTCGTATTCTGTCGTGACGAGAAACGACGCCGCTGCAACAAAAAGGAACAACCTCGAAATCACGACGTTGGTAGTTAACGACATCGTCGAATGTCAATTTAGCGACGAGGCGAGATGCGGAGATCGAGAAGTGCTAGGCGATGGCGCACCGAACGTGCGTACCGATGACGAGGAACCAGGGAAAAGGGTTAATTTATACTAAAATGCGTGTAAAGCCGCGGCTCGCATCGTTAGTCGGATAAAAAATGGCCTAAACAAATTGGTACATTAGGTTGTTGACATGGATCACACGGTACCGGCGCTGGAACACGTTGCGTTGCCAAAAAGGAATGAAAAATTCAACCAAAAACGACGCAGGCGACGCGACGGTGATGTAATTTTCTACGATCGTAAATAATATCGCTTTTTACTAGTTTATCTAAATGGCGTAATTACATTATCGCGCCGCGAGTACGAGTGAGTGAGATAGAAAGAGAGAGCAGGGCGGTGTTGCACTGGTACATTGCATTTTGACGCCACATTGTCCGAGAATCGCGCTTGGTTTGCGTGCTGCGTGTGTTATTTCATACACGTGACGTGGATTGCTGGCTGAGAGAAGATAGCCAGGTCTGGGATGTGGATGTGGGTATGAAATCGGAGCAGAGAAATTTAAATCCGATGAGAGGCAGAGAAGTTCTGAGTACACGAGTATTGAGTGATCAACAATTGCAGTGAATTGGCGAATTGAGATGTTTTTTTAACAGAGAAATTTGTTAGAAAATAAAAGTTAATTGAGTTGTAGTTCAAGGGCAAATGGTGATAGATAAATTTAATTTGGTGACCCCCGATAATGAGGTAATTTTGCGAGATTAATTTTTTCTCGAAAGTATACAAATTAATTTGGTCATTAGGATTATTTATAGTCGATAGTGGTACCAGCAGAGTGAGAAAAGTTGTTGATTTTCGTCTTCAAAAAAGTACGAGTATCTTAATGCTTGCCCATTGCAAAACGTTTCGATGGATGATTTTTGATAGTGAGGGGGTCCAATTTTGCTTCAATGCATGTTTCAGTGTACCTAATTCATTAATGGTTCCAAAAACTTGACAAAAAACGATAATTTTTTGAAATTGAAACATTGAAAAATGCTCGTTTTAGTCCTTTAGAGTCATTTTTTCAGACCTGAAATCAATTTTTGTGGAAGTATTAATTTTTTTGGGTGTGTTTTTTTTAATTACCTTTACTATTCAACTTCTGCATTACTGTGAATTTGTTACGCCGCGCCGTGGAAAACTTATTTTATAGAAAATCTAGCAAGTTTTCTATGTACATGGTTACCATTTTTTGGAAAACTGGAAAAGTCAGAAAATGTTGAGATATTCACTTCAATCATAGAATTATTTCAGAGAGTGGTCAAAAATCGTAAAGATCAAATTTCTGGAGATCGAGACTTTCGCCGCATTTCTGGTATACCACTGTACAACACATTTAGTTAGGTAGCAGAAAAAATGCTTCAAAACCGTACAGTACAAACGTATTAATTTTCGTTTAATGAAAAAAAATTTCTATTGTTTCAACTTAGGCCACTTTGGAAAGCACATCTTCAACGGTAGATTTAAACCAGGGTATCCACTTTCTGGAAAACCTGGAAAAGTCAGGAAAAAATCAGAAAATTTTGGAATTTTTTAAAAATTAAAAATAAAGATAAATCATTTAGAAAAGTACATATTTCTTTGCTTCTTTGATTGAAAATTTCTCAAAAAAATTTCGTCCTTACTTCGCTTGATTTTTTTGTTCTGCATTTTTTGTTGATCCGATTGATCGTAATGTACAAAAAAATTGATATTTAAATGCATATCTTTGCCCAATTAATTATGAATTATTTTTAAAAAAATGGTCCTTGGCCATGTTATGGAAAACCTGAACGATCGAGGGGAAAATAATTCTCGCCCTCACTTTGCTTGGGCTCAACACGCCAATGTGTTTCAACAAAATGATTTATATTTTACCCCTCATTGATTTTTTAATTATTGGTACCACAAGCTAAAAATATTGCAGGGATTTCAGTGGATTTATAGATTTGTGGGATGTGTGTTTTTTTCTGTAGGGAGGAGGGGGGGGGGGGTGAAATAAAATGTGAAGAAATTTTTTAATTCTCAGCCCGGAATAATCCGAATTTTCATTTGCTTGATTTGGTAGACACCCTGACAAGATGTGTTTCATTTTTCAAAACTTTAAAATTTTGCTTTAAATTCGTTTTTTCTTTTTTATTTAGAAATTTTTCTGTAATAAATTCAAATTTTCAAATTTTTGTGGTGAAGGGGAATCGGATGGATTCAAAAATTTTCAGAATTGAATTTAAATCTTTTTTTGGCCCGAAAAGGAGGAGCCTCAAATCTCGTGAAAAGTAGTGATTTTGAAAAAAAATTGTTAGACCCATGCATTTCATATCATCCTTTTGCAAAATTTTGGGATGTATGTACATCACGCAAAAAATTACCCCCTCCATGTCCATGGTTCATGAATATCATACTTTATGTAAGAAGAAGAATGACTGCAAAACAACGGAATCGTTTTTTTTCTTTTTTTTTTTTGAATTTCCAAAAAACATTTAAATTATTTTTTCCAAGTAAATCCCTCTAAATAAATTGGTTTTGGTAATTTTTTTCCAATTTTTTAAAATATAGCCTGTTTTTTTTGGTCAGTTGGACAGAAGTTGGAGTCGAGTCATGCGAGTTGAATTTCTTCAGAATTTTGTAAAGCCTAGGTACATCCTCCTGGGTACCCCAACCTCCTAAAATCTCATATAAATGGTCTAAAGATTTGAAAAACTTGTCTGAATAATTTGAAAAGATCGGGGAAGATCATTTCTGTGAATCGTGGACCCCCCCCCCCCCCAATAAAAAACCGAAATTGTAATTTGATGAGATTTTTGTTTAAATGTCAGTTTCGTGTTTTATCTGTTCTTTCTTGAAATGTTCCCAGTTCAAAAACATTTTCTTGTTAAAAAGCAGTCTAAAGACGAAGCAAGTTCATTATTTTATGGGTGAGAGGAGGGGAAAACGGGACTTGAAATGAAAAATTTCGTAATTGACGTGTAAAAAATGGAAATGTTTGATGAAAAATAAAGGGTAAAAAAAATTGTAGTCTCAGCTGAAAATATATATTTTTTAGCGTGGAAACGTAAAATCAAATTTAAAGTCTTCGGTTTTTATTCGTCAAACTCTGAGATTTTTTTCTTTTCAAATTTTAATAATTTGAATGAATTGCCAACATTTAATTACTCGGTCATTTTTTAAAAAAAATCCACATTTTTGAAATTATCACCGAATTTGGAATATTTTGCTGGGTCGAGCCAAAATTTGGCTCACTGAGAGAGCATTTCGCTCACACCTCAAAACCAAATTTCAAACTACAAAAGTTGAATTTTTGAAAAAAAAATTGACAAATTTTTGAAAACAGAAGAAATCTTGTTTTGGTATGTTGATTTTTCAGAAAAATAGTAGGTATTTAAAATCATAATCAGAAGGTAGAAATCTGAAAATTGATTTTATCCATGAGATCGACGTCCTCAATTTATTGAGATATTGAACTTCCAGAGACCAAATTTCTAACTTCTGGAAACCTTCTGGAGCAATTCCAGTACTGTAAAAAACTTTTGCTGGAGGCTCCAAATTGCCTCGAAAATGGTCTCAATCAGTTCCAAGAAGGGGAGAGTAGTTTCAAGTAAATGAACCTGTTTTCAAATTTTTACCTATGAAAAATCAGCAGAAGATAAGCCATTTCGATTCATTTTTATAAACTGCCCAAAAATCGAAAAATAAACCTCGGCAGCTCAAAATTTTATTCTGGTATGTGAGCAACGTGCTTTTTCAGTGGACCAAATTTCGGTTCCATCAGTGCACAGAGGTTGTCAACGCTCTCCCCCTGAGTCAGAATTGCAGCACAGGAAAAAATCAGCAAAATTCACTGATTTTCAAAGATTTTCACTGATTTTTCTGCTAATTTCAGAAATTTTACTAAATTTTCAGTGAATTTTCACTGATTTTCCAGTGATTTTTCTAACTGATTTGTTTTTATTGAAAAAAATTTCAATGATTTTCTCCTGTGCTGCAATTCTGACTGTTTCTACTTTCTCAGTGATTTTCGATAATCTTCACTAATTTATAAATGAGAGAGAAGAATTCCTTTTGGGTTCAGATGCTAATAAAATGATCCAAAATTTTGCAAAACTTCTATTATTTTGGCAATGTTTGAAAATTTTAAAGATTTTTTTGAAAAATTTGTCAATTTTTCCAAAAATTGGTCTTTTAATTTTTTTTTTGTGAAAAAAGTAATGAAGAAAGAGAGAAGAAGATTCAAGGGGACAGGATACAATATGTTTACCATTATTGGATCATTTTTGATGTGCCAGGTCGTGGGACCACCCTCTTCCTTTCCATGTACCTGTAATCAACTTCGGTGCCCACACAACATTACTCCCATTTTCGGTCTCTAGAATTCCTCTAAATTCGTATGAGATGAGCGTTCTCCAAGTGTAAAGTAATTCATCTCATCAAACACGTTAATAATGAACCAATGTGTACGAGCGAGTTCAGTATGATGAATCGTGACTGGAAGTGTTGCGTGTGTGTGTGAGTATGGTAAACTACTGACGTAAGTAGGTTCCTTTTAATTTTTACTCTCATCTTTCCGAGGTACCGGTGCCGGCAATACCTATATTTAAATTAAAACTCGGATTATCGATTTACTCTGGGAAAATAAATGCTCGTATGAAGTATAAATATAGTATCCTAAACGATCCGTGGTATATTTTATCCATACCAAGTCACGGTTTTAAGAGAAAAAGAGAAAAACTGCGGTAATGACGACGACATGGTATCGACGAAATGAGAAAGCTTAGCTGAAAAGACGATAAGGCACGACCGGAAATGCACCAAGTGCAGCATACCCTGGCTATTTTCCACGTTCCAAACGACCATTCTATAATTTCGCGTTTTGAATTATGTTTACAGGATCGTCGAACTCGGAAGATTTGCTGCCATGTTTATTGAACGTCTACGATTCCATAGCAGCCGCCAGGAAACTATCCGGCGGTGCCGGATCGGTGCCGGATGAGAAAGAAAAAATGGCCGAAAATAGATCCTCGATCGATTCTTCTTGCAGATTGGATAATGATTCAGTCGAGTTTGCAGATGCCGATTCGACGCCGATCAAATCGACGTCGCCTTCGAGATCCTGGTATAATTTCCATGGTCTAACGAGTGCTACGTCTTTGAGACCTAAATCGGCGATTTCAGTCGTATCCATGTCGTCGAGTACTTCTCGTAAGTATTTTTTGAGATTACGATTCGAATCGAAGGTGTGGGAGAGAATTATGGGACCTCCGAGAGGGAAAATACGATCACGTCCGTGTTTCTGATTTACAACGATTGGGCCCCGGGGTATTGTGGTTCTGGAAGATGGAGATAGAAGGAGGGAGCTGAGGTTATGGTGATATCGAAGTATTTACTGGAAGGAATACCTTATAAAGAGAAATATGGCGCGTGTATGCGCGAGCCATGCGTATACCTTTGGGGCATTTACGAGTAGGTGCTACGCGTTGCTGCAAATGCGGTCGTTGTTTTCAGCTCCAGAGCTTGGCATGGCTTGGCATGTTCCCATTTTGATGGAACGCGCGTCTGTTGAAGCTGCCTGGAGCCGAGAAAAATGGAATACGAATACTTAAAG
Organism: Pseudococcus viburni; assembly: GCA_033439095.1. NCBI lineage: Eukaryota > Metazoa > Arthropoda > Insecta > Hemiptera > Pseudococcidae > Pseudococcus > Pseudococcus viburni. The sequence continues at coordinate 920,445 of JAVBJF010000134.1, forward strand.
AGATAGGAGTATTAAAAACAAAGATTTAAATTTATGATCGACCGGGTTGACTTTTTACTCTTTATGACCGAGTCGAGGGGGAAAATTGACGATGGTATAAATATTAGCTCGTTAAAAGAAAAAGAGGAGAAAATTGACAAGTGTTTTAAGAGTTAGGTATGTACAGTATGACACAAAAGTCTTGTCCACTTGAAACACTTCTCAATATCTCAGAACTGAAAAAAAATACCAAGACGGTTCAGACGGCAATGTATTCCTGGCGACGCGACGAGGACATTAAAGATCGATAATCAAACTTCAAGTTCTTCCTATAGGGTGTCCACAAATTGAGAAACCGGTTTGGCTCAAAAATTGAGGATCCGGTTTTTTTATTGAAAAAAGTCTCCTCGCTGACGCGATCGAAAAGTGGTTTTTTTTAAACCGGTTTTGGCAGTTTCGCACCCGTTGCCAATAATATCAAAAAAAGTGGAAATATGAAAAAATGTCTGGAACAAAAGTTATAGAGAATTAAAAAGCAATTATTTTTTGTTCCATAACTTTTTTCCCATCTTGCAATGGAAAGAAGTTATGGTACAAAGGACTCGATGACTAGAGCAAAATTTTCTCCTTTTTTAGCCATATAACTCTCCTCCATTGCCAGATGGAAAAAAAAGTTACAGAACATGAAATGTTCAGTTTTTAATTCTCCACAACTTTTATTTCAAACTTTTTTTACTACCTCTATGTTTTTGAAACCGGTGCAAGATGAACCCAATTTTTTTTCCAAGTCGACATGTCGACAACCAGTTATCAAAAAGTGGAGATATCAAAAAAAGTTTGAAATAAAAGTCGTAGAGAATTAAAAACTGAACATTTCACGTTCTGCAACTTTTTTTCCATCTAGCAATGGAAAAGAGCTATATGGCTTGAAAAAGAGAAAATTTTACTCGAGTCGTCGAGTCCTTTGTACTTACCATAACTTCTTTCAGTTCTTTCTATTGCAAGATGGAAAAAAAGTTATGGAACAAAAAATAATTGTTTTTCAATTCTCTATAACTTTTGTTTTAAACTTTTTTTCATATCTCCACTGTTTTGATATTATTGACAACAGGTTCAAAACTGCTGAACCGGTTTCAAACAGTGTTCAAAACAGATTGAAGTTCAATTGGTTCTGGTAGTTGTGGTTTTATAATGCCTTGTAATTGAGTGGTTCTGGTTCTGGTTTTTGAATCGGTTTTAAAAAATGGTCTGAAACGGTTCTTTTTGGTTCTGGTATTTTAATTTCTTGTACCAATTGATTCTGATCTTGAAATGGTTCTGGTTTTTCATTTTTTGCAAAAGGTTCTGGGTTTGGGCTCAATTTTAAAATTTTAAACCATTCTGTTCTGGTGGTGGTTCTCAAAATTGAGATCAATTCAAATGGGACCCATGTTCTCCTGGTTCCAATTGTTTTTTTTTTCAAGATTGCATGAGTTTAAAAAAAAAAATCAGGTATTCATGTATCAAATTGAAAATAGGGATGAAAAGCTAACCAAAAGCTTGAGGCTAAAAGCTGGTGATGAAAAAATTTAGATTTTGATGATTAAAGTAAAATTTACATCCAAAAAATACTTTTTTTGACATTCAAAATCCAGTTTTTTTTCAATTTTTTTTGGAACCAAATGGAACCGATTCACAAATTGTTGGTGGTTGTTCTGGTTCTGGGTAGAGATTAACTGAAACGGTTCTTATTGGTGATGATTTTTGAGTTGAAACATATTTTCTTGTGGTGGTGGTTGTGTTAATTTTGAAAATCATTCCCTTCTTCTAGTTCTCCCAATTGGGAATCTTACTTTTCGCTCTCTGAATTGGTTCTTTTTGGTCTTATTTGTGAATTTTTCAATAATTTCGGAACTCGGTTTCAATTGGTCATGGTTCCCAATTGAAAAATTGAAAAAAAGTGGTTCTGGTGGGTTTTGGTTCTGGTGGTTTTTAACACTGGTTTCAAAACAACATACCACATTTTGATCACACCAGTATGTACTTACTCTCTTATTTCTAAATCAGTGAAATATATAAAAAAAATCACTGAAAAACAATCAGAATTGCAGCACAGTAATAAATAAGTGAAAATTTTTTCACTGAAAACAAGTCAGTGAAAGAAAATTACTGGAAATCAGTGAAATTTCACTGAAAACTCAATGATATTTATGAAATTCACTGAAAAATCTGTGAAATTCTTTGAGTAATCAGTGAAAAATCTGTGAAAATCAGTGAATTTCACCGACTTTTCCTGTGCTGCTATTCTGACTGTTTATCAGTGACTTTTCACTAATTCGGAATAAGAGAGTAGGCTTTATTTCAATAAAAAAACCTGACCTTGATTTTTTGACCCAAACTGGTTTCTCAATTTGTGGACGCCCTATTGGAAGGACTTGAAGTTTGATTACCTATCGATCTTCAATGTCCTCATCGCCAGGAACACATTTCGATTTGAACCGTCTTGGTATCTCTTTTCAGTTCTGAGATATTAAGAACAAGACTTCTGGGTAATACTGTATTTTAATGTCTTTTTTGTTGGGGTTTTCGCTTAATGACGCCAATCGTGTGATTTTTATACAGTGAGCAGTAGCCGGAGTAGTAATAGTTCGAATAATAGCAGCGTTAATCCGGATAGCGAACGGCTAGATCAACGAACTGTCCAAAATACCACGTCCGCTACCAATCTGACTGATAAATCTAATTCTCTAGTCGAAATTGAACAACATGCCAGCAGAACAAAAGCGATCGCAGATACTCAACCTAGAACTAGTTACGCTACGTCGTCTCAGTGTAAGTAAATTATTTTTTAAGGTGGTATTGTTTGAGTTTATATCGTACTTATGCATATTTGATGAGGTCGTAAAAATGATTGAAGTATTTGTCATAATGTCATAAGCTGATGGTCAAACTGACGCGACATCATCGTTCGATTATTACAGATTCGGAAGATAGTGGAATATTCAGTAGTCTGATGAGATCCGAGTCGCTCCACGACAGGTCGTGGTACTGCAACGATAACGAAGATTTCAGTTATACCAGTCGAGTAGTCGCCGAGATTCTGGAGACTGAGCTGGCTTATGTTGATGATCTGCATCAGATTATAACGGTGAGTCTTCAGATTTATGGATTTTGTGGTGGATTATTCCCGCGAGGGGGGGGGGATTTAGAACTGTAAAGTACATAAATGTTATTGCATCGGAGAAAAAATGAAAAATCGAAGTTGGCATTATTTGAAGAGCAAAAAATGGAAAATTTCTGACTGTGAATACATTTTTTCAAAATTATCTGAATTCCAAAAAAAAAGTCCGGTAAAGAAGACTATCACTTCACGATATCACGAATATTCTGACCTGAATATTATATTTTTTTCAGGTTTACGCGAGAAATTTTTCGAAATGATAATCGTTATTTTTGGAAAAAAATTGTCTTCGGTGCAATTTTCTTATTTGGTTTTATTTTGTTCCGTTTGGTTTGGAGACGTTTGGTTCTTTTTAATTCTTTTTGGTTTTTTTGATTTCGTTTGGATCCAGTCACCCATGTCATTTGATGACGTTTTCCTATTATCTAAGTTCCATTTGATGATTCTTTTTTTTAATTTTGTTCCATCTATTTGGTATCATTTGGTGCCATTTTCTCATTTTATTCTGTTTGATTCCGTTTGGTTCCGTTTGCTTCTTTTTTTTTTCATTTGGTTACCTTTGGTGACTTTGTGTAATTTGGTGCTATTTTCTGTCTCATTTGGTTCCGTTTAATTCTGTTTGTTTTTTTTTTTCAATCTGGCTCTATTTTGTGAAATTTGGTGCCATTTGACTTTAGTTGGGAAACATTTTACCTGAGTTGAAAAAATCAGACAAAATTTCATTTCGGTTGAAAATTATTCATTTTTTATATCCCTCTGATAAGCCTGCTTCGGTTTATGAGGAGGGGAACCGTGTTAAACATAGAAATAAAGTAGATGAAAAAGAACACGAGTGATTTTTGACTCTTGATTGTGGATCAGTGGGTAGCCAAAAGGGTCCAGGGGATCCGACCCCCCCCCCCATGAAGTCAAGAATTTACGGAGGAAAATGCCTTTTTGGGGCATTAAAAATCAAATTTTCTGAAAGTTTCGCCCTCCCTTCGCTCGGCCATGAACGAAATCACAATTATATGACCTATTTAAGGTGACTATGCGAAAAAAGGCTACCTTTTTTTCACCTCCTTCTGGTATTCCAAGTCTCCATACCCACTTCGTACCCTCTCATAAAAAGCTTCCGACGTCACTGCTTGGATTTGTTACTACTTTGGGTTTTTAAGGTCAAATACATTTTCATCAAAGTCTTTTTCCTAAATATTCTTTATACAAATCGTTTAAGATTTTCATAACTTCTGTGCGACTTTTTCAATATTTATGGAAATAATTCAAATTTTAAGTTAAGTGGTTTTTTTTAGTAATAAAAGGAAATTTAGTGGGGGGAGGGGTAAACTCAACATTTCTCAAAAAAATATGAAAGTTTGGACCTCTTCATTAGAAATTTCTGACTACGCCTCCGTTGTGGACTTTTTAAAAAAATGTATTATAATTCGTCCAAAAGTAACAAAATATGTTTTGTGGTAAAATTTTGTTTAAAATACTCCGAAAATTTCTAAAATTCTCGAAAAAAAAGCCAGATAGGGTCAAATTGACACGTTGAATGTTGCTTTTTCGCGTTTTTCTTATAATTTTTGCAATTTGTGATTTGATTTTTGTCAATTTTTTACGAATTACGCGCTCTGAAAGAATTTTTTCATAGGTAGGTATGAATCTTAGGAGTAAATGGACTAAAATATGCCAAAAATAGGACAAAATGGTCATTTTTTGTAAAATGAGAAACAAATTGAAAATTTTTTCCAAAGTTGGGTAATTTTTTAACCACAAAATTTTATCGAAAAATTCAATTATTTTTGTATCTTATTCGTTTATTTAAGAATGTCCTCTTTCAACTTTTATCTTACCTATTTTTTATATTTTGGCTTTGTTACCTACTATGTATCAACCTTATTTGTACGGTATTTTCCATTTCGCCAGTTTGAAATAGGTACCGGTACCTAAATGGTGGTCAATTTTTATTACGGTTTTGTTGATTTCTTCAATGATAACAGAGATCCAACGATTTTTGAAACAAAATTGAAAACTGATATTTTTAGAGATTTTATAGTCATACCGTCAAGTTTTTGAAGCTTCCTCTTTCCCCTCAAAAATCCCAGCAAAGGTCGAAGACTGCAGGAAACAGTACATTAAATGGAAAAAGAGTGCTCAGAGAAACTGGAAATTGAAACAAAAAAAAAAATTTAAATTAAAAATTTTCTTATTTTTAAGAATTTTTTTTCTGGCGAAAAACGTCCTTTGGCTTGAATAGTTGTCTATCTGACTATACCTTTGCTGAAATTTAGATTGAATTGCAACGCTATTTTCTATTTCTTTTTTTTTAATTTACCCTGGGACCATTCCTCCTCGATACATATTAATAAAGAAATTCTGAAGGGAAAAGAAAATTTGATTCTGAAATAAATTTTGACGTGGAAATTTTAGCGAATAAAATTTTTTAAATGACCCCTCCCTCCTAATCCAAAAAAGTCTCCAAAAAAGTTCAATCTATGGTTTGATAAATAATTGTCAAAATATCTCATGTTTTCTACTCTCTCATTTTTGAATCAGTGAAATTTATCAAAAAACACTGAAAAACAGAATTGCAGCACAGTAATAAATCAGTGAATTTTTTTACTGGAAGCAAATCAGTGAAAGAAAATCACTGAAAATCAGTGAAAATTCACTAAAAACTCAGTAATATTTATGAAATTTAATGAAAAATCCGCGAATTTCTTTGAATAATCTGTGAAAAATCACTTTCACTGATTTTTCCTTTTCTGCAATTAGGGGCTGTTTATCAGTGACTTTTCACTGATTCCGAATGAGAGAGTAGGTTTCGAACTTGCCAAGCTTTAAATTTTCAATCCACCTTCTTGTGAAAATTTTAGATACCCTTTATTTCAGTCCAAAATTGACTTCGTGAACTCCGATGACGATGACCCATTATACGTATGTAGGTATGTACAATTATGGAACTCATTGACATGGATGTGGAATTATGTGGAATGATCCAATGTCTAAAAAATTTGCCATTCATTAATCCCATTAACGCAGACGTGGAGGCTCGAAAATTATTTTTGTCCAACCGCATTTTATTGATCTTTACCAATTACGTACTTACCGCAGAATGCATTATTCATTCATGGTTTTTAGTGGAGTGTTTTTATGGCATTCTTCCATCATTAGAACATTCTGTAGCTATTTACAAAAGCACACCTCTACATATGTACGCGATATCGTATCCCATGTATAGATGCTTTCATCGTGTTATACTCTCATTGAGATCGTTTTCCCTCAAAGTACATACATGTACATTACATACGTATACACTTGAAGAATAAAGCGGGCAACGATTATCTTCGATGACGTCAGCACATATGTGTATTGTGTACAATCGATGACGTGATTTTGGACTATTTTCGTAATTCTCACAGTCGCTTATCGCACATACCGCGAAGGACACTACCGCGCTAAAATAAATACAATAAAAAAGAAATGGGTTTAGAGGTAAAAAGAAGCGATTCCTTTCCTATGAACGTGCCAATGAGCTCGATCTGAAAAAGGCAAGTACCAAGTACAGAGGATGTATGTACTTTTAAGTGGAATCGAGTGCGCTCTATTTATTCATTACGTCGGTATAAATATGAGTGAATCACCACAACAACACCGCCAACGGTACCTTGTGCAGTGCACCTCGTTGGTATTCAAATGTGCTTCGAACGGAATTTTTTTTAACGGGTTGCCTGTTTATACGAGTGCATAATGGTTGTGGTATAATGTACTACGTGCGAAGTATTTTATATTGATTTAAGGAACGAAGGTGTCGATTGATAGTGTCGTTATGTACATAGACGTACACTACACATTGTCTAAAAATGTCAATTCGTCGAGTTTTAGGGAATAAATTATGCTGTGGCGACTGTCGATGTCGATTGCATCGTTATCTCGTCGTCGCCAGATAATTCGTTTGTGTGCAAAGCACGTTGGTCTTTTCCTTTGGGTTGGCTAAATACTTTCTTTGTGGTGGTGGAGGAATTAAAGGTACCAAATATTTAGAATTTAATCTAAAATTGAAAAAAAGTCGAATATTTCACATTTTGACAGAAAAGCTCAATTTGAATTTTTAAATTATTCAATGATATGTTTTCTGGTAAAGGACTTGGAAGTTGATTCAATTTACAAAAAATCATTTTGGAATAGCAAAAACTTGACAGATTTTTAAATTTTTTATCGCACAAATCTCGATTTTCCAAATTTGAACATATTTTGACCCCACATGAAGAAAATAAAAAAGAAAACGTCAATTTCGATAGAAAAATCGCGAGAAAAGTAAAAATGGAAAGAATAAGGATAGGAAAGATGATGAGAGAGAATGGCATGTTGCATTTTTTTGGAGGTAGTAATGTATTATTGGCAACATTGCACATCCCATATTAGCACACATTTTGATAACTTCTCAAGAAAAGAAAAAAGAAAACATCAATTTTGATAGAAAAATTGGCGAGAAAGGGAAAAATATCATTTGAAATTGAGATTGAAAATGGTTTCAATGAAAATGGCATGTTGCACTATTTTGGAGGAAAATGTATTATTGGCTATGTTGCGAACCCTGGGTATGATTATTTCCACGATCTTGGGCGAGGAACTTCTCGGAATCGAAGTACACATGGACGTATTTGGGCAAGCTTCGTATAGTTTCTTACCGAAGCTCAGGGGTGGTGTGGTAGGGTGGTATGGGGGAAGTATTACCCCCCCCCCCCCCCGACAATTTCCAGTCGACAATTCCGGCAAAATTTCGGAGATTTCAAGTAATTCGTCAAAATCCTAAAAATTTTGGCTAATTAAAAAAATGTTTGGAAATTTTGCAGCATAAGTAATGAAAACCGAGCCTTTTAAAATTTCAAGTTTACTGTCCTCCTTTAAAAATCACAATCCAAGTCTAAAATTACTTACTCCCCAAATCAAAATTTTTCGAAAATTTCGGCATAGCTGCGCTCGGCCTTATTGAATTTTTTCTTCAATAATTTCAAAACAATCCAAATCCTACAAAAATGATTTTTTTCGTATTTTTCCTCAAAATTATTCCAACTAATTTTATTGAATTTTTTCTCATTGAAAATCATTTTCGATGTTTGGAAATCAAATTTTTCGAAAGCTTTGGCCTCGTATACATGTTATTTTCAAACCCAAAATTACATCATTTTTCCTCAACAGTTTTCGAAGCATAACCTTAATTGAGTTTATCAATAAAATTTCTATAAGTATGAGTTTTTTTAAGTTAAATTTTCTCAATATGTTTTTCAAGTTCAAATTTTCGTCATACCTTATTCTCAGGAATTGTTTTACTTCACTTCGGCTAATTTTCTCAAAAAATTTATAAGTTCTAATTTTCACAATATCCTCAAGAATTTTTCCAAGTTGAAATTTTCTTAAAATTTTTTCCCAACTCAAAAATCATTTGAAAGTTCAAATTTTCACAATTTTTTCCAAGTTCTAATTTTTTATTCAAAAAATGTTAAGTCTCATTTTTTCCAAATTGTCAAGAATTTTCCTATCCCAACTCAAAGTTGAATTTTGAGCCGGAACAATAATAAATCGAAAGTACATCATAAAAAGGCCCCATATCCAAAATTTTAGGTGCGGAAGTTCATTTTTCGAATTTTGGCGGATTTTTTAAATTTCAAAATTACCTCAACGCTCTGTAAAAATGATGAAAATTTGATCTAATCTCAACGAATACTACTGAAATTTGGTATATACCCTATTTCCGACCTCTTGAATCGATTGGAAGCAGTTTCAAGACATTTCAAAGCCTCCAGAAAATTTTGAAATTTTCCAGCATCGAAGAAAATCCCATAAAAGTGGTCCAAATGAACTTCAGCACCTATAATCGCGGATTACTCATGTTAATGAACTATTTGATGGATTAAAGTCGAATTTTCGGAAATTTGCAACTTTGAGTTCAAATCCACATTTTTTGGCAGACAATTACCTGGAAAAAATTTTATAATACGCCCACATCGCACCTACCAAAAAATGTGAATTTAAACTCAAAGTTACGAATTTAGAAAAATTCTGCTTTAATCGATCAAATAGGTCATTAATATGGGTAATCCACGATTATAGGTGCAGAAGTTCATAATATAGATTATTTTTATGTGCTTTTCTCCAGCGTTGAAAAATTCCAGAATTTTCTGATGGCTCCAAAATATCTCGAAACCGCTTCCAATCAATTCGGAAGATCAAAAATAGGGTATACTATACCAAATTTCAGGTTTTACCTCGATGCGTATGCAGTGGGTGTGTTTTCAAATTTTTTTCCAGAAAAATTTCCTGCCCAAAAGTGTGGATTTGAACTCAAAATTATGAATTTTGGAAAATTGTGCTGTAATCGATCAAATAGGTCACCAATATGAGTAATTGAGTAATCCGCGAATGTGGGTTCTGAAGTTCATGTGGATCATTTTTGGCATTTTTCTGGCATTTTCTTCCGCACTGGAAAATTTTAAAATTTTCTGGTGTCTCTAAAACGTTTCAAAACCGCTTCCAATCGATTCGGCAGGTCAATAATAGGGCATATACCAAATTTCAGCTTTTTTCGTTGATTAGATCAAATTTTCATTATTTTACAGGGCAATGAGGCAATTTTGAAATTTCAAAAATTCGCCAAAATTCGAGAAATGAACTTCAGCACCTGAAATTTTGGATATGGGGTTCTTTTATGATGTACTTTTGATATCGTTTCTATATATTTCAAGAATTTTTCCAGGTTTGATTTTCTTCATCATTTTTGCGACTTCAAATTTTTTTAAAATTGTGTTTCGTCTCCAAAATTTTTCAACCTCGACGAACTTTCGCTCCAACGTGACGAGAGAGAGGAAAATTAACGTTTTCTTCAAGTCTCTTTGACGTCTAATCAAGAATCAAGTTGTAAAATGAGAGTGATGGTCGAGTTGGAAAAATTATAGAGTTGGAAGAACTTTAAGAAAATGGATATAATTTATTTTTCTGAATCACTCGATCGGTCCTGAGAATAACTTGATGCATAATGAACCTTTCACCCTAGATTGTGGAAGTAAGAATTTCATTCGAATTGACAATTTTATCGCCTCGTGGTCAATTTCTGTCTACGTTTTTACCCCTGAATGAAGGATGAGCCTTTGATCAAGTCCTCTGTTTCTCTTTTTGGCTGAGAACCGTGAAACAAGTTTTCCATGCTGTGAAATCCGAACAGCGAATGGCAGAAGTCCATCAAACACACGCCTTTGCTCACACGTTGTTTTAACACCTACGTAAACGGATTCACACGTTTTTTCACCTTTCCTCCTATTTGGACCGTAGAAATGATACCAGAGGCGCCCGATATCGCGCCTCGTTCTCTCCAAACTAGTTTCTCATCCTCATCGGTGTATTAATACAACATCAGGCCATCGGAAAGTGCGATACAATTACAATATGAAAGAGAGAAAGAGTGACGAGTAGGTATACCGCTGAGGTCGCTGGAGAAGAGAAGAGGTACGTACGGTCTAAGGTACGCATGAATGAACTGGAAATTGCATCATTTAATCTTGTAGCGCGAATGCATCGGCGCGGCCCAAACTGTGAACAGTACGGTGTGGATGTGCTATACGTACGATCGAGATACACAGAAATACGCACACGCGTGTACCAGTTACGATCTGAGGTTGCGTAGGCGAGTCGTTTGACCTTTCGAAAATCTCAGCCATTAAGAGAAGCGAACGAGGTGCTTTTTTTTTCTAATTCAATGTTGACGTTTTATTGTATGTACATTGTAATGTACGTCTTTTTTTACTCTGTTTGTTTTATTGTGCTCGCTTTCTTCTTTCGTGCGTACGGTTGATTGTTTATGTTTTATGTACTCGATTCTAATGTAGACCATATTGTAGGAGGAAGAGCTGTGGTGTGATTTTGTTTGCGGTATTTTACGTTAAGTTGTGTTAGGTTGTGAGATTAAGCTTGAAGTGGCCGTGGATGTGTTGAAATGAAAACTGTAACAGTTGAATGGTGTTTTGGCAAAATTGAGATGGTTATGTAATCGAGTGTGATAAATGATCGTGGGTAAATATTCGAATCGGTGTAGGACACTGGACAGCTGGACAGCTGCGATGAACTAGATAAGGTGATTTGAAGCGGAAAATAGGTGGTTGGGTTGGTTGGTGGAGTGGAGAATGTATTGTCCTTCGGGATGAAGTGGAGATGATACGAGATAACTGGGATGTGTTTTCATTTTCAAACTTTTGCATGGGTATTTTTTTTTAAATGTGTTTTTCATAGATACCTAGTACCTAGGTACATATTTTCCTTTCAGTCATAATCGAATTTTCAAGGGTGGTTCATTTTTCTCTGAAAATGAAATTCTAAAAATTTCAGCTTCCACGCCGCCGTTGGCGGAGATCTGATGATCGCAACGTCAGTTCGAGTTCCTTACTAGTTATTTTTTTCCAAGTCCTTAATATTTTCAGAAATTTTCATCGCGTTCGAAATACTTTTCAATTTTTTCCAACCTTGATGTTTTTCCCAAAAAATTTTAAAATTAAAATTTTTTTTGAACTCTTCCGCCGTAAATTTTTCCAACTTTGAAATTGTTTTCACAATTTTATCCAAACTGATTTTTTCTCTATTTTTTCCACCCCCTTCAATTTTTCTTAATTTTTGTTCTCTTTCAACCATCACCAACTTTTAAAATTTTTAAACTAAGTATTTCTTTTCTAAAACTTTCTTCCAACTCTACTATTTTTTTCTAACTCCAAGTTTTTCTCAATTTTTTTCGACTTGAAAATTTTTTCCTGTTCTTCTATAGTACGCAGAGTCTTGTCATCAAATGAAAAAAAAATCGTTCATCCAAAGCGTTGACATTTTTTTCGGAATTCAAATCGATTTTTAAACAAAAGTTGGAAAAAAATTGTAGAGTTAGAGAAAAAGGTCTAGAGATTTAATATCTACTACTTCGTTTCAAAAATTTGGGATTAGCAGAAAATAACTAGGTACTGATAGGATTTAAACAAAATTTTACCAAAAATGTCGAAGTACAAAAGAGTTTAAAAAAATTAAATTTTAGAAAAAAGTTCAGGGATAAAAAAAATTGAAAACGAATGTTGTTGGAGTTTGAAAAAAAATAACGATAACTTCAGTAAAAGAAAATGGGGAGGGGGGTAATGCAAAATTTCCACGTATTACTTCAGTATCTGAAAATATTTCCAGTATGACCGACTTCTAATTTTTAAAGATGAGCGTTGAAACCTAAAAATCATTTATCGTTGGTGGGTGGGGGAGGGGGGGGGGTCTCCACCAAATCAGATGGAAATGGATCAAATGTGCTAATTAGAGATCTTCCGGAATTTCTCTAGGGTAATTCTTCGGGTCAAAAATTCATCCCTAAAAATCAGTTCTAATGTAAATTCGCAAAAGAGTTGAGGGATTGTAAAAAAAAAAAAAAAATGAAAATTGCTCCATAAAGGAGCCCAAATCCGTGTTTATTACTTACTCTTTTTGAATTCTTAATCAAAAAAGTCTCGAACTAATATGATTGAATATCACTTTGTAGGTGACAATTTTGAAAAAAAAAAACACGTATTGTTGACAACCAGTTCCAAGAACCACCGAACCGGTTCAAAAATTTCAAAATTGGCTGGAATACCATTGAAAAAAATAGTAGTTGGCTAACGTTCATAAGTAGTAGAATTTTTGAATTTACAACCAAATTTGAAAAAGTTAACGAAAACCAATTTTTTGCCACTATAAACCGGTTTACAAACCCGTTCATTTCTTTGAGATCGACTATTTAAAATATTTGAAACCAGTTTGCTGAATTCAAAGCAGTTTGTAATAATTTTTATGTACTTTATCTAAACTGATTCAGTGATTGGAAACTGGTTGCTGTTGAAATTTATTGTCCTCTTTTCAAAGTTATTTCAGTCAATTTTTGAACCGGTTCGATGGTTCCTAGAACTAGTTGTCAATAATACATATGTTTTTTTTTCTTCTTTTTTTTTAAAAATTACCATTTACTATAATATTCAAAAATGCTGCGCTACCAATGTAAATACTTGATAATTGAGCACTGAACTTGCAGATTACTTTTAAAACCGGTTCGGAGGTTTAAACCTAGCTTTCGATAATTTTTTCGAAATCAAAACTAAGTTGTAGAAGTGCTTCTGTATAGAATTCGGATTCACAATGCAAAACACATAGGTAATACCTATTTTTAAAAGTTGTTGCAACCGGTTTGGAAATTTTCAATCTGGTTACCATTTGGTTTGTAAAAAATCTGGGGGTTTGCCAATGGAAACCGGCTCTTTTCATTTTCCTGAATTAATGAAAAAAATAACTTCAAAGTTCATTTGATCAGTTTTTTTTAAAAACTGGTTTAGATTATGAAAAGCGGTTGCCAATATGCACATATGCATTTTCATCCGATTTGAACATGTTCTTCACTCTTCCAACTGGTTCTGAAGTTCGAAACTGGTTTTCAATGAGGTAATTCGGTTTATTTTGAAGCAATTCGACAATTCGAGTTTCTGAACCGGTTCAGTGGATCTAAACTGAATTATTATTTTCTACAAAAAAATTTCAAAATTTTGAGCATTAAACACGTATCGATTTAGAAATGGTTTTTAAAAAAACTCGCAAATTTTCAAACCAGTTTAATAGTTTTAAACCGGGTTTTCCCAATTATTTCATTGAATGCTGAATTTGACCAAAAATAAACTGTATAAAGTGAACAATACATTTTGAAGAAATTTTAACCAATTCTAAATTTTTTGAACCAGTTTTTCAGTTCGAAACCTGTTTTCAATGAAGCAGTTCAATTTATTTTAAAACAAATCGACAATTCGAGTTTCTGAACCGGTTCAGTGGATCTAAATTGTATTATTATTGTCTATAAAAAAATTTCAAAATTTTGAGCATTGAACTTAGTATCGATTTGGAAATGGGTTTAAAAAACTCGCAAATTTTCGAACCAGTTTAATAGTTTTAAACCGGTTCTTCTCAATTATTTCATAGGATGGTGAATTTGACCAAAAATAAACTGTATAAAGTGAACGATACATTTTGAAGAAATTTTAACCAATTATAAATTTTTTGAACCAGTTTAATAGTTTTGAACCGGTTCTTCTCAATTATTTCATAGAATGGTGAATTTGACTAAAAATGAACTGCATAAAGTGAACAATACATTTTAAAGTAATTTTAACCAATTATAATTTTTTTGGACCAGTTTTTCAGTTCGAAACCGGTTTTCAATGAAGCAGTTTGATTTATTTTGAAGCAAATCAACAATTCGAGTTTCTGAACCGGTTCAGTTGATCTAAATTTAATTATTTTCTACAAAAAAAATTCCAAATTTTGAGCATTGAACACGTATCGATTTAGAATTGGTTTAAAAAAACTCTCAAATTTTCAAACCAGTTTAATAGTTTTAAACCGGTTCTTGCCAATTATTTCATAGAATGGTGATTTTGAGCAAAAATAAACTGTATAAAGTAAACGATACATTTTTAAGAAATTTTAACCAATTATAAATTTTTTGAACCAGTTTTTCAGTTCGAAACCGGTTGCTACGAAGTTGAAAATGTTTTGAAATTTTAAAAAAATAAGTCACTTGGTAAAATCATACATTTTTTCGTAAAATCTGTTTACTTCTCACGATAGTGATGAAATATGGCTTGATAATGGGTCACGTGAATATTCCAACTCAGTCCAGCCATAATTTGAACTTGAAATCGAGTACTTGCAACACACGTGCACTCGTATTGGTGTTTTTGCTCTCTTGTGGTCGAAGCCTCGATGACAACTAAGACTTCGCTAATTAAAATCTTACGGAATATTTTTCGCATTGTGGCGCTGAACTTGTTCTCTGCACGGTCGAAAACAATTCGTCGAATACGCGTGTTCGAATACGAAACCAGAAGCTTTGTGCTAGCAAGCCTCTACGAAGCGATAACAATACCTTATATGTGAATGTGTAGATTAACCACACGAGCATAAGTCGACTCGAGTCAAGATACGGAATCTGTAATGGTCTTGTATCTGTGTGAATAGCGAATACCAATGCTTCAGATAATACTGTGGTTTTTCTATAATACTCGTACAGCTACTGTGGCCGCATTATGTACGTAATACGTATAGAATTCGATCAATAGATTGGCATCGAGTATAGGAGTCGACTCTTTTTATTTGTTTATTTATCTATTTGTATATTATCACGTTAACAATTGGCGTTCGTTTGGAATGCGGTCGTCCTTGCGTTTTTGGACGATTGTTTCAAATACGCCGATCGCGATCTGCACTCTGCAGCGATCTTGATTAAGATATAGAGGGAGAGAAATAGGTACTTGAAATGGTATAGCATAATTGGCGTATTCGTAGGTCTAGGTACACAATGTATAGTATTGTTTATTTTGGCGCTGTGTTAGATTTATTAATTAGTATACCTGTGGCCGAGCTTCCCCGCTGATCTCATTGTCTATTGATTATGTAAACAATACGTAAAGTGTAATAATAGAGAGATGAACTCTGGCAATTGGAGCGAAGGTGCGCGAATATTCCAGCCGCCAGCCGCCTTCGCCTTATCTAATTAGATCTCTTAGTCGAGAAGATAAACGTACCGTTTACCGGTCACGACCGCGTGACCGTGGCGTATCAATAAAAATGAAAGTTTGACAGTTCGAGGATAGAGAAAAAAGCATCTGGAATCGAAATACGTAAATATTGCCAGTACTTTCGACGGAGGAACTTGGAGCCGGAAGAGAAGTGTGGATTTTATGGTCATCGTGTTTTTGATGAGAGATTCGATCGGAGAAGGTTTCCAAAAGTGGCTGGCTCGGTGAATGAAAAATTAAGTGGTGAAAATTCGGTTGTGATTGTAATTTACTTCGAGAGATGAGAGGTGATTGAACTACGAGAATTTGATTTTTAGAATTTTTTGTGTGCTTAAGTACATAATATGAACTTGACATTCTCGTAACTTCGTTGGTCTGGTTACTAGTTCCTAATCGACTATTCGAGTCCAAATTTTGTCAAGTTCAACTATTTTTCAATTTTAAATATTTTAAATATTTTTTCAGAGTTGTATCCAATTTAAGGGCATAGTTCGCATTCCTTTTTGCCTATAGGCTCCCCTGCCAATTTACATTACGCTTATGGGAGTTTATAAAATATTACTTTACTCGAAATGAGAGTGATGAAATTTGCTCAAATTTGAAATATACATTTTTCGCGATGGTCTCTACAATCCTGTGCATGGATTGCTCATTACATCGAATATTTTACGAGAAAATTGAATTTGAAAAATCGGTGAAAAATCCACTGATTTTTCAAATTCAATTTTCTCGTAAAATATTCGATGTAATGAGCAATCCATGCACAGGATTGTAGAGACCATCGCGAAAAATGTATATTTCAAATTTGAGCAAATTTCATCACTCTCATTTCGAGTAAAGTAATATTTCATGAACTCCCATAAGCGTAATGTAAATTGGCAGGGGAGCGTGTAGGCAAAAAGAAATGCGAACTATGCCCTTAAAACAATTTTTAACTGTAAAATTTTTTAATTCAAGTTTTCTCAAAATTTTCCCAACTTTGATTTTTAAATTTTTTTTTCAATTTTAACAGGAAATACAAAACCTTGATATTTTTGAAAACATCCGAGCTATTCCCGACTCAAAAACAGAAACACAAAAAATCCTACAACTAATCAAAAAACTCCAACTTCAACACTAAATCTAAACATTCATCCCATCCCCTTCCGACCAATTATTTTGAAAAATTCAAGATTAGAAGAAATTACAAGAAATTTTCAGTTGGACCAATATTTAAATTGAAAAAAATTGAAGAAAAATTTTGAAATTGTGGGGAAAAATTTTCCCGTTGGAAGAAGTTTTTAATTTTAGACTTTTTCTAACTGAAAAATTGGTTTAGATTCAAATTTTTTCAAAATGTTTCCAACTCAGATTTTTTCCAATTCTTTTCAACTTCATATTTTTCAAATTTTCTACCAACTCGAAATTTTTTTCCAATAATTCTAAAATTTTTTCTTATATTTTTTGCCAATTTTGAATTTAAAAAAAATACCCCTATGTTTTTCTAAATAAGGCAGACATCATAGCGGGTAATTTTTTTGGGGTGTTTGTCACTTTTTTCGGCTTCAGTCACTTTTGGTTACTTTTCACGTCTAAAAGGTCATTTTGGTTACTTTTTTCTTCTCAAAAATCACTTTTTCTTCGCACTTCCGGGCAAAAATTCAAATTTTTACGTAGAAATTGTTATTTTTCCAAATTCTTCAAGAAAAAAAATGAAAAAACTGATTGTTGTTAGTTATTAGTTCAAATGAAATTATTCACGTCTTTTCAGTTGATTTATCTTTGAAATGTTTGCAGAAAACTACAAAAAAATTTCCCCTCCCCGAAAAAATTTGAATTTTTGGTTGCTTTTGATTATTTTTTGGCCACTTTTTGTTCACTTTTTGCTGAAAAAACGTTACTGAAAATTACTTTTTTCTTTAAAAATTTCGCCATGATGCCTGAATAATGCTTTCAATTTAATAATTCAAGGTGACTGGCATGCGAAACATGCAAAACATGAAATAGGATGAATTTTCATAATTTTAATACGAAAAACATGAATTTTCAACATTTTTCTCTTGAATTTTTCAATCAGAAGATTGCATTTGAATGGTTTTTCAAGTCGAATTTTTTATTTAAAAATTCCGCCCTCGCTTCGCTAGGGCATGGCTTCTGTCTAATTTTTTTTGAAATATCATTATTCGACTTTTCTTACAATATTGATTTTTCTGTTCGATATTACTTCTACTCGTACATATAGTCGCCTTCATGTCTGACACCCTTTTGGGTGAGGCCACATGCTTCAATTTTGTTGAAAATTGATGAATTTTGTGCCTACCTTCATGAAACTTTACCAGATTATTTTCGGTAATAAAATATTCATGCTCAGCTCCTTTTTTGTGCGTATTTGTGATTTCGATTTTCAAACATTTTTACTCTGGTTTTGCTCGGGTCAAATAATTTTTCTTTCTGATGTTCGAAATTTTTTATGAAATTCATCCTAAATATCTATATTTTGTGTTTAAAATTTATATTTTCTGAAAATTTCTCCCTTTTGTCATTCGTGTTGAAAAATTTTTTCTCCTAAAATTTAATATTGGTAAAAAAATCCATAAAATTCGTTGAACGTATTTTTTGGTATCTGAAATTTTTATTTTCTAAAATTTTTACCCTGGTTTTTTTGAGGCCAAATTCATAGACGGATTGAAGTACAGTCTTTAAAAGAGGAGGAAGTGAAGGCCATTGGAAAAAAAAATTGAAATTCATCAGTTGAAAAATTATTGGTGAGTAGGGTGGCAGATAGGTTTTTCCAAAGCTCTGGGGGAAATTCCTGCAGGTTTAGAAAGTACTGCTAAAGCTAAAATCCGGTCTGTCGATTTGAAGAATTTTTTAGACACCTTGAATGTGTTTATTTTGCTCGTTTTGTATTATTTTTTACAAAACTGCTAGAAAAGTGCTTGAAATTTTCTTTAAAACGAGTATATGGGAGGGGGGGTCTTTTTGGCAAATGCAAAGCATGAAAAATTGAATAAAAATGGCATGCGAAACATGAAAATAGTATGAATTTTCATTTTCCAGATCCAGTAGACACCATGTAATTGGAAGAAATTGGAAAAAATATGAAAATTTAAAAAAAAATTAAAAAACAAAATTGGATACATTATGAGAAAATTTAAATTTAAAAAATTGATAATTGAAAACTTTTAATTGGATATCATTCTATTTCGGAAAACATTTAGGATTAAAGAATTTGAAAAAATTTGAACTTGAAATAAATTAATATCGTCGAAATCCCATTTTTGGCGAAATTAATTAGGAGCTAGTGATCTGATTTGATTGAAGTGTTTATCGATTCTTCGTTTAATTCTTCGTTGCATTTTTAATGACGAAAGAGCACTTTAACGACAGGGCCAAATTTATTCTAAATTAATTTTCGGATTAAAATTTACGACGTAGGTATTTAAAAAATGAGAAAAATCGTAAAGATGATGACAGACTATAGTAACTTGGGGTTAACGCAGACATATCTCATACGATAAACGATTGCATTGGTTTAATTTAGGTAATAGTATGATGTCTAATGTGCCCTTTGGTCTTATCAACCCCTTCTCATAAAAGACGCCCGAGCTTGGCAGACGCAGTCGTAATAATTTTATTGCTCGGCGACGTCGTAAAAAAAAGTCTCGATAAATCTACTTAACTAACATGCGGTAAGATGGGTCATGGGTGTGTATTATTTGGTGTGTTTATGTCTCAGAAAGTACCCTTATCTTGGGAATTATTCTGGTTACATCCCTCTTTTTTACTGCCCAGCTTTAGGTGCACTTGTTGCGATGATCGAATAAAAAGTGTAGTTTTTATGTGTTAGTATTTTTGAAATGAATAAATCATAGGTACGAGGATTACAGTGAATGGTTTTACGATGATGAGACGATTTTCAGGATGAAGAAGTACGGTGCATAGGCGTCTATTAAGGGCTGCAGGAAGTGCATTTGTATTTTGATGAATTTTTCGACTTTGTTTCAATTTTTATTTTAAAATATTTTGCCAAATAGTTCAAAAATAACCAGTAGATTGTGAGAAAATTTGAAATATGTATGAAAATTTCTCCATTTCTTACCAAATTTTGTTTTGGAAGAGCAAAAAATTAAAAATGTCCAATTAAAATAGACTTTTTTCTGTTTTTTTTTTACTTAAATTTTAAAATACGATTTTTTCCGACTCTGTACAAAAATTTCCCAAAAATATTATTTCGGTTCATTGTTTTTCGAAAAATTTCCAACCCAAGTCCTATTTTTTCTTACTAAAACCGCAATTTTGAAAGGCAGCTGTCCTTTTGCCCCTTTCGGCAGGACTGTGCCTTTTAGCTGATGTTTGGTAAATAAGTTTTCTTTGTTGGCCCAAAATTGGACTGTTTATGGAGTTTTAGAAATTTAAAAAAATTTTATTTCTGGAAAAGAATTCAACTCTCAGAACCTCCATTTTGCGTATTCTTAAATTTTAAAAATTGTTCAATTTTGAAAATTTTTACAATAATTTGAATTGAGTACCGTTTTTCCAAACTGAGCTAACTTCAAAAACCGTGCATGAGGAAAGGGCCTTAGGTGCCATTTTTTTTCAGAAAGGGCCTTGAGTGCAATTTTTTCTGGGAAAAAAATTACACCTAGGGCCCTTTCTGGAAAAAAATGGCACCTAAGGCCCTTTCCTCATGCACGGTTTTTGAAGTTAGCTCAGTTTGGAAAAACGGTACTCAATTGATTTTAATCAATAAGTCTATTTTTAGAAAACATGAGAACAGGGGAGGAAGATTTTTTTAAACCATAAACTAACTGCAGTTCTTGAAAACCTGGAAAAATTCTGATTTTTCCTAAAGTAACTAAGTACAACTCTTTCATTATTTTCTTTATCTCTCTAAAATTTTCATTTAATTGAATTTTTCAAAACCTATGGCCTCATTTTCGTCGATTTCTTCAAGAGGAATAGAAAGTGACGATATTTCAAAAAAATTATGTGGGTTTTTATAAAAGAAAAATGAAATTAATAATAACGCAAGTTGACATGGGCAAAATGCTGTTTGAAGTTTAATGGGTGATTTTTATAGTTTGTATTTAGGGAAAAAATTCCATCATCCAAGATTTTTCACAATTTGAATTTTTTATTGGACATTTCTTTACACTTTTTGATGACTTTTGACACTTGAAGTCAATTTTCCGAGCAAAGGAAGGATTCAACCAAAAAAAATGAATAGAACATTAATTGCAGAGCGTAAATTTTCCTTTCTGTATAGTCCAATTATTTATTTCTCATTGGGCTTAGCATTCGAGATATTTTAGTTGAAAGTTGAAAGTTCAACTAATTTTTTTACTGAAAATATCTCAAAAACTAAGTGGATTCTGCAGAAAGGAAATTTTATGTTCTACAATGTATGTTTCATTCGTTTTTTTCGTTGAGCCCTTTCTTTGATCAGAAAATCGACTTGAAGAGGCAAAAGTTAAATAAAAAAATGTAAAACAAATTCTCAACAAAAAATTACCATTGAAAAATTCTGACGTGACGGAGTAAAACTGAAATCATATTCGAACTCAGCATTAAAAAATAGATCAGAATCGTCAGAATCAATTCTGCAGAAAAAAATTCCTGATTTTCCGGCCTTTGATAATTCCATTGTTACAAATGGGAAATGTTAAAAATGCGGTTCATTACAAAAAATCGATATTCTGGGAAAATCAAGCCTTCAAAAAAAATATGAATACCTAGAACATGAATTGTTGGGCGTAAAATTTCCTTTCTGTAGAGTCCA